>BSBK01004081.1:0-480000 GCA_027943335.1 Chamaecyparis obtusa | reverse complement strand
TAATTATTATAGGGGCCGAATCAACATAACCCCATGATCTCCTAATACATCATGACTCTATTTACATCACCCTTTTCACCCTGATTACAACATTGTTTACACATTGATGATGAACATGTTATATTCCATCAATACTATTTTATGGAGAGGGTGTTGCTCCATAGGTTCAAAAGTAAATATAAGGTACCATCTATAAAAATAATCTTAGGTTTGTTTGTTATTTTTTTTGGCCTATCATACTTTGGCACACATGGTTTACATAGTTTCACATGCACACCAAAGTGGGGCAAGATGTAAGGGATTAAATTGCATACATTGTACTTCTACTCCTTATTTTATGCCACTTTATGTATATATCATAAATAAATGTCCATAGTCTCTAATTGACAGCTAGTTTTGAACCCATTAGCTAATTGATATTTTAATCCCTAATGGTCTAAATCAATCACTCCTTAAAACACCCCTTTATCCAGGACTATATACTATGGTTGCAGTTATATTGCTTACCCAAGCTAATACTCTATCATCCTATGCACAAAGAACCTCTAATTATCAACTAAGGACTTGGTACTCATAAACATCTCCTAGGTCATTAGCAGATCATTCGATTACACAATAAATACACTTTAATCACTCTCATTCAATTCTTAAAATATCAAATGATACAAATATGCACTACAAACACTTTATAAGTAACATAAGTTATTACTACATACATGGATATCTTTAAATTTGTACATCAATAAATGAGATAGACCCCCTCTAAGAAACTAAACAAAATAAGAAGTGGATGAGAAAAATGAGGCATTAACATGCAAAAATGTCCCAACACTAATGAAGAGATAAAAAGACATGTCTTAGAAAAATTCAGGGTTGCCACATGGACAAAACAAATGGGGCATAAAAAAATCATTATGTGCAAGAGATCAATCCCAATTGGGATCGAGATGAAAAAGATTACTTGCGGGTGACAATTAAGGGTAGGGCTAGATTGTTAGTGGCACAACTAAGAACCATGTCCCATTATCTAAGGTGCGAGACAGGTAGATTGATGACTCCCAAAGAGGGTTGAGAAGAAAGAACACGTACTTTCTGCAACAAAGGAGAGTAGTAGAACTAAATAACACTTCATATTCCTTAATAATGGTTGTCTAAACCAACTTTTTGAGGAAGCAAAGCTTCATAAAACTATTAGTTTTCTCATAAAGATCCATAACCGAAAGAACATGAAATGACTTAGAATATGATTCTTGGTCCCGTAGACTATTGGCCTTATGAACATCATTAACATTCCTTCCTCCCCTCATTCATTCGTTCCCCTATTTTATAATAATGCTTTTCAACAATTTATTTTCAACATTTACCAAATCATAAAAATAAATAAATTCCCAAACCATATATAGATGTTAGATGTGATTTCATCATGTAACAATTTAACCTTGTTTTAGAATTCCATAGTACAAATCGTTTTATGTTCCCACTTTTAATCATTGTATTAGTAAAAGAAACTACAAATCTTCACAAATAAGCACGACAAATTAAAAAGAAAAAAGCAAAGAGCTCAGCACCTAAATTTTTTATTTATTTTCATATTATCTTTTCCATTTTGTAGGTCCAATTACTGTTTTTCTATCGATTAATTAATTGACTACATATAAAGAGGAGGATGGTTCTATTTCCCTACTGAACGAAACCCAGCTTGAGTTTTACATCGCGAGACACTCTACCGTCAGAATCCGCAGCGTTTGGTAGTAGCAGTAATAATGATCATGGAGGGAAGGATTCGAAAGCTATCTCCATAGAAGAGGATTGTATGGCGAAGAAGCCCAGCAAAGTTGAAGAAGCCCTGGAAATCCAGGCCTTGAGAAGAATCATCAGTTCATATCTCAAGTAAGGAATTTCCGTTCGCATTCTTTCTCCCCTCTTGTATTATTAGGACAACTTATGTGGATTGTATCCATTAATTCTTATGTAGAGCTACAGAACCATGCACATTATTAAGCGGGAGGCTTTCGTAGCTTGGTCATGTCAACCAGTCCTGTAATATGTGAAAACCAGCATAATATATGTGAAATAAGCACTAACTGCACAATTGTCGCCTGCTAAAGAGTACGCATTACAACTCTGGCTTGAGAATGATGCGCCCGACATGGACTTCAAAGAACACAAAAATTAATAAAAATTCAATCCTATTATCCTTCCCCTTTCATTGGATATATGCTCTCTTTGATTCCTGAATATACACAACTGTTCTCTTCCTCAAGGGGTTTGCACTCCGAGCTTTGATGAACAGATTTTGCAGAATATCTTCACGCCAAGAATAGGTCAGCACCCGAGTTTATTCTTAACTAAATTGCCATGTTCCATATTCCATGCGGATGCTTCCCATCCTTATGCAACGTTCCTATTCAAACATCCTTTCTAGGATCTATGGCTATTGCTAGGCACCCGCTTTATTCATACGATGTTTCCATGCTTCTCTATAAGGGGACTACACGGAATGAGAAATTTTGAGTAAATAGACCTCAGAGGCCTCGATGACATAGAATGGAAAAATGTTTCTTGAACGACTTGGTTCTAAATGCCTATCCCGAGGAACACACATATTTGAAAGTATTTCTCTCCTTCAGGTGATCTCATATCCTACCAACCTGTTATTTTTCAAACATGTTCCACTTTATCGAATTCTTTACAAAGAATCATTTGTTAGCTAATTTACTTGCCACTCTAGACCCGGCCATTCAACATCAAGGCAAAATTGAGGTCGAAGTTCAGCCTGTGGAAGGGCTGCAAATGTGGTTGAAATTTCTCTCACGCGGCGGAGTCATTAATTTCAAGCTGAATACTACAATGGCAATTTTTTTCCCGCTTTTTCATTCAAATATGGTTTTGGAACATGACATCAATGATATTAATGTGGAGTTTGCTTCTAACTTCTTCCCCTCTCTTTGTTTGAAGTTTGAACCATTATCCTAAAGGCTTCTCCAATACCCATTGTGAGATGATTATGAACACCTCATGGAGACTATTAGTGAGGAAAAGGAAAGCACAAGAGAGATGCAGTGCTCTTTGTGCTAGCAGAATAAGATGAGTCTCTCTTCTTTACGTTTTCTCCGTGCCTCCCTAATTTCTTCAAGGGCAGTGAGTTTGCTTCGCTTTCCTCTTCTTTTTTTTGGAAACTTTCTATTACAAAAAGCATCAACATCAAAATCTTTTGGTACTTGAATCTCTCAAAATTCCCACATTTGTTCAATTTGTCTTCTTATGATATCCAGGGGAAAAACGTCACCAAGTTTTGTTTGCATTTTTGATTCTTTTTCTAAGATTTGGGAACAACCAGAATTGCCATTTGTAATATCGACTTTTTTTGTAATATTTTTCCTTAGTTGCCGAGAAAAAATTGACATTTCTCTTTTTGGATAGAGGGCACCAAATGATAAGAGGAACCTCCAAAGATCCTTGGGGGTACTCAACATTGTCCAAAGAAATAAAAGAGTGAAACCATCAAGCCATATAAAATTTCAATTTGTAATGAAAATGAGATAAACTGCACACTGCAAGGAAGCAAAAGGTTAGAAAGGTTGAAGATAGCAACCACAAACAAGCAACTCCCAAATATAGAGTAGGCATAGGAACAAGAGATTTAAGAGAGGGCTCCAAAACCATTGAAGAGAAGAAAAAAGTGCCAGCTAAGATTCCTTACAAAGATGGAACAATGCAGATAAAGTGAGAAGAGAAACTGACTGACAAGGAGCATAGGGGTTAAGAATCCAAGCAAATGTGGAGAACAAAGGAAAGGGCTGAAATGAAAGGAGTCTCATGAAGCTTAGGAAAATCCCATGAGAATAGGAGGGGTGAAATGGAAAGAAAACCCATATTCAAATAAGAATCAAGTGATAAACTTAAAACACTAGAGGAATGGAGCCAAATGGGGCAGGAAATCTCCTTTCCAATATCACCATTTCCAATCATTTTAATAAAATCACTAAAAGCTTCTTTCTGGATAATGTTTTTGCCATCCAGAGAGAAAAAAATAAAAACCTTTCTTAGGTCTGAGATTGTCTAGCCAATTAGATGCATGGTTTGCTTCCCCTCTTAAATGCCAAAGGTGGAAATTTTCAAACCTTCTAAGAAGTGACTTCGTTTTTGAGAGAAGATTTTAGAGTCTGCAATGAGTGTTACTTTTGCTTTTCAAACCATTAATAATAGTACTTGAATCCCCTTTCACAATTTCATTGCAAACTTGACTTTAAACCTCCACTTTAAGCTCAAGCACGAGCCCATTAACTTCTATGATATTATTGGTGTTGATTCCAATGAAGCAAGCATTGAGGATTAGCACTTCTTTGCAATTTTCAGTGAGAGCTAGCCCACAAGAGAGACTAGGGTTATTATTAGCAACTTTGCCCAAATTTAATTCAATCTTAGCTCATAGGAGGGGGACCCCATGGGTTAGACTCTTCATTTGTTCTTTTCCTAGGGAGAATCACTTCATAGCACCTTTTGACATTAGCCAATTTCTAAGAAAAGATACATCCACGAGGTTGGCTTAATTGTTTGAACACTTTCTGAATAGTGCGACTATGAGAGGAAACAATATTCACTTCCTTTTAGAACTGATCATGCTCATTTCTTTGTTGATGAAGATTCAATTATGTCTTTCCTGGTTCCAGCCATATCTTCCACCTAATCATACTTGACGTTAAATATTAGAGATTGTGGATAATGTTGAGTTTAATTAGGTAGTGCTAGGACTCAAAATGTTCTTTGAAGAAACTTTCCATAACCCAATTTAGACTAAATTGTTCAAAAAATGGTTCCAAAAACCTCTCATGTAATCACGATGAAGATTTATGTGATTAGGTTGCTTTTTAAGGCCTTAACAAGGGGACATCTACTAGGACTACAATCTTTTTCTTTTTGAGATGCTCACGAGTGAGAATATTTTGTGATAGGCCGACAGCAAAAATAATTTAGCATTAGGCCAAGCTATAAAGGTCCATATCTTACCCTAGGAAAAGGTAGATATAGTTTTATTCCTAACATTGACTAAGTGGTAGTGTCTCTCTTTCATTGTGTAAATGCCACTTCCACTACAGAATTGCTTAAATGAGGCTTCTGTATCACTCTAAGCCGGTTTGAAGCTATGCAATAAAAAGGAGATGCTACACAAAGCTAAGCTTCTGTTTTAATACCGGGAAGCTCTTGAAGAGTTTACCAAATCTTGGATATTTGAAATATCTCCACCTTTTCCTAATGGTAATTTTGGTGGTAGGTTCCTGCTTGTCTTTGAAATAGGTGGCTAATCTCAGGAGATTGGGATTATTACAAGAGGTTTATTCAGTAGCCAACAATCATCCCAGGAAGTTGTCAATATACTATTTTTGATATTCTGAAAACCTTGCCTAGTAATGGGAGATATTGCTTCTGTTCCTTCCCAAATGGTAAATCCCTTGGAAATTCATTACAAGAAAGCATATTTATCCTATTGCCCCCAAGAAGCTACTTTTCCTTGAACATAATTATATTAGCAGATTGGGATGGCTTATAGATAGATTTGAGGAGAAATAATCTTCCAACTGCAGAGAGTTATCTAGTAGTAATACCCCCTTTTAATATTTTACCAAACATTTTATTTCTGTGATTTCTTTCCATGCAACAATAGGGGATAAGTGGAAATATAAATTAACAACAATAGAATCTGAATGATAAAACCCTTTGGAAGATTTGATTTTATTATAATTGCAGCTGCTGGAAAATTACAAAATGTTGATAAACTGAACCGGACAGCAAATACAAATAATTTCAGCATATTTTAATAACAAAATGCTCACTTGTAGGTGCTGTACTATTGTACATATGCAGGGTTGATCCAATGATAGTGGTTGGGGCAGAAATTAGGCTGTGCGACCATTGGATCTAATGTAGTATAGCAGTGATAGCAGCAGGAAGGTTGCAACAGGTGGTACGTGTTGATGAGAGTGTTTGCACGCCACCGACACAAAATAAAATATACGGAGTATATTCTATCCTCTCTTGTTAAAAGGAAATATCATCTGCTAAGGATCTTGATCAAGTGAGATGACCCCAAGGTTACCTATGTCAGGTCTTGACTTTCACTTGGATGGACACAAGTTAATGATGTGATATTGCTGGTAATCATGAGGGGACTTATGTAAATATTCCTGGACTGAAAATACAATTCTCTCACCGTATGTGGTTTCTCCTATTAGGCTCTCCTAATGATAGGACTTCAGATTCTCTAGAAGTCAAATAATGATAGGACTTCAGATTGTCCAAAATCTAATAATAATAGGACTTCAGATTCTCTAGCTGTCCAAGCATTTTCAGATTTCCGAAGCTTTAATAACACTTCACTAATCTAAACTTCTTTGAGACAAATAACGAAAGGGATAAGGGTTCAAGAAGCTAACCAGGGTTCTAAATTCTAAGGACAATGACAATAATGGATGATGCTTCAGATAGATAGATTCCGTAAACTGATTTTTGCTTAATCAGACTACTCACAATGCCACAAAATGTAATGTCCCCAAATTGATAGAGAATAAATTAATTAAATTAATTAATTAATTGGTCCCAATTTAAAAGATATTATTAAGGACCTTTAATTAATTAGTTAAGGGGCGGCCCATTTTTATTATTGTTGCCCGTAGGTGTTTGCTGTGTTGGTGTTCTTTTGTAAATCCTCGGGAGTTTCTCCGAAGGGGTATTTATGACCGGCATGTAGGTAGTTGTTGGTATGTGATTTTGGAATTATTTTATTGTATTGCGAATTCCAATTGGAGTTCGGCTTTGTTCACCATTTCGGAAGTGAAAGATCTTCCCTATTTGGCTAGCGTAGTTTTGGTGGGATTCATCCCTCACCCTACTCTGCTCTGCTTTGTTTGTTTTGGATCTGACAAATCTGAAACACCATCTTTGTATACATTTGTGAAATCTATTTGTATCTTTGGCATTAATACAACTTATGGCGTCGTTGGTACCTGGCATTCATCGCTCTGGTGTTTTGTGACTCTATTATTGTTTGAATCAAGAATTACTTCTGGCATCATTAGCATTTGGCGTTCATCTCCAATTGTGCGATCTAGAGTTATATTATTCTGTGCATCCATTAATCTGGTTTGGCAAATACCCACACCCTTGTTGGTGATCCAAACGGCACCAAGGGAGATCGAATTACACCCTACGACATTCCATCTCAGACATCACCCCAGCATACGACATTCTTAGATCTCATCCACTGTACGACAAGAACATACCCACCGTACGACCTAGCACATACTGCCAGCAAGTCCCTCGTACTGACAACCTCCCACACACCGTATGTTCCTATAGACCCCCGCCATACGTCCAACATACCACCATCGTACGAACTCTATTTCCCCTGACCGTACGACATCCTTCTTGCACCGTACGGGCATCACCTCCTATCGCACGTCTCCTCCCCACCCCCACCGTATGCCATCTACTCATTCCATACACCTCCACACCATACAACATAAACACCTTTGGGACAAAAATCACTTCCGGGACCGAAAACACCTCCGGGACAAAAATCACTTCCGGACCGAAATCACCTCCAGGATAGAAATCACCTTCAGGACATTACAGTGGTATCAGAGTTGGTGATCTTGCTAGCCTATTGGGATAATTGAAATATTTTGGGATTTGGATCACACTATCGCGCCCAACAGTGATGGATAGTGGTGGTTGAAGGCACTTCAAAAGATTGGCAAAGAGCTCAGTGAGGGTGTTGATCTTCCATTAGATATATTGGAAGTATGTTTGTGTAAGGTGGACCAATTACCTTCAAGATTTATACAGAGGATCCTTTCTTCGACTAAGGATGCCTTAAGTCAACCCAGGCTATTGAGATACCATGACAAGGAAATGAAGTTGGCAGTTGCAGCATGTCTCATTGAGATTTTGAGAATCTCGGCTCCTAGAGAACTGTATGATGACAACACCATGATAGAGATATTGCATTTGATCGTTGACAACTTTTAGAGTCTTGATGACTTCTATGGTGACCCTTTTGGCAGGAGATCTACAATATTGGAGAATTGTGCAAATGTCAAAGTAAGTAACCTCCTCTTAGATATAGAGTTGCAAGACTTGATCCATGATATGTTTCATCACTTCTTGGTCACAATCAAGGAGTGTCATGATACTAAGGTTTTGGTTGCTATGGAGAGCCTTATGATTTCGTGCATTGAAGAGATGGATGAAATATCCCAACCTATCATATCTATGTTGTGGGTTGTTCGTAATCTAGAATGTGTCCCGTCTATGGCAATGTGTAGATTGGTCAGTAATGTATTCAAACATTGTGAAGAAAAACTAATATCTCATTTGCACAAGTGGGAGAAAGTAGATGACGACAATAAGGGTGATGCATTACACGAGGAGGGTGAAGGCATGATCACAGGGTTGCTCTAGGAGGATCTGCTAAATCTTGCTACTACACCTACATGTGGAGAACACCTAAAAAATGAAGAAGTTGCTTGCATGGATCTTACCAAGATAACCTGGACAGATCAAGGTGACATAAGCTCTACCACTACTTCGTTTCATGAGCCAGGCCTTCAGTATGGAGCCCTTCCTTATGTGTAGCAAGTTGTGTCTGTCGTAGAGGCTATGATTGCCGTTGGGGCCTTGTCCACCATCGAGATCCTGCATGTTGATGTTTTGTTCACCAAGACTTTGTCTGCCGAGGCCCTGCCCACCACCGAGACTCTGTTTGTTGTCGAGGCTCTGTTCGTCGCCGAGGTTTTGCCCACAGTCGAGGCTGTGTTTGCCGCCAAGGTTCTCTTTGTGGCCGTCGCCGCCGAGACTGTGTCTGCCGTTGAGGCTTTGTTTGCCACTGAGGCTCTGTCTGTTGGGATTTTGTCTGCTGAGGTTTTGCTTGCTGCTGAGGCTCTGTTTGCCGCCGAGTTTCTCTCGGTCATTGTCACCGCCGAGACACTGTCGTTTGCCGAGGCTCTGTCCGTTGCCGAGGCTCTATCCGCCGACAAGGCCCTGTCTGCCGCCGAGGCTCTGTATGCCGCCAAGGATCTCTCTGTCGTTGCTGTTGCCGTCGAGGCTCTGTTCGCCGCCGAGGTTCTATCTGTTGTCGAGGTTCTGTTCGCACTAGAGGTTGTGTCCGTTGCCGTCGCTGCCGAAGCTCTGTCCACCGCCAAGGTTGTGTCCATTGCCGAGGTTGTGTCCATTGCTATGGTGTCTGTGTCCGTATCCCTCGCCGTTGTTGTGTCCGTGGTTGTGGTTGTGTCCATGACTAAGTTCGTGTCAACGTCAACGTCCGTGTCTGTGCCATATCAGAAGAGATTGTTGAACATGATGGTGTGAAAGATTTCATCGATTGGCGTTGTTGGGATCTTGGTGAAGGGCATGGCAATGTTTATATCAAAGTGGTGCATCGAAAGCTTGATGATGGTTTATTCGTCCCAACTAAATCCAACTATTTACATGTCGTCCAGAAGCAACATAGAGTTTTCAACGGACGGATATTGCTACCAATGTCCGCACTTGGCTTTGGATTTGAGCATCGATGTGTTTGATGTTTGGTTTCAGTGGGATCTTGGTGACTCTGGGCATGGCAACATATATATCAAAATGGAGCAGCGGAAGCTTGATGGAGAGTTGCTTTTCTCGCTTACTTTCAGGTGCATGCGCATGGTCATGTTGTGGCTTGAAGGTTCCAGTGGATACAGTTATTGGTGTCCACGCCTAGCTTGGAATCCTGGAGTCTTAATGATGGATTGCTTGAGGGCAAGCAATCTTTAGGTGGCGAGGATTTGTAATGTCCCCAATTTGATAGAGAATAGATTAATTAAATTAATTAATTAATTGGTCCCAATTTAAAAGATATTATTAAGGACCTTTAATTAATTAGTTAAGGGGCCTATTTTTATTATTGTTGTCCGTAGGTGTTTGCCCTGTCGGCATTCTTTTGTAAACCCTCAGGAGTTTCTCCGAAAGGGTATTTATGACCGGCATGTAGGTAGTTGTTGGTATGTGATTTTGGAATTATTTTATTGTATTGTGAATTCCAGTTGGAGTTATGCTTTGTTCGCCATTTCGGAAGTGAAGGATCTTCCCTATTTGGCTAGCACAGTTTTGGTGGGATTCATCCCTCACCCTACTCTGCTTTGCTTTGTTTGTTTTGGATCTGGCAAATCTAAAGCACCATCTTTGTCTACATTTGCAAAATCTATTTGTATCTTTGGCATTAATACAACTTGTGGCATCGTTGGCACCTGGCATTCATCGCTCTGGTGTTTTGTGGCACTATTATTGTTTGAATCAAGAATTACTTCTTGCATCATTAGCATCTGGCATTCATCTCTAATTGTGTGATCTAGAGTTATATTATTTTTTGTGCATCCATTAATTTGGTTTGGCGAATACCCACACCCTTGTTGGTGATCCAAATGGCACCAAGGGAGATCGAATTACACCCTACGACATTCCATCTCAGACATCACCCTAGCGTACAACATCCTCAAATCTCATCCACCTTACGAGAAGAACATACCGACTGTACGACCTAGCACATACCGCAATCTAGCCCTCCATATGGACAACCTCCCACACACCGTACGTTCCTGTAGACCCTCGCTATACGTCCAACATACCACCACTGTACGAACTTCATTTCCCCTGACCGTACAACATCCTTCTTGCACCGTACGAGCATCACCTCTGACCGCATGACATCTGCTCCCCACCCCCGCCGTACGCCATCTACTACTTCCATACACATCTCCACACCACACAACATAAACTCCTCTGGGACAGAAATCGCCTTCGGGACCGAAATCACCTCTGGGACCAAAAACACCTTTAGGACAGAAATCACCTCTGGAACGAAATCACCTCCGGGATAGAAATCACCTTCGGGACATTACACAACAGTAGTGCAATATTAAAAGGAAATGAAAGATTTTCAGATTGTAAACGTACATTCAAGTACCCAATATTGGCAATACTCAAACATATATTCACAATTGAATTAATGATGCAATTGGGTTCAAACTAACAATACACAACAACTTACATCAGCAAGATACAAATGGTATGAACTGGAAATTCATCAAATATCTTCACATTTCACCATCAAAATCATTCAATTGAAACCAACTTTGAAGAATAGAAACCATGCTTACACTAGAAGAACACAAGAAAGACACAATACCTTCAATGGCCCGCTTGTATTAACTCCAAATGCTGATTACAAATTTTTTTGTACATTAGTTCCTACTACTATTTCTGTATTCAACAACTATTGGCTACCAACTACCCACTCTTGAACAACTACTAACTTTACAAAGGAGAAAAACACTGCCTTTTATAGGGAAGGCTTACAAGATCAATGGTGGAAACTAATTCAACACAAAGGGCTCAAATTTGTCTTCTAGAAGCTTCAAAATATTTTAGTTTGTATCTTTTACCTACTTCCACTAGAAGATGAAACAACTGTACCTAACCCAACTAAAAGACATAAATGACACGCTTCCCAAGGTGTTTGTGATGTACCCTTTCTAAAATAGGATTTAATAATAAATAATAATAAAATTATAGTATAGTATAGTAAACTATAGTATATAGTCTAGTGTAGTGTAGTGTAGTATAGTATAGTATAGTATAGTGCAGTGCAGTGCAGTGCAGTGTAGTATAGTATAGTTGTTACAAGTAGTGGTCGCTGTTGCACCAAAAGATCGACCTGTTAATGCCCGATACAACCACTAGACTTATAGAAGACACAGGAGGTTGTTAAACCATGTCGCGAATCCCGAGGGGAGTGCTGACCATTTTGCCAACAATCTCCCCCTCAGTGCTACCCGAGGGGATTCGAACTTGTGACCAAGCTCTGATACCACTTGTTACAAGTAGTGGTTGCCGTTGCACCAAAAGATTGACCTGTTAATGCTCGATACAACCACTAGACTTATAGAAGACACAGGAGGCTGTTAAACCATGTCGCGAATCCCGAGTGGAGTGCTGACCATTTTGCCAACAATAGTATAGTATAGTATAGTACAATACAATACAATACAGTACAATGTAGTATAGTATAGGATAGTATAGTATAGTATAGTGTGGTGTAGTATAGTGTAGTATAGTAAGTCCAGTCTAGTCTAGTCTAGTATAGTATATAGTCTAGTGTAGTATAGTCTAGTAAAGTATAGTATAGTATAGTCTAATCTAGTGTAGTGTAGTGTCGTATGGTATGGTTCTCGTGTAGTCTAGTATGACTTCTAGTGTAGTCTAGTCTAGTATATAGTCTTGTATAGTATAGTAGAGTCTAATCTAGTATAGTGTAGTGTAGTGCAGTATAGTATAGTATAGTTTAGTATAGTCTAGAGTAGTCTAGTATAGTCTAGTGTAGTGTAGTATTGCTATGGTAAATTGATGTTATTGTATTAAACAAAGGAACAAAAGTTCCTTATATAGATTTACAAAGATTTTGTTTCTAAAAGAAACAAACATTAACAAAAAACAGAATAGGAAACTTTCCTAAACAAACTAAAGACAACTAGATGACCATTAAAGAAACATTCTATTATCTTAATACCCTCCCTTAATGGTCATCATTTAACTGTTGTCTTTTGGTTACAAATTCTTTAGAACATTTTGCTGTTGTTGAGACCTTCCCTGGATTTGCAAAATGTTATTGACCAAGAAGCTATCCAATTTGATATTGGGTAACAAAAGTATTACTCCCTGTAGCCAAAGACACCAAGATGAAACTGAAACCACGATTTTGAGGAAAATCGCCAAACCCTTTTTGCAGATGAGCACTAAGACTCAAAACAAATTGCAAGAAGCTACACTTTTTAAGGAGAAAAATCGGAAAAACCAGACATGGTTTTTGAGGTGGAAAATCGATCAAAATTAGACCATAGAATTTGAGACACAGATCAACATACAAAGCATCGTTTTTGAGGAAAAAATGGTAAAACCAAACAAATAATTTGAGGAAAAAATTATAAACCCATAATATCCTAAATGTTAAAACCCATAGAATAATTTTTTTATGGGGACAAAATTATAAACCCATCTGAAACCCTAGTTGTGATTTGTAGAACCTTTGCCTGGGAGGAAAATGGAGCCGCCACGATGTGAAAGAGCAAAAAAACCCTTGGCCGTTGTTGCACGGGATAGGAAAGTGGCACAAAAAAAGTTGCATGACTCAGAAATCCCACAGGTGTGGGCAGAAAAGGGCGATATTTGCAAGAGAAAGAGGGATTGTCGAATTGAGAAAATCTCGTCAGAAAAGAGCCACAAATCTAGAAAATGCAAAAACACGACCATTTTACAAGACAAAAAAATCCAAAATGCAAATAAAATTGCGTCTATACACGGGTCGAACACAGAAATGATAGGCAACCTCCTGTTGCGTGCCCTAGTGGCGTGAAAACAACCAGAGAAAACAACACCCAAAAAGCACAAGTCATGAAAAAAAGATCCCATAGGCGTTTGAACAAAAGCCTTCCTATTGTGTGAGCTAGAGGGGAAAAAACGTAGGCCAAAGAAGAGTGTTAGAGCTGATGGGTTTGTAGATAAAAATGCATACAGGCAATGCCGAAAATGGCATGTAATCGCAGGCAAAAACCCTTCGTGCGTAGAAACAACAACCCACACATAGATTGGAAAGGGCACATGAATACAGGTGCCACGAATCGCAGAAAAGCCATATTTTTTAAGTTGCAAAAATAACACACAGACGTTGCTTGAACTGGGTACAAACAACAAGCAACAAAAAATACACGGGAATGGATGTGGAAGAAACGACAGCTGCTTCTCCACAAAAACAACTAGAATATGGTAAAAAAACAGCCACGAACGGAAAAAAACAACACTGGATTTCAAAATTGATAATTTCAAAAAATTTAAAAACGAATAATTTCTAATAGGAATTATATTTTTTTGGAAAAAATTATAACCATGCTTTGATACCATGTTATGGTAAGTTGATGTTATTGTATTAAACAAAGGAAGGAAAGTTCCTTATATAGATTTACAAAGATGTTTCTAAAAGAAACAAACATTAACAAAAAATAGAATAGGAAGCTTTCCTAAACAAACTAAAGACAACTAGATGACCATTAAAGGAACATTCTATTATCCTAATAAGTATAGTGTACAATAATAAAAAGGATGATAGATGTGTTGGGGGTGAGTTCCACCTCTTTTCCTAATTGCACAATTGGAAGTAAGATGACTCAATAGGCTCAAGTAGGATTTAAGTGCTAGTTGAGTCAATGATCCCTCACCGATAATGAATTGAGAAAATGTAATGTCCCCTTTTTTGGGGTACATTATATTGTGCCCTGTTGTTAGTCCTTTCACCTTGGCCCGGAGGGCTAACCGTGGCGTGACAGTGCATCAAGAGATAATTGGCCTAGGTGGTTTCAGTTCTAGGCCAATCGGAGCAGTTTCCGCAGGTTTCTAGGGTACTTACTATTTATAGTAAGTCAGCAGGGTTTAGAATTCTTGGCTTTTCAGTAGTGGACTTGGAGCGTCTCGTTGAGAGCTTTCCGGCGAGCTATCACATGTCGGCATTCAAGCTTGTTTGGGCCTCCGTTTTAATGACGGACGATTCCTCACTTTATTTATTATTTCGCTTTATAACTCAATGGTCAATTTATTTAAAAAGTGACTTAAAGTGAAATTATAAAGAGACGAAATGGGCATATGAAGAGTCACAGTGGGGAAACTAAAGAGTCACAGCTGCAGCCGTAAGAGGAGGTTTTGGAGTCTCATTCAGTATGCTTCAGTTTATGAATATTATTTCTCCTTGAGAATTCGAGAAGCTTCAGCTACCGAATTAGAAATTTGAGGACGGAAACCTTCAACATTTCTTGATGGATTGGACGGAAACCCAATTCATCTCGGTGCGGATTCACTTCAGAGTTCGCCATTATTTTACCAGGTTCTTTATCATCCAGTCTTACTGTTGTTTGCCTATAGTTCAGATTGAAATGTTATAATCTATGGTTTTGTATTGCTGTTGTAAAATACATACCATTTTCTGAGTTATTTCTTGAGATTGTAATTGCTGGTTATATGAATAAATCTGTTGTTTATTTGAGTCTATTTGCTGGTTAATTGCATGTTATTGTTTATTTCAAATCTGCTTAAGATTTATTGGTCGAAATTAGTAAAAGGCCGGTTAGGGTCTTTTTAGTGGTATCAGAGCCGTGTATCTTGCCAGCCTGCGAGGTTATCAATTCGTAGAATTTGAATATTTCAGTTTGGAAATAATTTATTTTTTGTGGTGAATCAAGGAATAAATTTGTTTGGTTTTCTTCGGGGACTGACATTGCTTATTATAGAACCTGCATATTCAAGCAGTCCAGTAGTCACTCACACAGAAAAGTCTCCAGCTTTGGTCCCATCTACAGTTCGAGTGCAGATACTAAGTTTCATAGCAATACGTGATTGGCTTTCAATTAAGGTAACCTTTATTGAGGAGTATTCACTAGTGCGCACACCAGTAGAACTAATGAACGGTTGCTAAGAGGACTGGCATTCAGTTGTCGCACTATCTCTATCCTCACGTGCGTGGCGCGCAAACTGGAATTGCAACATTCCACCTCAATGTCACACCATATTTCTACCAGGCGTATGTAGCTTTCATTACGACAGGAGGTAGCTTGGTTGTGAGGCTCCCTTAGGGAAGCTACTGCTTGTGAACGGATCCTTGGACACGGTACTGGAGTCAAATGCGACTGCATTGAGCCACAGAAGTATCGGGTTGATACGTGTTCTATCTTTTCTCAGCGTGTGTGCTGCATGAAGCAGTGAATCAATCCGGCAAATTTCCAAGTTTTCAATTTATAATATTACCGTGACTTCACTTGGCAACCGTTGAGATTTATGGTAGACATATTTTATCGCCAAAGTTTTATTTAATATTGGGCGAACATTTCTCGATTATTATTGATGTTATTGAAGGCGATATTAAAGTCATTTCATTTTGAACTAAAAGATTATGTGGGCGGGTTTATTATTTCGAATATTTGGTCTAAAGTCGAGCCAGTTATACTTGCAGAAGCCTCTTTATTTGACAGTGCGAACACCCCAGGCTTGGACGACAGTTTTCCAGCACTCTCGGTTTCTCGTTAGCAGGAACCCATCTTTCCTCACCTCTCGTGTGTAGCCAACAAGAAGGCTCGGGTGGTTGTGTGTCACATCGTGAGCGGCCGGATCATTACTTCCACAAGGCGCTGCATATTGGTGTATACACATGCGGCATTCAAAAGAGTCACCAGCAAAGTAGAAGCTTGCGTGCATCCTCATTTAGGGCGAGTCGTGGCAGTAGACTCCACCATCATTGGGGGTTGCAACATTTCCTTCACATGTTGGACCACCAATTAGTAGTTTGAGGGACAGTGAGCCGCTGAAGAAGAAGAGAAGTCGGGGAGAAGATAGTTTATGCACACCAGTCTGGACAGCTCCAACCGCACAACCATACATACAGTCGTGTGACTGCAAGAATGGTGGTTTAAGCTAAACGGTTGGTACCAGTCTTTATTTGCTATTATGCTAATACCTGTGTGTTAAGGAATCATGTATTCACAGCCATAAATTGGCCATTTTCGGTTTATAATAAGTTTAAGGAATAATGGTTTAAAGACTGTCATTTCTCTTCTTATGGTAGCCAGTATATGTTATTGCATAAATTGTATTTTCGATGTTGAGGAAACATTGAATTGGAAATCCGAGAGATTATATAAACCGATCATTAAACAACAATTCAAACCAAATCAAAATAGACTCCTTAATATACTGGATTCAGTCAGACTCACTTATCTTGCGAATCAAATTTGTGGAACTAGTAGTTAGAATACTACAGTGGATTGTTGGACAATGAAACTCCTTTACAAAGAATTCTCATCATAGGCACATCTAGAATTCATACGAGCTTCCCCAACTAGATGTTAATCAGATACACTAAGGATATAGTGCGTAGGGTTTTCAATAGGCTTGTGGATTCCACTACGTAAGCCTAGGCAGTGAACGCAGCTGGGAAAGAACAAGTACACGAGTAATCAAACAGCAAGACGGTTAATCATGGGCACAACTAGAAAACATCTAGTCAGTCCAGGACTTCAGTTCATCTACATTCACCTTACGAATCATAACTTTGTCAAGGCCAGTAGAAGGGACTATTCAATAGTAATCTTTATGATATCCATAGCCGGTACTTGGAATGAGTTGTACAAAGAGCACACCCTTCAAACAATCTGATTATACAGTCAACAACGGTGACTTGTGATTAAAATTGTATGCACATTCATTACGAACAGCCAGAGGTAATCAGAGAAAATTCAATCTTAGGGACCGGGTCTATTTGATCAGCTTAGTCAAGACAAATCAGAATTCTTTTGCGGAGACAACAGGTTCATTGTTACGGAATTGGATTCAGTCCTTGTGAGAAGCCTGGATAAAAATTAAGCAATGGAGACCTTGGAAAGTCCAATATTCTCTAAGGAGTTCAACGACACGTTTTACGGTGTGCAGCTCAGAGATATCCGAAAGAAAATGGAGATAGGAAACAAATTGTGTTGCCTTGGATGGCAATTGGAGGAGCAAAAAATTGCAAGCAGCATGCTGGCCAAGCTCGATGAAATAAACTCATATCTATCCATAATAGATCAGACTGATTGCAGGCTTTTTAATTGGGCCATGCATCCCACAATGGTTGCCTTAGTGCAACGCAGATTTATGAGTCATCCACTTCGAGATGTTAGGCTCGCAGTCGTCTCATTTCTCAGTGAGATCGCTCGAATTACGACACCTATGGTTCCTTACATCGAGCACATTTGGAGACAGGTGTTACAACTGATTGAGATATGACAGAGACTCTACTTTTGATAAGCAGGTAAAAATCTTGGAGTTAGTAGCTAGCACTAGAGTTTTCAGTCACATGCTGAATCTTGGTTATGATGAAATGATTCAGCAATTATTTTAGTATCTCCTAGACAATTACAAGGAGCGTCATGCTAATGGGGTGAAGACATGCATTATGACTACCTTATCCTCAATCTTAGAAGAGGACTATGAAATATGCAAACAATTGTGATCTGAATTGTTGGCATTATGGAGAGGAGGAATAAGGAACACACCCATGACATATGAACTCTCAGCTGAATTAATTAAGCTTTAGGTCGAAAAGTTCATGAGTTCATTATCTGAAGATGAACGAGCATCATTAGGCTTACAGGTTGCAAAATCTCCGGTGATAGGCCAGGACTTAGTGAGTGCAGGGCAGATTTGTTTCTTATGCTAGGAGGGCTGGTCATAGGGGCATGTTTGCACGATTGATCAAGGGGAAGATAAATGGCAGCCTAGTGATAGGAACACTACAGTTGAGGCTACCCCACTTTCGGGACACTGTGGTGAGAGTTCAAAACTCTACTTTGGTGATTTGATGGCGGAGTTTGGCAACTCCATGGTTATAGGTTGTGGTAACCAGTTGGAGACCTTCAACGATTCCAGTAATGAGGAATCATGTGACTTCTTTAGCAACACTTCACTTTTGCATCACATGGATATGGATGACCCTTTTGGCAGTGCATCTCGGGGTAACATTGATGAGAAGTGTGTCTTAAAAAGTCAGTTGAAAGTAAGTGATGACGCCATTATTGCAGCGCTAGTTCACCATGATAGCACTCACCAGATCATTGATGATCTGTACAGGACAGCTCAGAGAGATCAAAGGCAAGACGACAGAAGGATTGGATCCTTTACTATAGATTTACAGGGAGTCAGGACAGCATTCGAGGATTGGAAATCAGAGTACTTGAGATTGCTTACAGACCGTGATCACCTCTTACAGGTTGCCGGGAATTATGCTGAGCAGTTGAGGAAGAAGGGGGTTGAGATCGATAAGCTCAATAAGGAGCTTAGTGCTACTTGGGGCACTTTGGAGCATACTCGTATCGCTCTACGGGAGGCGAGAAATCAGATTGTGGTCTCTAGCCAGTACAGGGAGCAGGATGACAGGGATAGGTTTGAATTCTATCAGGAGGTGATTCAGGAGCTTGACAACATACAATAGACCTATGAATTGGACAGTTGTCCAAGAAGATCTTTGGGTCATCGAGAGTTTCGTGATGAGTTAGATCACTTTCAAAAGATGGATAACTCCTTGTTTGAGATGGGTACCGAGTGGACATTTGACAATCCCCTCTTTGAGATAGATGAGGGAGATACTTCCTATTCCCAGGATGAGGACGATGTTAGTTGCAGGGTCTGGGACGTAGGTGTAGTCATCAGAGGTGAGCTTTGGTCACCAGTTTGGAGTAGCGGGGTGAGCTCAGTTGATGAGCAGTGTGGTTTGTGTAATTGCAGTCTAGGAGAGGTAGTTATGTCTTGTGGCATGATAAGTGAGATGTCTCTGTTTACACTACCACTCGTTGCAGATGATGATCAGGGAAGACTTATTCAGTACGGGGTTATCGAGCTTGGCATGCTAGTTATGCTGGTTGGTGTGAATCTTTCACACAATGGTATACATTGTATGACTGTGTATTGAGAGACAGTCATGGAGCCCTTATGCTGAGTTGGGGTTTTCAGTAGAGCTGTTAAGTGCATCGCAGGTGGAAGCCTTATCCGACAGTCTTGATAGTTTGCCTCTTCGACACAGTTACTGGTTCAGGTTAGAGATTAGAGGGGCAACTTTATGGTAGATGGATACTTTGGATATGTCACTCAGTATGGACAGTGAGCATCGAGATATTTCTGTCAGCTGGGGAGATGTATGGCTCTTTTGCTTGTGGGATCCAGGAGGGGCATACTCGCGGTTGGTTCTCATTTCTGGAGCCAATCGACATGAGATTTGGTTTTCTTCGGCATATGACGGTAGAAACGTGGGAGATCCCAGTTGGGGTGATGTTCTCAGTTGGGTTGAGACCTTACTTACAGATGACAACAACACATGACAGATTGACACGATTGATCTTGCAGTGAGTTGGGAGCCGGGCATTAGTTTGGCTGCTGTTTTGTTATGGAGTGAGTGGCTTCACAGATCGGAGCCTAATGACTGTGTTAGTTACACACGACAGGTCGGTGGAGCAGCTTCTCTGAGATTAGTTTGGGATCCAGGTATTTGATCTCAGCATGCAGATATTGATTGCTTGAGGGCAAGCAATCTCCAGGAAGGGATGATTGCAATGTCCCCTTTTTTGGGGTACATTATATTGTGCCATGTTGTTAGTCCTTTCACCTTGGCCCGGAGGGCTAATCGTGGCGTGGCAATGCACCAGGAGATAATTGGCCTAGGTGGTTTCAGTTCCAGGCCAATCGGAACAGTTTCCGCAGGTTTCCAGGGTACTTACTATTTATAGTAAGTCAGCAGGGTTCAAAATTCTCGGCTTTTCAGTAGTGGACTTGGAGCGTCTCGTCAAGAGCTTTCCGGCGAGCTATCACACTTTGGCATCCGAGCTCGTTTGGGCCTTCGTTTTAATGACAAACGATTCCTCACTTTATTTATTATTACACTTTATAACTCAATAGTCAATTTATTTAAAAAGTGACTTAAAGTGAAATTATAAAGAGACGAAATGGGCATATGAAGAGTCATAGTGGGGAAACTGAAGAGTCACAGCTGCAACCATAAGAGGAGGTTTTGGAGTCTCATTCAATATGCTTCAGTTTATGAATATTATTTCTCCTTGAGAATTCGAGAAGCTTCAGCTATCGAATCAGAAATCTGAGGACGGAAACCTTCAGCATTTCTTGGTGGATTGGATGGAAACCCGATTCATCCTGGTGCGGATTCACTTCAGAGTTCGCTATTGTTTTACCAGGTTCTTTATCATCTAGTCTTACTGTTGTTTGCTTGTAGTTCAAATTGGAATGTTATAATCTATGGTTTTGTATTGCTGTTGTAAAATACATACCATTTTCTGAGTTATTTCCTGAGATTGTAATTGCTGGTTATATGAATAAATCTGCCGGTTATTCGAGTCTATTTGTTGGTTAATTGCATGTTATTGTTTATTTCAAATCTTCTTAAGATTTATTGGTCGAAATTAGTAAATGGCCGGTTAGGGTCATTTCAAAAAAGTTGGATTTAAGGGGATATGACTGACGAATGCAAGATAGGAGGCTAAATAAGCAAAATTGATAACTTTTGAAATCTATAGAATAATAGTTGTCAAGCAGACACTTACAGTTGTTAGGATCAAACAATACTGAGAGTGGGGGGGGGGGGGTGAATCAATATTGTAGAACTTTTATTCCTTTTAAGTCAATTCAAACTTAACCATGCAATAATTGAAATAAGAACACACACATAAAGTAAACAACTCATAACACCATGATTTGTTCTCGAGGAAACCCTGGCTAAGGGAAAACCCCAGTGGGGATGATACCCACAAATGATGCACTAAAAGTATTGTGTCCTTGTTAGGAGACCTTGCCCTGTTAGGAGCAGAATATTACATTAGTACAAGTCCTTGTTAGAGGACAAATCCTGTTAGGAGTCTATAACCCTGTTAGGGGTGAATACAAAATGGAGCTTATTGCTCTTACAACAGACTCACTGTCCAGTATTACCAAAGTATCTTGTAGCAACAAAATGAACTAAAACAACATATGCTATGCCAAAGTAGTTCCAGTAATAGCTCGCAACATCCTCTACATTATCTTTAGATCCCAATGCATTACACACACATTCATAACTTCGCATCTCAAAACATATATACTTGATCTCATAATCTTTCCAGTCGGCTCACAAATACATCACAAAACGTGTCCAACACATAATTACATAGTCGACGATCATACATCCATAAAGATAGCGTAGGACCCAAACAAAATCCAAGGTAGCACTTCTGGATTCCACACGTTACTACCTTAATCATCGCGACCACTTATTTACCCTGTTTCACTGTTGTACTGTCTTCGTGTACCTAGATCATGTTGTAACTTTCTCCATTCAACTCCAAAATACATGTTCCCTTAACTGAAGGTCTATTACATCCTATAATACATTCTTCTAAGCTCGCATGACTTAATTCCTCATATACTGTGCTCACAAGGCAAAACTGTACAACTGTACCCTGTCAACTTCTTTTTGGACTTAGTCATTTTTCCAGTGTGAACATCCAAAACTAAACTGTACTCCACGTGCTCACGCTAGTAAGTAGTGTTGCATAAATGACAACATCTATGCCATAATCTTTAGGTCACTTGCCAACAATTTCCCCCTTTGGCATTGATGGCAACACTTAGTGAAAAATGACTAAGTGTCCAATACCAATCTACTGTTTAGACACCTTATATTTTTCACAACTGCTACTGACGCAGGGCAGATTTGGATAATCCAATAATGGATAGTCCAAGTCTACACCAGCGGTAACAACAACAACAACCAAAGCGGAATACAACAATATAATGCTTCAAATAGAATTTCATTCAAAATGCCTGATTGTAAGGCCTTCCGGGTTAGGGCCAAATACAATCACTTACAAAGTATTTCTGCAATCTCCTAGTTAGTCCAGCTCTAAAACACATCAGCAACTGATGGAAACACTAAGGCAGATCTAAACTTGAGCTCGCAAGCCACCAAGCAATCTCCTTCTATCCAAGCATGCAAACCACTAGCTCTGTTAGTACAACTATCAGACCATCAATTTGATCTTCAAGATCTCGTAGGATCCAATTATTATCCTTCTCAACTACTTCCACTGACTGACCCCCTAAACATCTACCCAAACACTCCATAAGTACATTTCCTCAACCACAAGTCGGCTGGAAGAAACAGTCGGCTTCTACTACTAACAAATATTAAATGCAACAACAGTAGGCTCTCAAATAGCTTTACAAACAATTAATTCTCCATGTCGGCCTCTAGATCCACATAGGAGAATACAATAAAAGCTACCAACATCAAATACACCAAGTCGGCCAACCAAAACTCCAAGAACTCCAGTTGGTAAACCAGAACTACCGAGCACCAGTAAAACAACTGAGCACGCCAAGCATCACCAAGCAAGCACGTCGACTAAGCACCACAAGCATTGCCGAGTACATGTTCCACCGAGTGCCAGAGGTTTTACTGAGTTCCTTTAGCGACCGAGCCTCTTCAATAACTGAGATCGTCGGTTAAAGCTGCAACCGAGTAACACATAACCACTTTAACACACCACCATGCAGATTTGCTGAATACCCAAGAATGCCACTGCATCAACTACTCCCCCTTTGACATCAATGGCAAAGGTACATACAAAAAGTGTATTTATATGCTAGGCAAAATTTTTGGGACTACTTATCAAGACTTACACCATGCGAAGTATGTTTTGGAAAGAGGTTTCCAAGATCTTTACATCTGCTTCCCATGTTGTCTTCAATGTCTAACCAATTTGAATGAGACCATTTAATGCAAAGGATGAGATCTCAACATCCTTTAGTACTTTAGGCATAGATTCATCAAAAGATTTCTTCGTTGTCTCCATATCCTTAAGGTGCTTCTTCAAAATTGACAGTTTAGGAGTAATCTAACTCCTCGACTCACCAAATTTTCTCAACACTCTTGTCTTCTCAGTGTGTAGCATGCTTGTTTTATCCAATAATTTGGATACTTCCCTATCCAACTTCGTAACTGATTGCGAAGAGGACCCACAAGTCTTTGCCTAGTTGTCCAAAGTCTTCTCATCATTATGAATTATTCCCACTATGTCTTGCACAAACCTAGAAGGATTAATGCAGTAGCTGTTTACCTTTCCATGCTCAATGCAGGACCTTATTCCGGAGATAGTGGTATCTAGTATGTCTAAGTCCCACTTTATTGACTTGCATATCTCATCAAACTTCTTTGCCATGAATTCTTTTTCAACCTTCACAGCTGCGGCCTTCTCCAAAGAAGTGAAGTGCATATCAAGGTCATCAAGAACTTTTCCCAAGTTATTTGCTGCATCATTACCTTGAAGGGTGAGAGGTATGGGTAAGAGTTTATTGATTCTGTTCATTGCCTTGTTCATTACCCTGATTTTTTTTTCAGATCTTTCCTTAGCCTTAGCAAATGCCATAAGAGATAGCTTCATTAGCTCATCCTCATTCATTTTATCGACATTGTTGATCAAAAGTTTACTGTCACTTGCCAACAATTGAGTTGCAAAGATTGATTCCTCCTTAATAGGAGTAGAAATACGAATAGAGATGGGTACTTTTGTCTCTTCTATTTTTGTATCCTTCTTTTCTTCTGCCACCACTTCTTTCATTTCATCTTCGGTTATAGTGCCAAGATCTGTCATTTTTACTGTGCTCTGTGCATTATTATTGCCTTCCTTAGGATCAATATCAACATTTTCTAGAAAGGGATCATCAATATCCTATGAAGTGTCCAAAGACACAGGTATACTTGCCACAAAGAAATCTGGCTTCTTTACCGTGCTGTAGAACTGATCAATTCCTTCATCATCCTTAGGCTGTTCTTCTTCTGCTCTAACAGATTTAGATGATTCTCCTATCATTACAACTTTTGGTTTGGTCACCTTAGAGGGATTAGGTATTTTGGCCATTCTTCAGGTAGCAACATGTCTATGGCCTTTTGTGTGTCTTCTTCTACTTCTTCATATTTTCTTGCCATTATTTTGATCAGTCTTGTTTTTGTTCTCAATAAGGGTTTCACTTTTTTCAAGAATCTTTCAATCTCCTTATGAGAGATAACCGGATGCATATCCTCTATTACTTAACTTTGATCTTGCTGTCTTCTTCTAGGGCTCTTTGCTTTCTAACCTCTAATCTATCAAACAAATTCTTTGGTATGCTGCCTTCTAGTTCTATCAGATTCTTTTGAAAGCTAGCATATGGTTTATTATAATGTCTTCAATTTTGACTTTATCAACATCATCATACCTCTCATAGTACCTAGGTAGTTGATTCAAACTTTCCCTACTCTACTATCCTCTTTGCTAACATCTTTAGGTCTGGTTTCCACAATTGTCTCTCAGCAGGCTTCTCTTGAATGGGTTCTTCTTTCTTCTCTTCTTTCCTTTTCTTTCTAAGGGATTCTTCCTTGGCTAGAGTGACTAAGGTTTTCCTTTTAGGACCAGGTCCATAACTCATCATCTTGGGTCTAGAGGATCTTGTTTTCCTCACAAATGCTTCTTCTTCCTTTTTTTCAGTTTTGAGTGCTGTAGTCCTCTGCGATGTTCTCTTAGGAGGGGTAGGAGATTTACCTTGTGCTGCAACCATAGCTAGAGGTGAATCAAAGATGATCACATGTTCTGTAGACTGTAGGGGTGCAGACTCCATTCTTGCTTGTTCAATAGACCTTTCTGAGACCTTTTTCCTTAAATCTGGCATAAGTCCTTTAGGTACCCCTTCTCTTTAAGCAATTTTGTCAACAAACTTTTCTACCTTCCTTTTCCTCACCTTTTGTCAATTCTTCTCTAACTTTTAGAGACTTCTCCTCATAAGTGCCCCATCTTTCCTCAGCAGGACTTATTTCAGATGCAAGGATATGATCGATGTGCGAAGTCAGGATTTGAGAGCTCACCTCATATCCCATTGGGGGACACCATCGCACTCTAGCCTCAACTGCCTCAACACGTGCAATCGGTTTCTACCATAAAACAGATAGTTTCTTTGTATTTCTCCACTAATTCCTTAGATATCCATTCCCTTTGTTTCATCTCCTTTTGAAATACCTTCAACATGCCAAATATTTCACCATCTACCCATTTCTTATCCTGCATTCTCTAGTATCTACTGATTTGGGCAGCAGTAGGTTTATCTTCTTTCCATGCATGAGGATGCATGTCTGGAAATTTGTGTACAATGTGAAAGAAAATATGCAATATTAATTACCCAAATCTAAATGTATTTGATTTGTCGTGTTTTATTCTTCTCAGATTTTCTACTAGCTGTAATCTGAGGATCTCGCAAACATCATAGTGCTCATTTTGAACAACCATTTTGTAGGCCATGTGGATTATCCCTGCAAAAACAGAGTTTATTCTGCTGCTATATTGTATTTTATAACTAAGAATCATTGCGATCAACCTTACATCCTTTTGCTTGATGTCATTGATGGTCATGGCTCTTTTATCCCATTTGGAGCCAATAAGGGTCTCAACTTCCTTCTTTGTATTCTTCACAGCCACAAGATTTTTTCCTGCGTTCTCTAATCCAGTGACTAGGTGAATAAGATCTTTGGTAATCTTGATTGGTTGGTCACCAATCCCAAAGAACTGATCATGGATCCTGCTGAGCACAATCTTCATCCATTCAGGCTCATCAAACTCATAAAGCTCAACATATGGAAAAATGTTCAAGCTTTCCAGCTTTGCGAATGAAGACTTCAGTTTTCCATTCTCATTCAACATGTTTGATAACTCATTGTGTATCTCTATGTCTCCAATTGATTCAGAGTCGTTGCTTATATTTTTAGTGTATATAAGCTCTAATGTGTTCTACATGCAACACTACATGTGGGGTTTGCGAAAACGCACCCTCTGGGTCGTCTTCCATTGATTTAAACAGATGTTTCTTGGACTAATACCTAGTCCTCTCCTTTACATCAAAAGTCTGAGGTACATCCATGATTTCACACAACTAAAATTGAAACACAAGTTCACAGATAGATCTAAAATACCTTCTTTGCTAGATTAGGGTTGCAGATCATGCGAATACTAAAATCGCTGCAACTACTCAAGGATCTCTTTCTATTTCTTCAATCTTGCTCAAATGGTGATCAACATGACTAAGTCTGCCCTTAAATAGCTTCGCAAGGCATCTTTGATAGTATATCCAAAAAGCTGTTTAAAGCCAGTCACCCATACAAAGGCTAGTGATCAATCCGGAATGCATTTCAAGCCTTGCGACCTTAAACACAACATTGATTTATACCCATGCAACTGTGCACAACTTCACAAACTCTCATTCTGCATACTAGGGGCTAGATGATTTACTGATGAACTCTTTCAATGCTCCCCCTAAGGCCATGCTTGGCCATTTAGGCAAAAATAGTAAATCCGTCACAGAGACCCTCAAAACTCACTGTCAGCTCACGAGGGTCGCGATGATGAACTGACCATGCTCAGCTACAGGAACCTGCTAAAACGGGGACATTATATTAGGTATTATGAGATGCAATGAATATCTTTGATATTCTTGTTGATAAGATAAGATGGAGTATCTTGCTGTCTCTGATATGTCAATGGGAATTATGCAATGTAGTTTTCTGATATACTCCGATCTGCAACTATGGAGTCAACTCTGCTATTCCTGATATGGCAATGTAGATTGTGCTGTAGTTTCCTCTTAATTGCTTATAGCTGTTCATGATATGGCAGTATGAAATATGCTGCAAGTCTTCTCAAATATCTTTTATAGCGACAATGTAATCACTGTTTCAGATTTACTCTATAAGTATGCAATTGGGATGGTTCTGTTCCTGATTGCTAACTTTAATTGTATGCTCCCAATTATATGCCAATAAGGTGACTGCTCAAAGAGCCGATCCAATGCTGGGATATGTTATAAAAAAAGAAGTGTCCAATGATGTCTGAATTGAATGATTATAATCTCTTTTTATATCTTGAAATACTGAAGGGATTGGGTGCATTTCAAAAGGTATGTCTTTTGGCTCTTTATAACCACAACACTTCATAACATCTGTTCTAAGCAACTATTGCTTCTTCTGACTTATGCATTTTGATTAGAGTATCAACGTTAGTCAAAACTCTTATTGCACCTACATATTTAGTAACTCCAGACGTTGCCTTTCATTAATTTTAATATTGTTTGATTATGTTGTCTTCTCCTTTGAATCGCACCATTGTATGTCATTAGCCTTATGTTAGTTGTTCATTATTCATATAAAGTTGGGGGGCTATAACTTGTGATTAGTCTCTTTAATAGTTGGTGCCAAGTCTTCTCATTATCATCTCATAACCTTAATATATCCTCCCCACTTACTGATTTAGTTAATATCGTGCTTCCAGGATGGGTAGTCTTCTCTCATTAGCTGGTATTCTGATTAGAAATTGGCATCAACAATGTCCCGGTCTGCCATTATCACAGTTATCCTTCCTATAGTCGATTATAGTTTACGGTTATTAGATAATGTCACTACTTTATCCTTCAGATCACCATATACGGTCATAGTCACTTGGCAGAAGTAATCCAGATTCAACGCTTTACTGATGCAGATATTCTCTACTTCAAGAAGCTAACTATATCTACAATGTTATGACCGTTTGTAGATGCACCACATATTTTAGACATAGCATATATCTCCTTATAATCACCGCTTAGTCCTTCAAATGGTATCTATCTCCATCTTTAATTCAAGAGAGTCGTTGCTTATATAACTCCCTTCGATTTAATAAGTCGATAATATAATATACTTGCTTTCAATAGATTTGAATGGTTGCCATGTGATGACGATACCAATCCTTTTATAACTGTGTTGATATGAATCATATTTCCTCCTCATCTATTCTGCCAATCATCTTGGGCATTTTAATAACAATAGTTGTAATTGGTCAAATCAACTAAGTATTCTCTTGAGTAGCTTGTATAGATATATACAAAGACCATATGTCGGTGTATGAATACGGGTGGTATCAATATATTTGACATCATTTTTGTCTTTAATGGTGAGTCATATATTGGGTTCAACTTTTTAATTGATCCTTGTAAGTTTAATTCTTTAATGTAAACTTATTTAATTGTATATCTGTTTGGTCCTGAATTGGGGACATTACAGTTATTTACAAGCATTGAGAAGTAAACTAAGGTGTAACAACCTCTAATCCAACCCTTCTATTCATGGCTGAAGCCAAATTTCTCCAAAACTGCATTTAGGAACATTTAATTGTTTTCCATAAACTTTAACTATATCAAGTTTGATGAGCATACCTTACCTATGGCACTAAGAGAATGCATTAGCTTATGAATTGTAGCCATCCTATTAGTGTTGGCCTCTCTTTCACAAAAACTCCCTTTCTGCTTCACTCTTAACCTATAGTGAGAATGACAATATGTGTAACCAACTTATGGTTACCATAGCCCATAATTAAGCTATTTAATCATTATATAGTTTTATGTTAGGTTGGCCTGGTTGGCATCTAGGAGGTTGTACTTTGTTTATCATCATCATATAGTGAATTCAGTTCTTATTGAAGACAATTGGAGGTAGCTCTCTAAAGTGGCTTATCATTATCATTGCAACACATTTCTTAATATATTTTACTTCATTACCAGTGGTATTAGCGCAAAATCTTGGCATCTAGAAGGCAAGAAATAATACAATCTTTTTTGATCTACTAGGAGGTTAGATTATGAAGCATATATCTCTTTAAACTTGGTGGATTGTTTTCTGCAATTTGGAGGGTTGATCTAGGATATACTGAAGTTGCTACATTGCAGAATTAAGATCATATGAAGTAGCAGTTGTGAATTTAGTGTTTTCACTAAATTCACTCTCAAGGCTGCTGATCAACAAATTTCTTGAAGGTTATTTAGAAAAGCGAATTCCAAATAGAGGTATGTTACAGTAAAATTTTCAGCTTATTTTGATTTGTTTTGAGTAAATTATTATGAAATCTATGTTTACAACTCATGGGTGCTTCAACATGAGGCAAAGGAAGGACTATGGTCACTCCTCAGAGGACCCTTGACAAAGATGATCCTATATTAGAGTAGATTAATCCCATAACTATTCAAGATACCGAAGAAGCAACTGCCAAAGTTGAGGAAATCTTGTTAGAAATGACCTAGAAGATTAATCATTAAAGAGATATAAACTCCTAATGGGTGCATTCACACCACAAGACTTGCGATGCAAATTTTTCTTTAAAGGGATACAAAACTTCTTGTTTTGACTTTGATCTAAAGCAACACTATCACACAAATAATTTTATCTCCAACTCTAGGCACTTCTTGCCAAGGATGGAGATGTGTGAATTTGATGACAAGGATCCAGCGAAGTGGCTATGCCAAATGGATCAATTTTTTAATCTTCACCGTGTACCATTACAGAAAAAGGTTGCAATGACATCATTATATTTGGAACCAAATCAACTCATTTCGTATCATTGGCTATGTGATGAAAAGAAAAAGAATGGATGCATTGTCATTTGGCCCATTTTTCGAGGCAAACTCGTGGCACATTATGGCAATAGTCTTATGGACACCTACTTCAGCTAGATAACCATATTAAAGCAAATAGATGCTAATGAGGAAGAAGGGGAAGAAGAAAAGGTAGTAGTGCCCCAGCCAATAATATCTTGCCATGCAATATCGCTACTTGGAGAGATGCCAAAGGGCCTTCCACCCGAAAGGGATCTAGATGAGGCCATCCAACTTGTACTTGGGAATTATAAACCTTTCATCACCTCTTCTTTGAAGGGACATTAATAAATTAGAGGAAGGAAAGCACACATGCAATGGTAACAAGAGGCACTCTCTGTTCTCAAGGAGGTCATAACAAAGGTACAAAATAGAATAATTAACAAGGTGACCAATGCATAATTTCATGTCATTTGGAATCAATGACTATATGATGAAAAGAAAAAGAAGTGATGCATTTTCACATGTCCCATTTTTCAAGAGAAACTCGTGATGCAATATAGCAATAGTCTTATAGACAACTACTTAAGCTAGAGAACCATAGGAAAGCAAATAGATGCTAGTGAGGAAGGAGAAGAAGAGGAACAAGAAGTGGTTCCCAAACCAATACTATTTTGTTGCACACTATCACTGTTTGGAGAGATGCTAAAGAATCTACCACCCAAAATGAGACCAAGATGAGGCCATTCAACTAGTGCTTGGAAGCCATCAACCATCCATCATCTTTTCTGTGAAGGGACACCAAAAGTTTAGAGCAATGGAAGCACAAATGCAATACTAGCAAGAGGCACTCTCTAGTTTTAATGGAAGGTTAGAGCAATGGAAGCACACATGCAACACTAGTGAGAGGTACTCTCTAGTTTCAAGGAGAACAAGGCAAAGGTACAAAATAGAATGACAATCAATCCATGGAAGAATGACAAAGCGTCAAAGGAGTGGCCTATAGCACATCAAGGCGCCTGCTCATCTAGGATGGAGGCGATGTAATGGTTCTAACTGAGCTTACCTCTTTACTGATTGGGATGTCAGTTTGCTAAAAAGTACATAGAATGAAAATTGTCAGTAAGTTGTTTTATATGTATACAGATTGCATTAATCTTATTATCAACTAGCGAAGGATGTTTTCTTGTAACCGATCAAGTCTGATGGCATCCTTTGGAGCTTTTTAATGCCATTCTTAAGTTTTGGCACTTGGATTCAACTTTCAACAACCTGGATGCTGTGTTCAAGTTAGCTACTTTGTCCTTTACTTCTTGAAGAAAATCTGCCCTGTCAGATTTTCAATAACTTGTAACAGTTTTTGTTGTAATCATCTAGATTTCACCACATTCCTTACTATCTTATGTCTAAGTGTTTTATTTTGTCTTATGTTCTTTTATTGTTTTGATTCTAGGGTTCTCTCTTTTCATAAATTTCTATTGTTAACCACTGTAACCACTAGTCCCGTTGACCTATTTTTGTTCAATTGTGGACATCATAAACTTTTTTTCTACAGTTTTAGTGATATCCTTCATTATTTTTAACTTCCACCCCATAAAGAAGATTAACATGCCTATCTTAGAGTTATGTTTGTACGTCGGAACAAGATATAAATGGAAACGTAAAAATTATCATTTAGCATTATGCTGTACTTACTCTAAGAACTTGGAATGCAGAACAATAGGCTTGAACATCATCCTGCATGTGTTTGACAGACAACTTGCACCTCGTGTCTCCATCGGTAATATTTTTATAGAGTTGTACTTTAGTCACTCATGGATTAATGTAAAAGTAGATGATTATCTCAATTTAGAATGTTCCAAGGTCAATATTTACATATTATTAGTTAAATATCATTTTTGCAATCATTTATTTTTGGTACTGATTGCTAGGTGTCATAGTTTGACTTTGATCAAAAGCAAGAATATAGTCCCTTTGTATTTGTTGCTTACTTAAAAGCAATTTTGTTGAGTTGTACTTAATGTCTTGGCATGATTTGCCACTATTATCTCTTGATGTTAGTCTAATGAGATAATTTGCTCACGTTCATTCTATATCAATTTTTATTTAGATTCACAACTATGAAATCTATAATCATTATTGGACAGTTATCTTTTGTATGCAAAGTAACAAGATATGTGACACGACTTTCTATGTAGTTACTCAGAAGCAGCAGGAGATGATGTCAAAAAGTGGGAGAAATCTTATGCAAAGCTTCTACCTCAGCATAAGGTGAATTGTGTTTGGTAATTTTTTGTTTATATTAATGAACTGTTAGCATTGAGTGATGAAGGTGAATTATGTTTGGTAATTTTTTGTTTATATTAATGAACTGTCAGCATTGAGTGATGGTTTCTATTGTTTAAAGTACATGAAGTTGAAGTTGGTAGCTATTTTTAATGGCTTAGCTTACTCTATGTATGGACTCATTTAATACTCCAAAGCATACAAGTGCTTGCACTAGTTAGAACAAGTAAATTCTCCAATATTTCATGGTTTCCAATCAGAAACTTTGGACAATGCTTTTCTTTGGAGAATTTCCTATTGAAAATTTTTCGCATAAGTATTTACTAGTGATGTTGCTTAAGCTGTAATGCACCCTAGAACCGGCCTATTTTTTTCCCCTAAGTATAGATTAAAGGGTAGCATCACATACTAACTCACCATCTTTCTATCTTAATATTATTCTTTACTCAATGTTTACTCATAAACTGCTAACTCTGCGAAAAACTCGTGCAAACTTGGTAAAAGTTTGGCTCTCAGGATTTGGTGAGTTTATTCTGGAAAAACCTGGGACCAGTAAAAACGGCGAGTGCTCGACAACTTGGCGAGTTTGCAATCAATGGTCTTACCAACCAATCATTAAGAAATCATTTATTTAAAAATTCAAAATCAATCTGATTTATCCAGCTAAACTATTAGATAAGTTTTACAGTTTACTAAAGTATTAGGTTATATCACAATCACATACAGTATACCTCTTAGAGATTCAAGGTACCCTTTCTTTTAAGCATGACTTTATATTACCAAGATGTCAAGTTGAATGTCAATGAGATATTTGATACCCAGACCCTGCTCTCAATGGTACTATCATCCACAAATAAATTCCACCATCCGATCATATTGCAGAGCTGATCAGATGCCATACAGTGGATCTCATGACATCTCATCAGGCTACATAATAAAGTAATCATTGTGAGAAGTATTCACAAATGCAACCTACCTCATACTGGAAGAACATTTTCCCCTGAACAAGGTTTGAAAAATTACAATCAGTAAAACTATTTTAAGACTTTGTTCCATTATAATCTTTGATTCAAATTTCTAAATACTGTAATGTGGATGATCCACTAAGGTTACTCATGAAAATAAGTCTCACCTTACTTAGGCACTCAACCTTTGTATTACTTCGGTAAGAGTCCAAAATTCATTGTGACTTCTTAACATGTTCCGTTTCTATTTTTTTCAATAATCAGAGTACCATTGTATTTCATTTAATAATGGTTTACATGCAACTTGAGTTGATAAAGGAATCTGGTTTATTTAGGCATTTATTCAATCTCTAACTATACAATTAATAATACCTTTGTACCTTCAAGTGACTAGTAAGTACTCTTGTACGATTCTCAGCCAGGAGCCAGACAATGATAAATGAAATTGAAGACTTGTACATTTTTGGTTTACACGTCCTTGTACAAACCCTTGTATAGCACATAATACATTGTTTGGCTTGACTACAAGGAGTTCTGCACCATAGGGTTTGCACAAAATGCAGATTGTTAGACTTGAGATTTGGTGTTTTTGCACCATGTTATTACCATCACAAATTTGCAAACCAAAAACCTTGAAAGCAATAACTTTGTTAGTAAATAACAATTGCACTTATTAAAGATGTGTACTATTTATTGAGTTTTGAAAATCTCAGTTTTTTTTGTGGCTATTGCATCGTTTTCCTTATTGTGCATAAAGGCTAAGTTTCCGGGTACACCCTTAACGCCTCTCACACCCATACCCAATTTTAATAAAGTATTTCAATTAATTAGTGGTCCCAGAATTTAAATAATGTTATAAATGGACCTTTAATTAATTAATAAAAGGGGCCCATTTTTATTTTATTGTCTGTAGGTGTTTGTTGTGTTGGCACTTTTTGTAAACCCTTGGGAGTTTCTCCGAAGGGTATTTATGACAGGCATGTAGGAAGTTGTTGGTATGCGATTTTTATTTTTATTTGTATATTTGCTAATTCCAGTTGGAGTTCTTGTCTGCCATTTTGGAGGTGAAAGATCCTCTTTATTTGGTTTGTTGCAGTTTCGGTGGTTCACAACCACCCTACTCTGCCGTTGGAAATATCATTTCGATATTTCATTGTGTGCTCCAAATTTGTGAAGTCTTTTGTAGAAGACAAATTTGTAATAAATAGTGATATCTAATATTTGTCCGAAATTGTTATATTGAAGATTTAGATTGTTGTAATTTGAAGTGCTATCATTATTAATATAATTTCCTCTTTCCAGACTTGTGTTTTTGGTGCTTCAAATTATTGTTTTGTGTATCTGTTAAATACTTGCGCGAATCAGAGACTGCATGACTGCACAGAGGGAGGGCGAATAAGGTTGTACAACCTTTTGGACCATACGCAAGACACCAAGGAGCAACTATACGGTCACATTACAACCGTGCGAGCATCATCATCCACCATATGGTGGGTTGGTTGCCAATTATTTCTACACGGAACAGGGAGAAATTACTGGCCATACGGTTAAGTGGATCATTGTATGGAGTTGTACAAGGCCGTACGACATCTGTCGTACGAAGTTATCATACAAGGAATTGTTCAACCGTACAGACACCTTCGGAAGCCATTAGCCTTTGCCAAGTCACGTACGGTCACCAAATAGGAGGATTCCTGCCGTACGGATTTGTGCAATATAATACCTTGTGGAGGAGTGTCGACTAAGTGACTTTTTTTTTGGGGGTGGCGATAGCATTTTGTTGCCGTAATGGTAGTTCACAGACTTTCGGAACACCACAGTGGTAGTTAGCATTTTGTTGCCAGCTTGTTGGGATGATTGAGAGATCTTGGGATCTGAATCACACTATGACGCCTGGTAGTGATGGAGAGTGATGGTTGAAAGCACTACAAAAGATAGGAAAGGAACTCAGTGATGGTATAAACCTTCCTCTAGATATATTGGAAGTTTGTTTGTGTAAGGTGGACCAATCACCTCCAAGATTCATACAGAAGATCCTTGCTCCGAATATGGTTGTCTTAAGACAACCCATTTTGTTGAGACACCACGACAAGGAAATCAAGTTGGCCGCTGCGGCATGTCTAAGTGAGATTTTGAGAATCTCGGCTCCTCAAGCACCGTATGATGATGACACCCTGACAGAGATATTGCACTTGATTATTGACAGCTTTCAGAGCCTGGATGACATCGGTAGTGATCCACTTGCCAAGAGATTTATAATACTGGAGAATTGTGTAAATGTCAAAGTAAGTAATCTCCTCTTAGATATAGGATTGCAAGATTTGATCTGCAATATGTTTCATCATTTCTTGGTCACGATAAGGAGCACCATGATAATAAGATTTTCTCTACCATGGAGAATATTATGACTTCATGTATTGAGATGGATATAATACCCCAACCTATCATATCTATGCTATTGGTTGTTCGTAATCTAGAATGTATTCCTTCAATTGCGGCATGTAGATTGGTCAATAATTTATTTAAGCATAAACATTGTGAAGAAAAATTAAAGTCTCATTTGCACAAGTGTGAGGAAGTTGGTTATGACAATAAGAGTGATGCACTACATAAAGAAGATGAAGAGCCACACGAGGATATGCAAGAATTTGCTGCTACCCCTACAAGTGTATAAACCCTAAGCCTACATGACAAAAGCAAGGTTGAAGAAGATACTTGCATGGAGCTTGTTTGGAAGACAACATTGATCAATCAACTGCATGAAGAAGTAGACACTACTAGTGATCCTTTTTATGGGCATGTCTGCATGAAGATTTTGGATTAGAGTTCCAATGTGTTTTATGATTGGCTTATGTGGAATGTTGATGACTCTGGGCATGACAATGTTTATATTAGAGTGGAGCAACGAAAGCTTGATGGAGAGTTACTCTTCACTAGTATGGTGGCAGTGTCGACTAGTATGAGTGTGGTGAAAGTGTCGACTGGTATGGGTTTGGTGGCAGTGTGAACTAGTATGGTGGAAGTGTCGACTAGCATGATGGCAGTGTCAACTGGTATGGGTACAGTGACGACTGACATTGTGGCACTGGCAGTGCTAATTGGTACGGTGGAAGTGTCAACTAGTATGGTGGCAGTACTGAGTGATACGGGTATGGTGACAAACTAGCACAGTGACAATGCCGACTATTACGATGGCAGTGTGACTGTGGCAATGCTTATTGATATGGTGGTAATGCCGGCTGGCATTGTGGGAGCACTGATTGGTACAATGGCAGTGTTGACTAGTACAGTGATAGTGCTGATTGGTATAGTGACAGTGTTGGAGTACGATGCGTTTGGTGAAAGCATTGGAACCGTGCTGATGCAAGACCATCACCCATTTATGTTTGATAGTCGGAAGCTCTCGTCAGTCATGCATGCACTGGCCAAGTTTAGGCAGTACCTTGTTGGAGAAAAACTTGTTGTGTAGACGTACCACAACAATATGAGATACTTCCTGGAGCAGAGGACTTGAACAAGCAACAACATAAGTGGATCTCGGTAGATTGCAAGGCACATCTACTGGCCGAGTACTTCAAGAAATCTTTTGTGGGTAAAGTGATGGAGGATATGCTCAAACCCTTCACAGAAGCAAGGACAAAAGGAGATTCACAATGCTTTAACACAAGGCCGACCTTCCTTCTGAGGGTTGAGAAATAGGAATTGGATAGGCCCACTTTGGTTGAGTCATTGAAGCGAATCAAGCAGGATTGGATTGATGGTGGATGGAAGACGGACATAATTATTAAGGACTACATCAACCTATGATTGAAGTATCCACTCCCCGAAGGTAATAGGACCTGCAACATCAATGTCAGTCGGGTGATCGACAATGAGGTACTTAGCACTGTGAGCTCTACAAAGAATGAAGTCATGCCTACACTGCAATCGCTGGTGAATTCAGACAAGAAAGAGTCAACAATTGTCCCTTCAAATATAACACAATTAAATTTACGAAAGGATGAAGACGATGATTGCTCAAATTTCGTCGAACCAACACTCGACGATCAACTTGATGGAAATGCGGGTTTTATCAATGACCCTCCGATTGAACACTCTACTAGTGGTTGTTCAACCTCTTGGTGATGCAAACTCGACCAAGGTTTGTTTGCAGGTGAAATCCCTACGATTGGTTGATTCTGGAGTTTACCCTTCAGGAGAGGCGTGCATGATTACAATCTCTTCCCGTGAGGGGCTTCCTCATGGAAGCAACAAGATTTACCTGAGTTATGAGATTCTTGAAGAAATTGGTGTGCATGATTGCATGAAGGTTTTGGATTGAGCACCGCTGTGCTTTATGATTGGATTCCATGGGATCCTGGTCCCTTCAGATAGAGCAATGTTTATATCAGAGTGGTGTAGTGGAGGCTTGGTGGTGGCCTACTTGTTTCAACTAAATTCAATTATGCACATGTGGTCTTGAACCAGCATAAAGCTTTCAATGGATATAGCTACCAACATCAACACATGGTTTGGGATCCTGGAGTTTGTGGATTGCTTGAGGACAAGCAATCTTTGGGCGGTGAGGATTTGTAATGTCCCCAATTTCAATAAAGTATTTTAATTAATTAATGGTCCTAGAATTTAAATAATATTATAAATGGACCTTAAATTAATTAATAAAAGGGGCCCATTTTATTTTATTGTCCGTAGGTGTTTGACGTGTCGACACTTTTTGTAAACCCTTGGGAGTTTCTCCAAAGGGTATTTATGATCGGCATGTAGGAAGTTGTTGGTGTGCGATTTGGATTTTTATTTGTATATTTGTGAATTCAAGTTGGAGCTCATGTTTGCCATTGCGGAGGTGAAAGATCCTCCCTATTTGGTTTGCTGCAGTTTCGGTGGTTCACAACCACCCTAGTCCGCCGTTGGAAATATCATTCCGATATTTCACTGTGTGCTCCAAATTTGTGAAGTCTTTTGTAGAAGACAAATTTGTACAAATAGCGATATCTGATATTTGTCCGAAATTGTTATAGTGAAGATTCAGATTGTTGTAATCTGAAGTGCTATCATCATTAATATAATTTTCTCTTTCCAGACTTGTGTTTTTGGTGCTTCGAATCATTGTTCTGTGTATCTGTTAAATACTTGCGCAAATTAGAGACTGCATGACTGCACAGAGGGAGGGCGAATAAGGTTGTACGACGTTTTGGACCGTACGCAAGACACCAAAGAGTAACCGTACGGGCATCATCATCCACCGTACAGTGGTTTGGTTGCCAAGTATTTCCGCACGGAACAGGCAGAAATTACTGGCCATAAGGTTAAGTGGATCATTGTACGGAGTTGTACAAGGCCATATGACATCTGCTGTATGGAGTTATCATACAAGGAATTGTTCAACCGTATGGACACCATCAGAAGCCATCAGCCTTTGCCTAGTCACGTACGGTCACCAAATAGGAGTATTCCTGGTGTACAAATTTGTGCAATATAATACCTTGCGGAGGAGCACCGTCGAAGTGACTTTTCCAGGGGTTGTGGTAGCATTTTGTTGCCGTATTGGTAGTTCGCAGACTTTCAAAACACCACACTATGTACCAAGGCATACCTAGGGTACCCCAAGGTGCTAAGTGCCAAAAAGCTAAAAGAAAAGAAGATATTTTTGAACTTTTTTTTTGCATTCAAAACTCCTAAAATGCCCCTATAAGCATCTTTTTTGCCCAATGCAAAGACCATTTTCTCTCTTCGATCTCTCTTTTCTATTTTGGCATTTTGAAGGGCAGCTTATGTATATTATATGGCATATGACATAATATTGAAATTCTGAACTATCAATTGGCATTTAATATTTGTCTTTATCACTACCATTTTGGCATTTAGCACTGATCAATGATGAAGTATCTTACTATCAAATGTATGTATGTATGTATCTTATTCAAGCGTATTGTACCCAAGGAAAAGAATTGATGTACCGGCATACCCATATCCCATACTGTCCTGACAACTTAGTCACAATTTGGACAATATTCATGACCTTGTCATTCAATGTATTTTACAGAGTCTAAAGATTTTTTTCTTTATGGGATGGTTCAGTGACTTGACAAACACAAACTATCCACCTGAGGCTACTAGGAAGTTGATCAATACGTGTTTCTTGCTGCCAATCCATTTGTTAGACAAAATACTGCAAGCCTTTTTGCACTGAATTCATTTGTTGATCATCTTGAAAAGCAAAAATGCTGAGAGGGGGAGGGGGTGAATCAATATTTTACGAAGACTTAAATGCTTAAGAAACCAGAATTAAAATGAGCACACAGCAAGGGAGACAAGACACTCAAATTTTCCCGTGGAAACCCAAGGCGGGTAAAAACCTCGGCATCACTAATCTGAAGGGCAACAACCCATTACAATTGAGAGCTACAACTCTCCTCTTTAACACAGATAATCAGGCTTCAACCTGACCCTGAAGGCTGCAACCTTCTCTTTGCAATTTGTTTAAATAGAACAAACATAAGCATTGTGTCTTCACAGCAGCATGAAGATGCTTGACTACAAATATCCTCCGTACAAATTAAAAGTTGACAGACTGAATGGATAATCAGATTTTAAACACTGTGATTTCAAAATACATTACCAGTCTTCATTCCATGCACAAGTCATTCCCAGCTTGCACATCTATAGGCACACATGCACTGTCTAAATCAATTCACTCTGAATCGTGAGCTGCTGCATGAAAAACTCTTTTTGTGTCGTATTTCCTTCAATTCGTATACTTTCTTTTTGACTGTTATATCCTTCAATGTTTTAAAGAGATCACATTTAACACACGGCTCCTCCTGTGTGTTTTTGTTTGTGCAATGCCAGCCTGAGAAACCGTTTTAACAATCACGTGCCTCTTCACAAAAGAGAGCTTCTCTTTCTTTTTGCCGAGAGCTGTTACATATGCTATCTTCTCTTCCTTTTTGCGAACTCACTGCTTGAATACTTTATTACACCTTACAGCCTCTCATTTTCACGGTTAACTCTGTAGCGTTTTTTTCAGGCTTCTCTCGTATTCTGTACGAAACTCTTCTTGACTCCCCCAAACAAGGACAGATTTGAATCAAAATAAAAACTGGTAGAAAAATGCTCGTCAGCTGAATCCTAATATCTGTTGTCTGCTTGCGTGTTCACTGTCAATACACCCGCATACAGTCTGCTCTATATCCCGACACCAGACACGGCTTATTGTTTTAACTTCCGCTCTCCACCTGATTTTTAACCGGCACTGCTAAAGCAAATATCTCACCCGCACAGGCCACTGTCGTTCTACTACACAGCTACAATTAATTCATCCAACACAGAACGGCAGCTCCCCAACACTTTCTGCAGACCCACTAATTCATTTCGCAGCAATTCCTGTATGCTCTGCACTCGAAAGTGATACCCGACGTTTTTTTTTGAACCGTTACACTTCCTTTTGTTTTTATTTACCAGAGACCTGTGCGCCTATCGTGACAACACACTTACGTTTTTTTTATCAACATAGCACGTAATGCCTCCTAGTCTATTCACGTTCACCCTGCGCTCAACTAAAGAGTTATCCACCTTAATTTTTCATAATGCGAGAAACTATATCTCTCACGACTTTAGTCCTGGCTTCATTTCTTGCGTTTTTCTCAGTGCGTCTATTTTGGTCACATTCCGATTGTTTTTTGATTAAGCACCATCATGACTGCCGTGTCTGTTACACACTCTCAAAGAGCTGTGTTCTCTTCTTACTGTGTCAGACATCTTCGAATTCTGCAAACAAATTAGACTCTCCCAGCTGTCGCCTTGCTACCATTCATTAGAAAACACACCCTCTTACTGTTTCGAAAATCCAGAAATGGAAGGCAGTTCGGTCACATGTCACAACACGTCCTCAGTTCAGTGACTTGTAATTTACTACACATGTCACATATGTTGGTGTTTAATTCCTTTGACACTTGGTGATGATCCAAACCAAAACAAAACTACTGGGCAGAAAAGTTAACCAATCCAAAGTTAAACATTGACATCACAGCAGAGAAGAACAGTGCCCACAGGCAGCTCACGCTAAAAACATCAATGACAGAAAACTCAACACATCTACTATAATCTGTACATTTTTCATTGTTTCATCTAACTGGTTTCCATTCAAATAACATGGACTAGGTGCCTTGAACCCTTTGGTGGCAGAGATAGATTGATTGGCCAGTGACTCACAATTTGCGCTCCTCGCAACATGGAATGTTATGCCGCTATAACGACAAAAGATTTTGGCAGCCATACTTGCTTCATGATGCTTCTTGTGGATTAAAGCAGAACCAGAGAGTAGAGAATGCACACTAGGGGTATTATGAGAAACAATTTAGCCTTGTGAATGAAATTGGCTAGAACTCTTTGTGGTTTATAAGTCTTGCACCTGTGGTGCAATATGGTAGTCTACTAACTCAGTATCTGAATGAAGGGGAGATTTCTGCACAACTCCAATTGCCTTAGCTGTCCTCTTATTTTCTATGCTTTTCTGCTTGTAGTTGGCAAGAAGAGTTCTCATATCACATGTGACCTTAGGCTGTATTAAATTATACAGTTGCACATCTTGGCTAGAGATTTGTGCCAGATTTATGTTTGAGGTGATTGATGGCTCCTCTCATTTGGAAGTTGCAACAGTATGTCACAATTCCTGGCTCTGAACTTGCTTTGCCATGCTTGGAAGTAACTACTGCAGGGAATATGCCATCTTGAAATTACTGCAAAGTTCAAAACCCTGGCAGAAAAATAAAACAATCAATTTAAAAAATTAAAACACTAAGTCTGAAAGAAAGAAGAACAAAGAAGAAAAATGTAAAAACAATAAATATCAAAACCCTAGAATATAACTAGAATGAAAGAATAAACAGCAAAAACCTAAATTAAAGAATTAAAACAAATGTCACATGTCTTTCAAAACTGGTTGGAGATAACTCCAAAGCAACTGAAAAATGACGTGATGACAGTCAAAGGGGTAGAGCACAAGAACAAAAGACAGCAGAGTGAGAAGAAATGACATTTGGGTTGTTTTATCAGTTGACAATTTTTTGAAGTGCAGTGAGATTTACCCATGGACTACCCACTTCTTGACAAATTTGAGTGGAGTAGACCAGTAATTACTTGCCCCCAACTTGCCAGTGTAGTTTTTGGTGAATAACTTGTTGATCTTTTCCAGCCTGCAAGTACTTGCACATCAGCGAGTTACTTGTTAAGTTTTGATACCATGGCATATAGTATTTTTATGAATTTTAGTTAAGTTCAGTGGAATAATGCATTCAGAAACTATAACTGGAATGGCATTTTCTAGTATGAGTGATTCTGATTTATATATTGTTATCAGAACTAGTAGGGTGGCTTGATTAGAAAGGGTAAATTATTCTTACAAATCAATTCAATCTCATGAATTAATCTCTCATTAAATGCTGTACCAAGGGGTTCAAAGTCACTTCAAACATGATTTTGTGATTCATGGGTGTAGCTTGTGTTGGAACAAAAGAACTGTTAGTCTACTAGGACAGTATGTTAGTGTAATTAATTTGCTAACATGCACTGTGTAATGTCATCGTAAGAATCTATATATCTATATACTTGGAAGATCCTAGAAGAGTGAAGGTTGCATTGCATTCTAGTGGAAGTACCTCAGATTGGACTAGACCATACAAACATGTAAACTTGCTAAAAGATTCTTAAGTTGCCTTTGGATTTTGATGATAGTGCTTCCATTACATTTTAAAGTTGAATATTTTTTACTGTGTAATTCTAACCTACAAACCTGAACAGGATTAACGTTAGAGTTGCTGTCTACATGACCATAGTTTTCAAACTTGATGATTTTTGTGCCGATTTGTGAGAATTTGAGAGTAGATTTGCAGCTTTGTGTTGTCTAAATATTTTGTAAGTGGTCGTAGACACTATTTACAAAATCAAGTATTTAGACACAGTATGTGAGATATAATCTCTCCTCTCAACTAAGGGGAGACACCCTTCTTATTGCTGCTGAATCAATTAAAACTTAACAAGAAATTTAAATTAATCTAAGATTGGGTGTTGCACGTATCTCTTCCTCTTTCTTCAAGAAATTCCACGTTCATAAATATGCACTTTACAAACTTGAGACTCTTGATAACTTCACTTTTAAGCACTAATTGGAGTACTAATGCGAATAATCTCAAAATTAACTGAAAGATTAATTTTTAAGCATACCAGTAAACTATTAAATAAGGAATGTACATAACCTCAAAGACTCATACTCTATCCTAAAATGATTTAAATGATGAGACAGCAATATGTTTAGTACAAAGACTTTTGAACATAGAACTTTCTTTCTAATTTCTAATTCCACGAATAATCACAGCTCAATGACTATGTAGTCACTTCTACTTAACTCAAATTGAAAACTAAAGCACAAAGTTTACACGTAATCAGATTTAAAGTTTACCTTATAACAACACAGACAACTCATACGCTTTCTCAACAAATTCAAGTTAATACCACTATTGTGACATAAGAACACAACAACGTTATAACAAGTTCCTCCAACACAAAGATTGAAAATACTTGATCTTTTATTTACATTGAAATCAGCTTGCACAAATAAAAGCAAAGTATGTACTTTGCACAATTCCAACAGAGATTACTTGCAATGCATAAAGATGTCTATTTACAATGAGCCCTCTTATTTTTCTAGAAGAGAGGCTATCAGAAAAAGGTGGAAAACTAACTACATACTGATGATTTATTCAACATTATAGTCCTATGTAATGTGATTCCATGTAATCAGACTATGTGCAATTGCAATCTTTTGCTTTACATATGACATTACTATATGCAATTGCAATTTTATGATTTACATGTAACTTGCTAAAACTAAACTACAAAATGCATGATTGAAACTAAACTAAGTGTTTGACAAGACACGACTCTTATTACATCAACCTCTATCAAAGAGGTCTTCCTATCACCAGATTGCCGAGTGCTTGAAATCTTCAAATCTGCTTATGGGTGAGAACATTTGCATGAAAAGTCGCATCTTGACATTTGCATTTGATGGAATCAAAACACCGATCTTTCTTCTAACCCATGACTGAAAAATGATCAAGATCCCTCTTATTGATCTGCTACCACCTGCTTGGAATTAGTCTTGAAGGCATTCTAGTATTTATGAAACTTGAATTTCATCTTTTCCCCAGGCGTGATGGTTGACTCTTTTGACTTTGGATGAGCACTTGTAAACTTTGGATGAGCACTTGTAGCACTAAGATGAAAGAATAAAACACTATAATGTTAGAATGTGTTGGCGTTAGTTCCGTATCATTCTCCACGATGTTCATACTTTGATTTTGAAACTTGGTAGCTCGTGTGTGCAAACAAGGCTTCAAACAAGGCTAAAGTGAAAAAGTTGCTTTCTGTGGGCCATGGTTGCAATTCAAGGATATTGGAGTGCATTGCAGGTAGAGGCACAAGTGTAGTTCAACTTGTAAAAGTTTATGCAATTGGAACCAAAAGTTCCTATTACAAGGGAAAAACATAAGGTTTTAAGTGAAATCGAGGTTTTTGGACCCAACTACACTTAAGATTGGATGTGTAATTGCATGTGTGGTTCAACTTGCAATTGAGACAAAAATCTCCGATTGCACTTGTATTTGCATCTTCAAAGGATAAACTTGGGTGTAGTCGGGATTTTTAGATGCGATTGCGCTTGAGACTACATGTAACAAAACATGTAGTAGGTTTGAAAAATCCCAACATGCAAATGAAAGGTATGGAGATTTTGGAGGTAATTGCATATATAATTATATGTAACAATACATGTAATGGGTATCAAAAATCCCGATTTAGGAACATGGTAGATCTGGAACAAAATGCAATCGGGAATTTTGACTATGATTGCATATTATATTGCATGTAGAATTACATTTAATGGTATATGTAGAGGGTTTAAAATTTCTCAAAATGCATTTCGTTTAAGTATACAAATGGGATTTTCAACCATGACTGTGAATTCGAGGTGGGAAGTTCTTATTTTGGAACAAAAAGGTATATTTTTGTTTACAAATATCTTTGCAATTGGGAAAAATACTATAGGCTGCAAGTATATTTGTATTTCTTCAAATGGAAGTGGAAAGAGAACACAAGTTCCAATATCCAATCATTTGGTTATTTGATCACAATGAAGTGCCTGGTATTTATTAGAAATTTTGACATTAATGTTAAGGCAAAATGATTACTGTTTTATCAAAAACATATACATGGATCATGATCACATTGAACCTCAAATGTGATTGCAAAGTATAAACTAAGGGAAAATACCCCCAAGTGACTTCAAAAAATGCACAAAAAGGGATACAAAACCCGTTTGTAACAAAATGACTCAAATAAAATTGGCGGAAACTTCGGGCGGGAGCAAGGTTCCCGAGGGCGTGGGCGGGAAATTTCTTTCGAACGAGCGGTCTGGTTATGGTGTCCTTGCTGGTGCTGGTGCGGTTACGGAAGCTGTTACGGTTACGGAAGAGGTTGTTGGCGTGGTTCCGTGAGAGAAGCTTCCTCTTGTGGTCAATATTGCTGGAGGACATATTCTGCTACAAGGGTCAGAGGCTGTTCTTTTTCAGAATGGTCAGAAGTCAACAAAGGTCGCTGATTCTGAGAGCAAGGTCGAGGAAAGTCCCCCTCTGAATGGTGGGCCTCTTCTGGAAGGATCCCCAAAGGAGGCCCCATTTCCTAATGCTGGTCAAAAGACTGAAAACAAAGGCAAGTGGCCTGCCCTTTTTGGTATTAAACCTACAAGCAAATCCTCTTTCCCTATTGTGAATGTAGTCTCTGATCCTTGTAAAGGTGAGTTCTCTATTTTTATCCCTGATCCCCTGATTGACTACTCCATCTCCTCTATGGAGTTGACCTTGATTGGTAAATTTGTTGGGGATAGACCTAACATTGAGGTGGTTAGGCAGTTTGCTAAGAAAAAATGGTTTCTCAAGGGACAAGTTGACATTGCTGCCATGTCCAAAGGCTTCTTCTCCTTTGAATTCTCCAGTAAGGAGGATCTATCTAACATCCTTTGTGGAGGCCCTTAGATGGTTGGTCATTTCTCTCCGGCTCTTCGCAAATGGGCCTCCAACCTGGAACTCACCGATTCTGCTTTCTTTGTCTCGGTTCTGGTTTGGGTCAGGTTCCCTGGCCCCCCTCTTGAATACTGGCACGAGGACGTTCTGGGTGGTCTGGCTAGCTCTTTTGGAGTACTCCTCTCTATAGATCCTATGACAGCGTCCAGAACTAGAAGAGTTTATGCCAGGATTTGTGTGAATATCCTTCAGTCGGCTGACCTGCCTCTCAATATTGCTATCAAATCCAAACTTGGTGTGTGGAATCAACTGGTTGAATTCGAGTCCCTTCCTTTTGCCTGCTTTATCTGTCACAAATCTGGTCATAGGGCTAAGGATTGTCCCCTCAAAACCTTGAAACCTAAGGTTCCCCCCCCCTAAGAAGGTGTGGAAGGAGAAAGGATTGGTGAACCCCAATGCTACCAGCTCTAAGGCCCCGACTGTGCCTCCTGGAGCTGGTAAAGGCTCAAGTGTGAATGATCCGCCTCAGAAATCTGTTGTTCCGGAAAATAAATCTAAGTTGGAAAAATCGGCACCCTTGGTTCTTGCAGGCACTCTTGAAGAAGGAGAAATTAGAGATACTTCTGCCCCTAAGGAAGACCTCCCTTGTGGGGATCCCAAGAGTCCCTGAGTAGATAAAGAAGGTACCTGCATCCAGGATGGTATTTTGAGTCCAGAAACACCACAAACTAAGCAAATGTAGGCAGATTCGTATGATGAATCCAACCCTTTTCTTGATAATGAGGAGGCTCCCTGGATAGAGGTAGGGCATAGTAAAAAAAAACAAGCTGAGACTTCCCCTAGGAATGCCTCTAGGTGGAGTTACTACTAGAGCTATGAGAGTGGATGTGGGAACGCCTAAACCGACCAGAGGCAGAAGAGGTAATAGAACCATGAGAGAACAGGAAAGTAGACAAAGTATAATGGATGGGCGTCAGCGCACTATCCCAGAATTCTCCCAAGGTAAGAAATGAAGATCATCTCTTGGAATATGAGGGGACTTAACAACCCCCATAAGCAGGACCTTTTAAGAAATTTTATTAGGGATCAAAAGCTTGATATCATCCTTATCCAGGAAACTAAAATGGCTAGAGATAAAGTTGAAAGGATTAAAGTTTTTAAGAACTGTGGGGTTGTGGGTTGCAGTTCGGATGGAGCTTCTGGTGGGACTGCTGCTTTCTGGATCCTCAATACTATCCAAGGTGATATTATTAAGTCGAAAGGAAACATTTCTTCTATCAGGTTCAACCATATTAGAGACATCTTTTGCTGGGTTCTCTCTAATATCTATGCGCCCAACTCCAAAAGTGGTAGAGATAAGTTTTGGAGAAAACTGGAAGATGAGAGAAGTAATTTCAAGAATGACTGTTGGATGGTTGTTGGAGACTTTAATACTCCTCTGAGCGACTTTGAGAAATTTGGGGGAGTCTCCTCCCTGAATGATAGTAGTGTGGCTCTGATGGATTTCATTAATAATCAATCCCTCTTGGACCTCAATCTCAGTGGAGGGACCTATACTTGGTCCAATCGTAGAACTGGGGATGACTTGATTCAAGTCCGCTTGGATAGGGCTCTGATTTCTACAAACTGGATCCTTTCCTACGCCTGCTCGCTGTCTTCCCTACACCGATTAGGCTCTGATCATTCTCCTATTGCTCTTCAAGGTAACCCCCTGTCTGGAAAACCGAAAAAGAAACCCTCCCTTTAGATTTGAGAAAATGTGGATGCAGCACCCAGATTTAGAAAGGAAAATTGCTGACTGGTGGAATGTCCTCGTGGAAGGTACAACCATGTATAACGTTGTCCAAAAACTTAAGAGAATCAAAAATAAAATCAAAGTGTGGAATAAGGACGTCTTTGGGGACATCTTTAAAGCTAAAATCACTATTAAGTCTGACCTTCAAGTATTACAAGATACTATTCAAAAGGAGGGTCTTACTGAGGAGAACAAATTGAAGGAAAATATCATTCAAACAGACTATCACAACATCATCTCTAAGGAAGAAGCCTTCCAAAGACAAAGATCTAGGGCTCTTTGGCTTAAGGCTGGGGACAAAAACACTCGCTTCTTCCATATGACAGCTCAGAAACACAAGGCAGCCAAAAGGATTGACAGTCTCAACAGTCCTCTTGGAAAACTGGATAAGGAGGAGCACATCAAAAAAGAAGTCACTGCTTATTTCTCCTCTTTGCTCTTCAGGGACCCATCTCTCTCCTTGGACAATCAGAATCTGCTACTGGATACCATCCCCTGTATCCTTGACCAGGAAGACAATGATTTTCTGTGTAAAATCCCTTCCTCTGAGGAGATTAAAGCTGCGGCCTTTTCCTTTGAGGGGGAAAAATGCCCTTGTCCGGATGGCTTCCCCCCTTTATTTTTCCAATCCTTCTGGCACATTGTTGGAAAAGATGTCTCGGCTGCGGTTAAAGAATTCTTTGGAGCTGGTTCTTTGCTGAAGGAAGCTAATTCGACCTTCTTTGTTCTTATCCCTAAGAAACTTGGTGCCAATTCTATGGAGAGCTTCAGACCGATCAACCTGTGTAATACTTTCTACAAGATCATCTCTAAAGTCCTCACAGTGAGAATTCTAGCTTTCCTCCCTGTGATTATTTCCCCCAGCAGAATGGTTTTGTGCCAAGACGACAGATCTTAGATTCTATTATTACTGTTCATGAGAATATCCATTCGCTGGGGGTTTCGCAGAAACAAGGTTTCCTAATGAAGGTCAACCTCTCTAAAGCTTACGACAGGGTGGATTGGGACTTCCTTTGCAGAGTTCTTCTCGCCTTTGGCTTTTCGGAGCGTGTGGTGAACCTCATCCAACAACTGATCTCCACGCCTTCTATTTCGGTGCTGGTGAATGGTTCGGCTTCCAACTTCTTCCCGACTAGAGGTCTTCGCCAGGGGGATCCTATTTCTCCCATCCTCTTTGCCATTTTGGCTGAGTGCCTTGGAAGAATTTTCTCTAAATGGGTTCATGATGGCCTTATCCAGGGTGTGATCCCCTCCTCTTCCTGCCAGCCTTGTTCTCATGAATAATTTGTTGATGACACGGTTCTTATGGGATCTTCAATTAAAGAAGCCAGAAATTGCAAGCAAGCTCTCAATATCTACTCCTCTGCTACGGGCCAACTTATCAATTGGGAGAAAAGCTCTCTTTTCTTTATCAATACCCCCTTGCACAGACAACAAAAAATGGCGACTATTCTTGGATGTAAGATCTCCTCTTTCCCTTGTAGCTACCCGGGTCTTCCTCTGTGTCTGAAACCTTCATAATCCTTCTGGAATGGCATTGTTGATAAATTCAACCGAAAGCTGGCTTGCTGGAAAGGGGCTCTTCTCGGTCAAGCTGGAAAGATCATCTTACTCAAAGCCTCCCTTTAGAACTTTCCTATTTACGTTTTGAGCCTCTTCATAATCCCTTCTAAGTTTGCTGACACTATTGAGCGTTTGTAGAAAAGATTTTTGTGGTCCGGCACGGAGGAGAAAAGTAGAACTCATCTCGTGGCCTGGGAGAATGTCTGCAAGCCTATCAAGTATGGCGGACTTGGTATCAGGAAAATTAAAGACTTCAATTTGTCTTTGCTTGCTAAGCAAATTTGGAGAACTTTTGAAGAGGAAAAAGAGTGGAATAAAATTCTCAAATCCAAGTACCTCTTTTCCACCCCTTCCATCGATGCCTTCCTCGCCTCCCCCCTCCATGTTCATGGGTCCTTCATCTGGAATAGTATCCTGAAAGCTAAATCTCTTGCTGCCAAAGGTGCTAGGTGGAGTATTGGCAATGGTAGGGTGATCAACTTCTGGGAAGATCCTTGGATCAAGGACAAACCCCTCATCCAGCTCATTGGCACCTCTGGCGAAATTATGTTCTAGCAGAATTGGGAGAAAAATCTCTGATTACTGGAGAAATAATAAGTGGATCAGACTTGGTGACATAGACCCCTAGTTGAAAAATGTTGATCGGGACTTAACTCCTTGGTTTATTAATGAGAATGTTAATGATCAACTCATCTGGTCCCCTAATCCCAGTAGCAAATTCTCGGTGGCTTCAACGCACTCTTTATCTTCCACTTTGGGCTCTGTGACGCAGGGCCGGCAAGGAGGATCCAATTAAGGACAGTCCCCACAAGCAGCCAAACACCAAAATGCGGAATAACACAACACTAATTGTTTCAACTCAATTTTCATTAACATGCCCGGCTGTAAGGCCTTTCGGGTTAGGGCCAATTACAATCAGAAACAGTTCTGCAAGATCAACAAGATCCAATCCAACTCCAGCTAGTCCAGTTATGAAACAAATCAGCAACTGATGGAAACCCTAAGGCAGATCTGAATTTGAGCCCGCAAGCCACCAAGCAATCTCCTCGTCCCCAAGCAAACAACCACTAGCTCTACTATTGCAAACTATCATAAATCAATCTGATCTTCAAGATCTCGCAGGATCCAGATCTAGCTTCTATCTCCCAATCTGATCATCTCCTCTCTCCTTAAACAACTACCCAAACATTCCTTAAATACTAATCCTCAGCCACAATTTGGCTGGATGAAATAATTAACTCCTACAAACATATATTAAATGCAATACAAGTTGGCTCACAAATAGCCTTACAATTATTAAATTCTCCATGTCGGCCTTTAGATCTACATAGGAGAATGCAATGACAACTACCACTAATAAATGCACTAAGTTGGCCAACCAAATCACCAACAACTCCAGTCGGTGAACCAGAACTATTGAGTGCCAGAGAAACAACTGAGCACTAGTGAAACAACTGACCAAGCCAAGCAACACCGAGCAACATAGGCATCACTGAGCACAAGTTCCACTGAGCACCAGAAGTTCCACTGAGTTCCTTCAGCGACTGAGCTTCCTTCAATAACCGAGACCGTCGGTTAAAGCTACAACCGAGTACCACAGAACCAAACAACACACCTCTATGCAGATTCACTGAGTATCCTAAAATGCCCCTGCATTAGACACCCTAGGTTCGAAAAGATGTTCATATGTTGGAAGAACATCTTTCGAGATTCAGCACATAAACCTCGAACTAGTTCTTCACATACAAGTCCTCCAACTTTTCACCTTGCATACTTCCATTTCTGTTTCCTCTGTCTCTTCAAATCTTTCCTTGATAACACACAGGTCTGTTCTCCATACTGATCATCCATACCTTCAGGATCCACCAACTCAACTTGGCTACCAACACTCAGACTCCTACCGAGTGTTGTATCTAGCAAAGGCATCAGGGAAAACTTCCTGTCATCCTTCTCAACAGTAAACACATTCTTCACACAATCATACATATCTCTGCAATCATATTGCCAAGGCCTACCGAGCAATATATCACAACTATTCATCTCCACAATAACACATTACACAAGATCCTTATACTGGCCAATCTGAACATCAACAAAACACTGTTCTCTTACTTCCAGAGCATGATCATCTTGTAACCAGCCAATCCTATAAGGATAAGGATGCTTCATTCTATTCAAACCAAGTTTCCGAACCATGTCCTCAGCAACAAGGTTATCAGTACTACCGCTGTTTATAATAACATCACAAAGTTTACCTCCAGACTTGCACCGAGTCCTGAACAAGTTACTCCTCTGACAAGGTTCCTCCTTTGTATCGAGCAATGTTCGCCGAATCAGCAAGTTCTCAGATTCAGGTTCATTCTGAATGTTCTCATTTACCACAGCAGTCCGTCGGTCACCAAGCTTCTTCTGTGTACACTCAAAAGAACGGTGTCCTTCTTCACCACAGTTATAACAGGTTCCCTTAAAGATAACTCTACCTGTCTTCTTCTTTAGTTCTATAGGTTTCTGTTCATCTTCTGCATTCGGTTTATCCTTCATCGAGTGATCAATCTTTTCCTTCCCTTGGGGATTACTATGTTGTCTTCTTTTCAACTTATCTTCTGCCTTTAGAGCATACTGATAAGCATGTATACTAAAGGCTGGATGCTGCCCAATAGATGCTACCTCTGCATGCAAGATGCTGAAACTTCCCTCCACCTTCTCTTACACTTCTCTTTTTCTAGGGAGGTATGGTCGATTGTGTTGCAGCACTGGAATATCAGTTGGGTGTTCCCTAGCACAATCCATGACTTCATTTGCCAATGGCTCTCTCCTTTTTCCCATAACTTGGGTAAATTGATCTGGAATTATACTGCCCCCCATGTTATTTGGAGGATTTGGAAAGAAAGAAACAATCAGATATTCAAAAACAACCTTTCTACTCCTTTGCTGGTTGGTTTCAAAGCTATTAGAAGTATTATAGAAAATGCCCACCTGGCTTGTGATCAAAGACCTAATTTGCTAGAAGGCATTACCGATAAGGATGTCCTTTCTAACTGTAGTTTCTTTTCCATACCTAAGGTTGCCCCCAACAATCGCGATGGTGTTGTCTGGCTCTCTCCTCCTGGATGGTACAAAGTTAATTTTGACGGCTCGGCGAAGGGTAATTCTGGCATTGCTGGTTGTGGGAGCATAATTAGAAACCCCCAAGGTTGCTGTATTGCTGCTACGGCTTTACCTATTGGGATCCAATCTAGCCATGTGGCCGAGGCTATGGTGGCCCTTTATGCTTGCAAGTGGGCCAAGGATCAAAACTGCACCAAACTCTGGCTGGAAGGGTACTCCATGACTACAATCAACTGTATTAAAGGTAATCATAATCCATCATGGAATACGAAGCACATCATCAGCCAGATTAAAAGGTACCTTAATGAGTTTGAAGACACATGTCTCCCATGTGTTTAGAGAAGCTGACACTATGGCTAACAGCCTGGCCAATGTGGGAGATCGCAGTGATGATGTCAGTTGCTGGCATGGTAATCAAGGCTTAAGTAATGAAGTCCTTAGCCTCATAATTTACGAGCAAATCCATCAAAATCCTGGATTAATTAGTAATTATGATGATTAGAAAGGATATTTGGTGGAATAGCATCACGATTACGCCTCGCACGCTTAAAGGACTGGGTGGAAATAAAAACAAGTGTGCATTTTGTGTCCTCGTTGCTTTCTTTAATCCTATTAAAGTGGCGGTCCTCAGTACTTTCTTGCTTTGCATTTGTGTCTACATTTTTGGCAATTTCCTTGTGCCTAAAATTGGTTTTTAGGACTCTGGCATCATGGGGGGTAAACTGAAACGTGAGGAACCGACTATGTGCAAATGGAAGAAGGAAGCCAAAGTCTGGGAAAAGCTCCAAGAAGGTGGTGTCACGCCTTATATGGAGAAATTACACGACTACGACAAGGACATTTCCAAGGAATTCGCTAATAGCTAGGATAACGGTAAAGTTACCCTTTGTGGTAAAACCTTTAGCTTTACTGAAAAGCTTATCTCTGAGATTACGGGTCTTCAAATGTCTGGTTTAAAGTACTATAGAGGTAGGATCATGGCCCAAAATGCGGCTAAAATGTACCCTAAGTCTGAAGGTGAGAAAGCCCTCCTTGTGAAACAGTGTGGAGATTTTGTTCTTCGCAGTCAAATGAAACTGCTTTGGGCTAAACTTGTCAAAGCCCTTATGCAGTATTTTACTCTTGAGGGTCGGTATACTAGAGTTTATAATTTTCATTTCATGCTGGTGAATCACTTCCGTTACAAGAGGAAAATCTCTTTTCCTTACCTTCTGTTGCAGTCCCTTGGTACTAACATGTTGGAAAATAGGAAGAACCTTGAGAAGCTTATTCTTCACGATGGGCTTATTTTTCTCATTTATGAGTATGCCAAGTCTATCTTCTAGGATGCTGTTCCGGTCCCTTGGAAGATCAAGGAGAACAAGGGTAAAAGATCCCTCTTGACTGGCAGTAACACTCCCAAGAAGAAAAAGAAAGGTAAGCTTACTGGTGAGATGATAGAAGCGGCTAAATTCCTCACGGAAGAGGCTGGCATGAACACTGACGAAGACACTGGTGTGCGGGAAGGAGATAATAACAATAACATGGCCGAAGCTGCCAAATTCCTCTCCGAGGAGGCGGGTATGGATACTGAGGAAGATATGGAGGTGCAGGAAGAGGATCATAACCTCAACGACTATCATGATGAGGAGGACCAAGTCCCTCAGGATTTTGCCTTTGAGCCTTCCTCGGATTCTAAGAGCGACAAAGCCAGTAGTGCCAAAACTGGGGATTTGAAGATTGAAGGCCCGGGTGATAACTATGTTCCTGAGGAAGCTACTGATATGGAGCAAAATGTCATGGGTGCTAGCCCTCAAACTGTGGCTGGTTCTGGCCCTCCTGTTTCTCTTTCCGTTGCTCATATTGAAGAGTGTTACAACCCTATTATCCACACTTCCCCCATTCTTGTGGTTTATGCTGATTCGTCCTCCAAGGAGGAACCGATTTCTAGGGCTATCTTTGAGAAGGCCGAAGAGAAAAAAGAAGAGGGCAATGACAAGAAGAATCCAGAGAAGAAGAATGGGAATAGCCAGGAGGAACACACTGATAAGGGTAAAGGTAATTTTGGGTTCATGTAGGTTCTCAAAGAGCGGGCAGGTATGGACATGCAAATGAACTCCTGGTTGTATGACAAATTACAAGATGTCAGTATCAAGTATTCTGAGCTGGAGGACAGAGTTAACAAAATCGCCCTGTTGATGGCCAAGCCTACGAACACTGCCAGTACTGATGCTGTGATGGTTGAGGGCTCTAATGGCCAAGGCCTGATGGAGAAGCTTGAACAAAAAATTAATACTATTGTCAACTTTTGGATGTAGACTACCTTCAACCGTATCCTGAGCATTGAAGAAACCCTCAGCAAAATAATGAAACAGAACTTTGAGGGCATGAAGGTAACCACTGACAACCCGAGGGCCCTTCTCTCTGTTGTGGAAGGGAATAACAGCCCCCTTGTTGTTGAAGATGAAGATACCAAAGGTTCTACCCCTGAAGATACCAAAGGTTCTACCCCTGTTGGCCTTGGTTCTTGTACTAGAGCGAGTACGAAGAAAAAGAAAGTAGACAATTCAAAGGAAATCATGGCTCTCCGGGAGTCCATCTAGCAATTTGATATGCTGAAGGACACAGCAAAATTTATGGAAAAAATGTCTTAGCTGTGCTGGTTGGTCGTCGCCCTGTTTTTTTGGTGTGCCGGTCTTGTTTTGCTGGTTTCTAGTGTTGGGAGAGTTTCGCTGTTTCCCCCAGTTGTCTCTCTTTGTGTGGTGCTGATATTTCCTATCTTTCTCTCCTTTTGTAAAGGGTTACTATTGCCTTCAAAAGCTATTTTTTCCTTAATCGAAAACAAAATGACTCAAATAAAACCGTTAATGTAGAGAAGAAATGGAGATAAATTAGTGAAATGACTGCGAATTCATGCAAAAACAACTGAGTTAGGAAAAATGACCATGAACTTTACAAAAACACAAAGGAAAAAGATAAAAACAATCATATACCTGATTAAGGCATGGAAAATTTGCAAAATGATGGCTCGAGCTGAAAACACAAGTGAAGGAGACTTAGAATAAACTCCAGAACGGATGCGTAGAGACAAAAACCGTTTCCAATGAATCCCAAGGATAAAATGAATGAGGAGAAATAATATAAACATGAGGAACTCGACAGTTTTGAAGCTTGAACAGTGGTCTCTGAACTCAGAGTTTCATCGCTCAATACTCGGCGTTTTAATAAATGTAATATTACATGTGATTGGGGTTCGAAACCCTGATTGCATGTAATATTACATTCGTTTGGAAATGCATGTTATGTAAAACCTCCATCCACTTAAAAATCCCCAGACTTTTTAATGTGCTCAACAAATTACAAATAACATGCAATACTATATGCAATACATTATAGAAAGCCCATAATTGGAGTTTCAAGTTCGCATTACACATGTAATTGCATATTAAATAACATGTAATGGCCTTAAAAAGGTCCGCCTGATTTCATTTAAATTTATTTTTAATAATATATAGCACAATATAATATATGTAAATAAACTTGCTATGATAAGTGTTTCGAAATTTTTAGACCTCATTGCATGTTTATTTAAATGTAATAAACTATAAAAATTTAACAAATAATTAACAAAAATAAATGAAAATAAAATGAAAACTCAAATCTTAGATGATGTAAAGAAACAAAAATAAAAACATTAATGAAAACGAATAATTTTTTATTTTTTGAAAGCGTTTAAAAAATGTACTTAGAGTATATCCATGCAATTTAATCGAAATTCCAAATAATTTTTTTTTTGAGTTGTTATTAATTTCACTAAAATGAAATTAATGGCAACAACTGGCTTTGATTGGGGAACATCTCTTGTCCATCCTTGGAAATGACAAGAGATGTAAAATCCAGTTCTTTAAGTGCCTTCTTCCATTTCATTGGGTTACGGAGTCTAGCATGAAAAACAGAAAACGACAAAAAGGATGACGTGACTTACACAAAGCAAAACTACTCAAAAAAAAACACAAACTTGTGCAAACACACTTATTAAAAAGAGAATACCTACCCAATCAAAACTAGCCAACAATGAAACCTTTAAGGCAAAACCATTCACTGACTCACCAAAATAGTTGCCTTTTTTCAGCAGCTTGCAGTACCTTGCATGTTCATAGGCAATTTTGTAAACATCAAACATGAACAACTAGAGCAATGATACCAAAGCTTGATGCAACACTCCTAGGAAAAGATGGACAAATTTATCTTCCTCTTCAGATGAAGCAAATGTAGTGCTTCCCTCAGATGAGTCCATGAATTCAGACTGCTCCTGCTGAACTGAACAGGCTTCTTTGGCTTCTTCAAAATTATCTTCATGCTCAGTTAAACAGTTTCTTGTGGAACTTCTGTTTTTTCATTGGCCTCCAATCAAGCTAGATGTCTTATGGAACACCCCCTTCATTGAGCAAAGATTGAATTCTAGCTGATAGCTGCAACTTGAAAAACTGGTTCATCAACCACCATCACCTTTGGCTGATTGGAAAGACTTTGCTCATGTGGTTTAGATGAAGATACAACTACTCTACATACCTTAGTATGTTGTGCACAAACTTCAGACTTTGGAAAATATGAATTGTTTATGAAAAGGTCCTCCTTAAGCTTTTGGGTAGTTCTTTCATGCAATGCTCATTCAAGTTCATGAACCTGAAGCATAGATGCATTTTTTTCAGCTTTATTGGAACCTTCGTGCATATCCATCTTTTCACTTCTAATGACATGGTTATCTTCTTTCACTTGAACATCAGAAGAATGATTTTCATTTTTCTGCTTTTCATTAACAACTTTCTGAGACTACATAAACCAGAATTGGGAGTTGCTAGCTTTGTTAGCTTCCTTTTCCTGGAAGAGAATAATAAGATAACTTGATTCAGATTTAGGATGCTTTGTTGCTGCCTTCGCTAATTGTGCCTCAAGAGAAAGCTTCCTTGGTGGTGAAGCTAACTTATTCTGATTCCTAACAACATAATTGTAAGTAGCATTTGGGAGTGGCCTCCTTGGTATGCGAGGAATGAAGAGCATGCCTTGATCTATTTGCTTTTGAAGAGCAAGCAGTTCATTGGCCAACCTTTGCACCGTAGGATCCGTTCTTGTGACGGAAGAAAATGAATCCAAAGAAGAACTTTCTTCGAACCCACTTGCTTTCTGACAAGACAAAATTCTTATTACATCAACCTCTGTCAAAGAGGTCTTCTTGTCACTAGATTGCCAAGTGCTTGGAGTCTTCAAATCTACTTATGGGTGAGAAAATCTGCATGAAAAATCGCATCTTGACCTTTGCATTTGATGGAATCAAATCATTGATCTTTATTCTAACCCATGACTAGAAAATGTTCTAGATCCCTCTTACTAATCTGCTACCACCTGCTTGGAATCTATATTGAAAGCATTCTAGTATTTATGAAACTTGAATTTCATCTTTTTCTCAGGTGTGATGGTTGGCTCTTTTGACTTTGGATGAGCACCTGTAACACTAAGATGAAAGACCAAAACACCATAATGTCAAAACGTGTTGACGTTAGTTCCATATCATTCTCCATGAAGTTTATACTTTGATTTTCAAACTTGGTAGCTTGTGTGTGCAAACAATGCTTCAAATAAGGCTAAAGCGAAAAAGTTGCTTTTTGTGGGCCATGGTTGCAATTCGGAGATTTTGGAGTGCATTACAGGTGAAGGCACAAGTGTAGTTCAACTTGTAAAAGTTTATGCAATTGGAACAAAAAGTTCCTATTACAAGGGAAAAACATAAGGTTTTAAGTGAAATCGGGGTTTTTGGATCCAACTACACTTAAGATTGCATGTGTAGTTCAACTTGCATTTAGGACAAAAATCTCCGATTGCACTTGTATTTGCATCTTCAAAGGGTAAACTTGGGTGTAGTCGGGATTTTTAGATGCGATTGTGCATGAGACTACATGTAACAAAATATGCAGTAGGTGTTGAAAATCCCGATATGCAAATGAAAAGTATGGAGACTTTGGAGATAATTGCATATATATTACATGTTATGGGTATCAAAAATCCCAATTTAGGAACATGGTAGATCTGAAACAAAATGCAATCGGGAATTTTGACTATGATTGCATATTATATTGCATGTAGAATTACATGTAATGGTATACGCAAAAGGTATAAAAATTCCCGAAACGCATTTTGTTTAAGTATACAAGTGGGATTTTCAACCATGACTGCGAGTTCAAGGTGGGAAGTTCTGATTTTGGAACAAAAAGGTATATTTTTGTTTACAAATATCTTTGCAATTGGGAAAAATACTACAGGCTGCAAGTATATTTGTATTTCTTCAAATAGAAGTGGAAAGAGAACAAAAGTTCCAATATTCAATCATTTGTTAACTTGATCACAATGAAGTGCCTGGTATTTATTAGAAATTTTGACTTCAATGTGAAGACAAAACTAGTACTATTTTATCAAAAACATATACATGGATCATGTTCACATTGAACCTCAAATATGTTTACAGAATATAAACAAAGGGAAAATACCCCCAAGCGACTTCAAAAAATGCACAAATAGGGATACAAAACCCATTTTTAACAAAACGGCTCGAATAAAACCCTAAACACAGAGAAGAAATGGAGAAAAATTACTAAAATGACTTTTAATTCAAGCAAAAACAACTATGAGTTAGCAAAAACGACCATGAACTTTACAAAAACACAGAGAAAAAAGATAAAAATAGCCGTATACCTGATTAAGTCATGGAATATTTGCAAAAATAATGGCTCGAGCTGAAAACGTGAGTGAAGAAGACTCAGAATAAACTCCAGAAGAAATGTGCAGAGACAAAAACCGTTTTCAATGAATCCGAAGGAGAAAACAAATAAGGAGAAATAGTATGAGCATGAGCAACTCGGCGTTTTTGAAGCTCAAATGACGGTCTCTGAACTTAGAGTTTCATTGCTCAATACTCGGCTTTTTAATAAATGCAATATTACATGTGATCGGGGTTAAAAACCCTGATCGCATGTAATATTACATATGTTTGGAAATGTGATATGATATAAAACTTCCGTCCACTCAAAAATACTTGGAATTTTTAATGTGCCAAGCAAATTACACATAACATGCAATACTATATGCAATACAATATAAAAAGCTTGATGACTTAAGCAATCGGAGTTTCAAGTTTGCATTACACATGTAATTGCATATTAAATAATGTGTAACGACCTTAAAAAGGTCTGCCCAATTTGATTTAATTTAATTTTAATAATATATAGCACAATATATTATATGTAAATAAACTTGCAATGAAGTGTTTCAAAATTTTTGGACCTCATTGCATGTTTATTTAAATGTAATAAACTATAAGAATTTAACAAATACTGAACAAAAATAAATGAAAACAAAAACTCAATCCTTAGACAACAAAAGGAAACAAAAATAAAAACATTGACGAAAATGAATAATTTTGTAATTCTCAAAAACGTTTAAAAAACGTACATAGAGTATATCCTTGCAATTTAATCATAATTTTTTTTGAGCTGTCATTAATTTCACTAAAATGAAATTAATGACAACAGTTTGGTTACTTGTGAATGACTTGTAAGGTGAGCTCTGTAAAAATTGTGAGTTTTCTTGTAGACTTGGTTACAGAAAAACAATTTTGCAGTCTTGTCTCAGCTTTTAGGATCTTGGTGGCATGTTAATTATTGGCACTAATATTATCACAAATGGCATGTGTAATGATTGGATGAAGGTCCCTGTGGCCTTCAAAGCCTTAATTTTAAATTGTTGGTAGGGGCTGAAACCTGCCATATATCGCATTAAGGGTGCTGTCTGTGGACACCACATGGAGTGCTGAATGAGATGAGAAACAAAGAGATTTTCCCTTTATTTGGCTTGAACTAGCAATTACCCATTTATAAGAAAATTTCAATGCTTTTTAGTCTCCCAATAAAATCCCATTTAATTGAATTTCATATATACTTGTTGTTTGCTAAGTTAATCCTGATTTGGAGTAATGCTTCTATGATAAAAATAAACTTATGTGTTCTAAATTTATTCTTAAGCGTCTTATTCATATTTACTTTGTTTTGTGTTAATGTAATTTTTAGAGTTGCAAAGTTTTATCCAATTCAAAATCCAAAACAGAAGCTTGTTTTGTGAGTTTTGTTGAGCTGGTTTTTGAACTATGTTGTATGTACATGATTAATTTGTAGTGAACAACTTCTGTTCCCCATCACAAGGTGCAGGAATTTTTTATTACGTTCTATTCATCTGCATTTGGTAAATCCTGTCAGCTCTTATGGAGATATCAGTTTATCAGAATAAATTCTCTTGGAAATGATGTTTTGATTTGTGAAAACAGTGATAAGAAGAGGTCATTGTTTGTGGAAGAATCTGCAAGGAATAAACAATGTATGTAGTATGTTCCTATTTTTGCAAAATTTGCATTTATATAAACCATGTATTCAATATCATTGAGGGCTCTTTCATCACTATCACATGCCCATTGCATTAGTGTGTTTGGGTAGTTCCTGATGCAAAGGCGAGAAGACATATGACAGGAATTCTTGATTAATGTTGATGAAACAGCTGCTGAAACAGATGGCTCTTGATTCTGGAATTCTCCTCTCTCTCTATGATAATATGTACAGAATGCATTTAAGAGAACTGAAAAAAACATGCTTTCACATGCACTGCACAAATTTTGATGTAGAGAATTTTACTTTCGGTAGAAATCTCCATAGATAAATTTAAAACTGTTATTATTCCATTAAGAATGCTTTATGATAGAATTATAGAGATATTTGTAACTCAATTATGATGTAGTTCTGTAATAGCAAAACTTTTCTGCAGCGTTCTCCTCCATTTCCTAGCAGATCTCCTCCTCTTGCGAAATCCCTTTATAATCTTTTTCAGTTACTTGGTGTGTTGATGGAATGTGAATCGATTTTGTCAGCAGCAAAATCTTATTCTACCACTGCTGACATGATGCTGACGGGTTGTCCCATCTGATGTTTTCTAGTATGTAGGGTATCTTGGATCAAGAAGAACCATTAATGTGGTCAAAATCAAATGACACAAACACTGTTCATGTTTGACTCATTTTCTCTTGAATTTGCATGAATTCTTACCACACTAATGATATCTTCATCATATTTCCCTTAGACATCCATTTGAAATTGTGTGATGTTAACAGGTCCTTGTAACAAGTGTAAGAGATATGCCTATTTGTAGAGGTGCTGAGAGAGACCAAACATGAGAGTACCATTATAAAACAGAATTGTAACGAATTCATTTAAATGGTGAGAAATATGGCCTTTATTTATACACCACTCAAGCATATGACAAAAGGATTGGCCAACCCAAGAAGACATTAACCCATTTAAAAATTGTAAATTACCCATGTAGGCTCACTAGCATGCAATTCAATTATATGTTACAAGTGCTAGTATCTCCAATAGACAAAAGTAGGTGGGTTTACCACATTCTAATAGATGGCATCTATTTCCTTGCCATTTTTAAGGAGATAGAAAAGGATTGATGGATGGGGGGAGTTGTAGAATGGTTCCCAATGTAATGTACCCAACCACACAGTACCCGAATTTCCACCGCACGTCACGTAGCACTGTGATGTACTTACGCTCTCTTACCACTGTGATGTACTAGCGCTCTCTTATGACACAGTACCTGAGGGCAAAGTGCCTGAGGGAAAAAGTACTCGACACCTTCGACCCTCAATCAACGACACTCGGCACCCTTCGGCTGTGGACGGTAAAGTTCCACTCATATAGGAAAGTAGGCTGCACTCTTCCAAACACTCCGTACAACAATGTTACTTCCAATGAAGGATCGAATCGTAGATAATTTCTTTGTCGATAAGATTATTGCAATATAGGAATAACATAGAGTATATGTCAACATTGAATGGAGATATTTGTAATTATATTTCCACACGGTAGAGATAGATCCGACAATGAAGTACAAAGTGAAATATTTGAAACAATATCTCCAACGACAGACTAGGGTGAGGAGTTACTCCCATCGAAACTGTAAATACAGAATAGGGAGGATCTTGCACCTCTGAAACTGCAATAGTGTTGAACTCCAACTAGAATTCGCAAATACAAAGAAAACATAAAATCCACCACACCTTCCTACAATGCCAACACAGCCTTATAAAGGGCTCCGGGAAGTTTCCCAAAGGGTTACAAATAGGCCGACATACTTTATTTTGGCCCCCTTTTATTATATAACTAAATTAATTAATTAAAGAAGTCCTTTATAATATTATCTAATTTCTGGGACCACTTAATTAATTTAATTAAGTCATTTAATTAAAATTGGGGACATTACACCCAAGGGGTTGCAAGGGATGCTGGTCCATGGCTTGGTAGCAGAGCAAGGCAATTAAAGAAATTCTGGTGTTGGGGTTAACTGTTAAAGCTTATTGAAGGGGCTACTGTGTTGAATTATCCCCTAGATTGATTTTGCTCCTCCTGTCCTTGTAGACGCTCTTTGTTTTTTTTTCTGTTTTAACTTCTACACAATCCATTTATGGATAGGCAGACAGAAAGTGCTGCTTTAAAGACCTTTCTTTCAGTTAATTTAATTGGTGTGATAGCTTGCAAGCTGTGCTCCCTGGGAAAGTGTTTCCTGCCCCAATGCCACCCACCCCCCATCTCCATGTTTCTGGTACTTTGGGATGGTTGAGAAATGTTTTCTTGCCATCCCCGGTCAGTTTTAACTTTTTTTGAAGGGCAACAATCAGAGTCTTACAAATGCTCAAGGGGTTTTTGGGAAATATGTTTTTTGCAGCTTTCAGAAACCTCTTGTCTTCTCCAGCAGGTTTGGAAACTGCTAATCATTTCTTGTAATGTTCGATATTTCATTTGAACGTTCATCGTTCATTTATTTCACATTTCATTTTATGAGCTTTGATTTTCAAATGTTACAATGTTGAATATTTAAATTTATACTCTTAGGTTCATAGTTAAATTTTTATTTATTTATTTATTATAATATGGCTAATAGAGCCATCAAACTTCATACTTTTAAGCCACCCATAGTTGCTTCTTGCAATTTTCAACTTCAGTTTTCATTTGAATGTTAATGTTTGTTTGTTTCACATTTTACTTCATGAATTTTGGCTTTTAAACGTTTTAATGTTGAATATTCATACTTTCAGCATCTTGATAGAATATAAGTTTTTTGATTCTCAATAAGTATATAAGTTTCAAACCTTCACATTTTAAAACACACACACACACACGTCAAATGGAATGAACTTATGGTAAATCACCAAGGTTTTCATAATGGAGACCCATGCTCAAATCTTGAAGAGGTATGTTACATGCTTAAAATCTGCAAACATTGAATGCTGAATTGGGTAAACTACATTTTGGATGTGGGGTAGTACCCCAATGGATGCCAAGTGTAAAGCCTTTATGAATTTGATAAAAGAGATCCTCTCATTAGTGTCATCTAAGCTGAAGAACACCCCTCAAGATGTCCTCATTTCCTAAATCTGGGGATTTTTTTTACACTGCTGCATACCTGCCCCATACTCTTTGCCACACCAATCCTTGAAATCTTATGTAATATGGCTTGCAAGTTGTAAAGGTTGTTGGAGGCAACGTAGAATGCTTTCATAGGGTGCTCAAACATGTGCTTTACATTGAGCGATTCATTAAGCAAACTTGATTTCTTGCATTGAATCCTAGGGTTATCAAATGAATCCCAGTTTTGTGTTGATGAAGGTCTGGAATGCTTTTGATTTATTTTCTGAGGTGTAATATTAGACAGGCAAAATTGGGTTGTCAAACATCAGAATAGAAACTATTTATGCTTGTGCTGATATTGGATTCACTTTATAATGGTAAATATTTTTGGCTTTTAATTTAAACTGTTTCTTGCTCTATTATCTTTCCTTCAATTTTATAGCATATATAGGGTCTATATAATTTTCGTAACTGTCATCTAATTATTTCAAGCTAGTTTGCTGTTTTAGCTTAATGTTTTGACATCTTTGTCAATGTTTTTGTAGGCACTTGCTGCACATCTTCCGAAGAAGTATCAACAACTTAGAAGGTAAATAATGCTTCTCTTAATCTTCTGGATTCTGGAAGATATGCCTTATATTAAATATGACTAATCTTATAGGGAGACATGTTTTAATAGAATAGCTGTTGGAACTGATTAAATTTAGATTGAAGAGTTTTGCTGGAAAAAAGATTGCCAAATTACTTGTAGAAGATCTGTGTAAAATATTGTCTATGAGAGCTAAGATGAACTTGTAAATTGCATGTAAAATTCCCAAAGCTAAACTGCAATGTGCTATAGATATGTTTTAGGTATTTACATGATGTTAAGTTTCTTAATATATTCCTTAAGTGTTGTGTGTTAGCAAGAAATCTGGAGATACAATTCAGAGATCTAATCCCCAATGAGCTTCTGATGTTGTAGTCTTAAACCCGACTCAGTCCTATTAAGGAAAATAGAGAATCAGATCTGGAGAGATGATTACTTAATTAACAAAATACTAAGAACATATATAACATGTTAGAATGAGACTCAAACGTAGTTGTATTGATTGTATTATTCCATATATCATATACACCCTTATATCTCCTTATGTATTCATATACATTCCCATCATATATCCTTCTTTGGTATATTCTATCTTTACTTATTCCTTCAGTATATGTACTTGGTAGTGGTTATGGAGTTGGCCTACAAATGGGTCTGGAGTTCCTGAACCTCTTCTTCCTTTTGGTTGGTTGTACTTGCACGTTTCAGTTTTATTTTGGTTGGATCTGAGGTTTTTGTAGATTTTCTGTTCAAAATCTACGGCCATGCCTATCTATGATATTTCATTATTCTGGTTCAACTATTTTGGTCATTTTCAAACTTGTGGGGCTTCCAGATTTTAAGTGGATATGGGTTTGCATGTATGTCACATGAAATGATGGGTTTGCAAGTTTTACACAGTTAATCAAAACTTGTGGTTTTGTAAATCTGCAGATAAACTAATTTTTGGATTATGATTCTTTGGGGATATTACTGGATGCAAGATAATTGTAGTTTTGCATGTATGCTTTGTGCATGGTGTGAGGAGGTTTTGTGACTTTTTTCAATGAGGACATGTTGGTATAAGTTTTGCCACTTGTTATTTATGGGTTGTGAAGTTGGTATTTTATTTTATATTTTAAAAGCTTTTGGTCAACCTATTTCCTCATAAGGTTTTTTTGTTATCCATTTGTGTAGTTTTGAAGGATTCTTGGTGGATTCAAATTTACAAAGAGATGGTTTTGCGGGTTAAGAAAAATCCAGGGTTTGTAGATTTGTGGGAAAGATTGTGTTTAGACTCAGAGCTTTCGGGATGGAGACAATTTTCCAATTTGCAAGAATGCTAGTTTAGCTCCTTGACTATGGTGCTGTGCTGTGGATTTGTTTTGCAAATCAGATCTGGTTAGTGATCAGGTGTCTGAGTTTTGAAATCTGCGTGTTACTTTCTTTTATATCTCATTTTCACATATTACTAATGTTATGGTGAGTTTGCATGTTTTACTGTTTGGGATCTCTGAATTGTGTTGTTTAGTGGGTTGTCTTTATCCATTGGTTGCATTGAAAACTCAAATGTGGGCTGTCTGTATCCATAAATCTTTTAGTATTTATGTAGATTCGTATAGATGGCCTTGTCTATAGTCATTTGTATATTGGTATGGTATTTTGGGATGAGAGGATGGATTTTGTTGAGTACCCAGATAGCTAGTTGTTGGGACTTATAGCATGTTTATCTTCTGGATTTGGAGATCTTCATTATACTTATTGTTCTTGTTATTGCAAGTGAAATATTTGATTTGTTAGAGCCATGGATGATCTTCATTTAGGAGATAGTTGTCACAATGCCATGTGTAGCTCAGTATCTTGGTTTAGTGGGAGTTTTGGCAATGACGCAGATTCATCTTTTCTGATGGATGATCTTCCTCAATGTTTGTGGATGTCTTGGAGGATTTCTTTGATCTTGTTGCTGTGGAAGAGTTATTTCACGTTCGTAATTTCATTGTTAGGAGATGATTATCTTCATGTGATTGGAGATGTTGACTCTTGTGGCTAGCCGTGGAGTACTCTTGCAGTCTTTAGTTGAGGTGTTGGTTTTTTGACTTGTTGGTTTTGATAGGTGATTCTTCCTTGTAGGATGGTTTGGTATTATGTCATGATGTACTCTTAGTTATCGATTAGAGTCTTGGCATGATACATGTACTTTTGGGAGTGTGATATGTTCATTAGAGCATATGATCTTATGAGAAGGTGAGAGATCATGTTGTCATTATTGGTTCTTGATTTTATAGTTGGAGATTCGACAGTGATCTTGTTGGTTCTCTTGGTGTTGGTACATCGGTCATTTGCTTTGGTGCTTAGAATGTATTGATCAATTGTTGGTAGTCACGGATACTTTGGAGAAATTGGTTGCTGTAGTTGTTGAGACAATTACTCTCTAGAGGTTTTAGCTGGAAGTCCGAGGAACCTTTCACTTGGATATGGACACAAGTTTGTGATGGAGCTGAGAGGAGGTTGTTCTTGGAGAAAGTCTACGTGACTTGGTATTTCTAGAAGAGCAATCTGATTTCCCAATCTTAGTCTATTCGGAAGATAATCATCTGAAATGTCTAGCCCATTTTAATTCCAGATGCGTTATATTTATGCTTTCTCATGGTGATGGAACTTGAACTATAGCTATTAGTATTGGAAGATTCATTTGACGAGTGTTTAGCATGGTTATCTCTTTGGGTATTTATTTATTTTTTGAGGATTTTGGATATGATATTGGACTGATTTCCTGATATGGGAATGGTTTTGAGTTTGAGCTTCCTTGTTTTGGTGAAGCTTACATCCGTGATGGTTATCTAATATATTTGTCCTGTTAGATTTAATGGGATTGAACATTTGGATGATGTTGAGGCTTTTAGTCGGGGTTGTGAAGGAGATCTTACTTGACACAGCTTAGCACTTTGAGGTGATGGTAGAAGGACATGATTATGATATGATTTATAGGTTTCTCTTTTTTCTATGGCTTCCTAGAGATTTGTGATCACATGGTTGAGTGTGATGGACTTGGGAGAGTTATGGTGACATGTTATTAGAGACTATGCAATGGTTTGTGTTTCTTGTGTAAATACTTGTGATTGTTATTTGTTACTGCATGTCCTAATTATTAGCCACATCTTTGGTATTGAGTGTTGATTGGTAGACTTGATATGCCATAATTTATTTTCAGACTTGACATTAGACATGCAATTTATTTCCTAGATACATGTGTTCTTCATTGACAACTTTTTTTTGGCAGGGAGCTCATAATTGTAGGGGGTTGATATGTTATTGACATAAGTTCTATTGATGTTTGGGATACTTTTGATGTATGGATGATTGGATGGTTGGCTTTTGCTGTGGTTGCTATTTTCAGTCATCTGGGTTTTTTAGTTGGATGTTAACAATAAGTTGTGGTTGTTTTTCTAACTCTTTTGGAACATTAGTGTTTTATCTTGTTCTTGAAGGAAGTTTGAACTTTAGAGTTGTGTTTTGGTAATAGGTTTGAAGTTGGATATATTGATGTTTCTGTAAAACTCGCAAACATAGTGAAGTTGTGACAGTAGTTTGTAGCCCTTTGTTTTCACTTGGATTTGATGTCTGTATTGGTTGGTGTAATATCCCCTTCCAAAGCGGAATATCATCAAATTTAAATTATTAAATAATAATCACATCGATTAAATTATATGAATCATAATACATATAATTATTTAAATAATATATTAGATATTAATATTAATAATAAAATAAATAAATTACTAATAATATTATTAGTAATAAATGAATATAATAATAAATATAAAAATAATATCATTACATATTCATTAATATAATATAATATAATATTATACCTTAATTGATATAATATAATATTATATTTTAATAAATCAATGTATATAATCATATCATAACACAAACAACATATTATAAATTATTAAATATTATAGTATATGAATACTAATAATAATATTTCTCAGCTATTATAAGAAGCTTCGATATATTAAGGCACCTATGTATTGAAGAAGCTCTTGCGTGGCTCCTAGCTAGATGATGACATGTTCATGATCAGGGACACTTAGCAATCATCAATGCCATGAACTAGTTAAGGAAGTAAGGCCAATCTATTTGGGAAACGGGATTAAAGGATGCTGTAATAGATTAAGATGCGTGAAACAATAGTTCGCATTGGTACTGTTAGTCCATGAGACATCCAATGAAAGATCGGACATATGATCGTCGTTAGGAACAGATAGACGCAAATAGTCAAGTTGTTCTCCAAACAAAGAAACTATCGGGTAAAAGATTAAGGATAATCATGAGACAACTAACCCCTTATTTGTTAGAAGGTGAGAATTAACAATCCAATCTGTACAAAGAGACATGTCTTTCCAAAGACGTTGCCAATTGGTCTTAAAAGATATATTATGAGAACTTTGACGAATAATCATGGGAGGGAGTTGCCAAATAGGATATTCTGGAATATGTTCAACCTCTTATATTTATGGACAGTCATAGCAACTCAGTCTAAAGAATTCATACAGCAGCGGATTCATTCTTGGAGTACGTATGACACTGGGGACAGAGTAGATTGTACAGATATCATTCACTAATGTTTGGCATACAATAGTGATTTATAAATATATGTCTTGAACTCTATTGCTGAGACAGTGGAAATAACAAAAAGGCCCTTACATATCTGAGATTGGATTCAGCTTGATAAGACAAATTACTGATTAGATTACTATATCTGACCGGGCATTTGATATTAACCTCTAAATTTACATTTTATTTTGTATCTCAGGACATTACAGGGGGTATAAGACAGGCTCTAGCCAGCAGGCAGAGATCAAAGATAATTGAGAGAATAATCATCACCAATAGAACTGGATACCTCTTCATTTAGTGGGATCAACAGCCAATACCACCAAGTCTCTCTTCCATCAAATGTAAACCAGTTCTTCCAATCAAATAAAGATCAATAAGCATATCAATGAACAGACTTGGGAACTTAGAATATCAAATACAATCTAAATCACTTCCAATTGGATATTGCAGTCTATAATACTGAGATTATACCAAAAGATAAGGAGTTCATCAATTGAAACATTTAGAATCAATTGAACAACAATAGGCACCCCATTTGATATAAATTCAGATATCTATGACATACATATACCTTGGAAGAAATATAATTTTATAATCAACCAATATATTATATACGTCTACAAGTAGTGGATAGGATCTCTTGCATATCTAGAACATCATTAGACCTTCTATTCCATCCATATTCAGTTATACCTCATGGGCTATGGATTTAGATATAATTTAACCTTTATCCCTTATTACATTAATAACAAGGAAGATAATAGTTAGAATAAAAGGTATTGTTACTCAACAAGTTCCCTTGTAGCAAACTTAAGAGAAAAGTATAAGGTTTAGAAAGGAAGAAGTCTCTTGCGTTTGAAGTTTTGAGAACATTGTCCCAAAAACCCAAGCCAGACGAATAAGGGACATTATAGTGGTATTAGAGCATGATCCTGCCATCTTGCAGGGTAAAGGAGGATATACGAAAAATAATTCATATGAAAGAAGAACGTGGAAAACTAAAGGAGCTTCGAAGTGATTCATTCATAGCCACGACAACAATCTAAGAATTTGGTAATGTATACATAGTAAATAATATATTTATGTACTCAATAATTTTTATGATCATTAATAGACATTTAAGATATAATGAGGGGAAAGGACAACAATCAAGGGAGAATTGCGAAGGGCACCCTATTGTAGTAGCAGTAAGGAAGAATTGTATAAGGGCATTCTACTGCTCTGTAATTTAGGGAGAACCGCTAAGGGCACCCTATTGCTAGTGCCTTCCCAAAGCTGCAATTAAGGGAGAATTGCTAGGGCACCCTATTGTAGTAGCGTGTTAAGGGAGAATTGCTACAAGGGCACCCTACTGCTTTGTGATTAAGGGAGAACCGCTAGGGCACCCTATTGCAGAAGAAACCAAGGCTGCAATTGAGGGAGAATCGTGAAGGGCACCCCATTGCAGCGACAGTTAAGGGAGAACCGTTGTAAGGGCACCCTACTGCGTTGTGATTGAGGGAGAACCACTAAGGGCACCCTATTACATAAGTAGTTGAGGGAGAACCGCCGAGGGCACCCTATTGCAATAGTGTCAAAGGGAGAACCACTAGTAGGGCACCTTACTACACTGTGATAATGGGAGAACTGCTAGGGCACCCCACTACAAGACAAAGATTATATCTCTGAAGGCCTAGGAGAGCTAGATCTATCTTTTAGGAAGGATGGATATGCCAAATTTTGGATATCCACAAGGCCTTAGGAGGAGATAGTCGTAATGAGATGATGACATAGCGTGAGGACCATTCTAGAATAGCTATACAACAACTAGAGCACCAAGAGGTCCTCCCGAGAAGCTGTAACTCGATTACGAACTCTCCCTAAGGATTAGGATTATTCATCAGGACTCAGCATGGAACAAGGCCATACTTAACAAGAGAAGGAAAGTGCTACAACACGTCAAGATAAGTTTCTTTGAATTGTTCTTAGTATTTTAATCTCCAAATTTAATAAACTATATTTGTTAATATATTATAGTTCTCACTTCAAGTTGAAATTGCCATTTAAGGGTTACTCAATTCTAGTTTGACAATCAGAGTTGCATAGCAGGAATTACACAAAAAATTTGCATTGCTTGAGGACAAGTAATTTTGGGAAGGGCGGACTGTAATATCCCCTTCCAAAGCAGAATATTATTAAATTTAAATAATTAAATAATAATCACATCGATTAAACATTATATGAATCATAATACATATAATTATTTAAATAATATATTAGATATTAATATTAATAATAAAATAAATACATTACCAATAATATTATTAGTAATAAATGAATATATTAATAAATATAAAAATAATATCATTACATATTCATTAATATAATATAATATAATATAATATTATACCTTAATTGATATAATATAATATTATATTTTAATAAATCAATGTATATAATCATATCATAACACACAACATATTATAAATTATTAAATATTATACTATATGAATACTAATAATAATATTTCTCAGCTATTATAAGAAGCTTCGATATATTAAGGCACCTATGTATTGAAGAAGCTCTCGGGTGGCTCCTAGCTAGATGATGACATGTTCATGATCAGAGACACTTAGCAATCATCAATGCCATGAACTAGTTAAGGAAGTAAGGCCAATCTATTTGGGAAATGGGATTAAAGGATGCTGTAATATATTAAGATGCGTCAAAACAATAGTTCGCATTGGTACTGTTAGTCCATGAGACATCCAATGAAAGACCGGACATATGATCGTTGTTAGGAACAGATAGATGCAAATAGTCAAGTTGTTCTCCAAACAAAGAAACTATCGGGTAAAAGATTAAGGATAGTCATGAGACAACTAACCCGTTATTTGTTAGAAGGTGAGAATTAACAACCCAAGCTGCACAAAGAGACATGTCTTTCCAAAGACGTTGCCGATTGGTCTTAAAAGATATATTATGAGAACTTCGACGAATAATCACGGGAGGGAGTTGCCAAATAGGATATTCTGGAATACATTCAACCTCTTATATTTATGGTCAGTCATAGCAACTCAGTCTAAAGAATTCATACAGCAGCGGATTCATTCTTGGAGTATGTACGACACTGGGGACAAAGTAGATTGTACAGATATCATTCACTAATGTTTAGCATACAATAGCGATTTATAAATATATGTCTTGAACTCTATTGCCGAGACGGTGGAAATAACAAAAAGGCCCTTACATATCTGAGATTGGATTCAGCTTAATAAGACAAATTACTGATTAGATTACTATATCTGACCGGGCATTTGATATTAACCTCTAAATTTACATTTTATTTTGTATCTCAGGACATTACAGGGGGTATAAGACAGGCTCTAGCCAGCAGGCAGAGATCAAAGATAATTGAGAGAATAATCATCACCAATAGAATTCGATACCTCTTCATTTAGTGGGATCAACAGCCAATACCACCAAGTCTCACTTCCATCAAATGTAAACTGGTTCTTTCCAATCAAATAAAGATCAATAAGCATACCAATGAACAGATTTGGGAACTTAGAATATCAAATACAATCTAAATCACTTCCAATTGGATATTGCAGTCTATAATACTGAGATTATACCAAAAGATAAGGAATTCATCAATTGAAACATTTAGAATCAATTGAACAACAATAGGCACCCCATTTGATATAAATTCAGATATCTATGACATACATATACCTTGGAAGAAATATAATTTTATAATCAACCAATATATTATTTACGTCTACAAGTAGTGGATAGGATCTCTCACATATCTAGGACATCATTAGACCTTCTATTCCATCCATACTCAGTTATACCTCATGGGCTATGGATTTAGATATAATTTAATCTTTATCCCTTATTACATTAAAACAAGGCAGATAATAGTTAGAATAAAAGGTAATGTTACTCAACAAGCTCCCTTGTAGCAAACTTCAGAGAAAAGTATAAGTTTTAGATAGGAAAAAGTCTCTTGCGTTTGAAGTTTTGAGAACATTCTCCCAAAAACCCAAGCTAGACAAATAGGGGACATTACCGTTGGATTAGTGCTTTTTTACTGTGCCTTGATCCTTTTCTTCCATAGGTGGTATCTTGTAGGATGAGAGGAATTCTTGCTTGATATGATGGACATCTTAGATGTTATTGTAGATATCTTGTTGGAGCACAAGAGCATGATGGAGATTCATGTGGTTTCATGGATGGCTATGATGTTGTGTCTCTTTATTTGACCCTTTGTAATTAAATCTTGTTTAGATTGGTCACGGGAAGGTGTTTGACAAGTGGGAGAATGTTGGGAATTAAGGTGTATCAACCTTAGCCATTCTTAGCATTGTATTTGTTTATTTAAATTTTAAATTGTAATTTTGTTGCTCATCATATCTTGTCATCTAGTGTGACATAACACAATTGGTTTCATATTGGGAGGACATGGAAGATGACAAGGATGTATTTTGTCTTTGTATGGGAAAGTAGGCATCCCACTTCGGTAGAGACATTTTGCTATGTGTCAACATCTTTTTAATATTGAAGAGATAGTACATACATTATGCAGACAAAGTCTCAAAAAGAATCATCACCAATAACCCAAAAGACTAATAGTCAGTATATATCTACCCAAACCACACTGTCAGCATAGCAGAGAACAATCAACTACAATAAAGTAAACATTACGAAGACTGATGAACAACCAAAACAAAGGACCTATGTCTACCCTATCAACCTGGTTCATTAATCCCATGACCCAATGATGTTATTGCTACATTCCCCTTTGTCACAGTCGTATGCACCAATGGGAGGTTCAATCTTTGGATCGTTGATCTGATCCCATCTAGGCTCTTGCTTGTTTATCATCTTATTTTTCTCATCAATCTCCTCTTTGGAGATTCCTTTCTCTTTCGGGAGCTGGTGTAACAATTGCAGCTCATCCTGATTCAGTTTGTCCTTTCCATGGGGGAAGTAGTGTGCACTTTGAATATCGGACTTGTACAACAACATTACACCTCCCTTTAGCAGTATATTGAATCGATCCTTTGGCACATCCATCGTAGCAGCCACCTAAGACATAATCATCAGATAAGTGAGTTAACATTTAAACTCTGTAAGATACCTCTTCCTTGTGATGTCCCCGTCATTAAATAAAAAATAATAAATAGGTATGTTGTATTTGGGGCCGGATCAATTATTGTTATCTCAGGCCCATCTTTTAATTTGTAGCGTAGGTTTGATTTGTGTTGTGTTGGCTTTATTTGTAAATCCTCAAGAGTTTGTCCGATGGGTATTTAAGACTGGTGTGTAGGTAGTGTTTCTCATGCGACTTGTATTATTTTATTGTATTGCGAATTCCAGTCGGAGTTCTTTGCTATTTTGGAAGTTAAAGACCTTCCCTACTTGGCTAGCGCAGTTTCGGTGGGACACATTTCTCATACTATTCTGCTCTATTTTCTTGGCTTTGGATCTGGCAAATCTAAGGTACTGTCATTGTTTGAATTGAGAATTACTTTGGACATCATTTATCTGTGGCCATTCATCTATGGTATTTATCTATGCATACAAATTTACTTAATTTTTCTATTGGCGAATATCATACTCCTACTGGAAAGGTTCCAGAACCGTCATCACCATCCACCCCTCACCATACAACATTCTAACCTCACCGTACGGTCCTCCATCCACACTGTACAGTCCTCCATCCTCACCCTATGGACCCACCTTCACCGTACGACATCTACCTTTATCGTGCGGCAGCCTCATCATCTTGCCATACGACCCACCGTCACAGTACGAACTGCCTTCAACCTAGTCACTGTATGAATGTCAACTTCACCGTATGGGTTTTGGCCATACGGTCTAGGGACATTACAGCCATACAGGGTCTAGTAAAACAAAGTGGTATTGCAGGGTCTAGGGACATTACAGCCATACGTGCTAGACGCAAACGCTTGCACAGAGGTTTGTGTTGCTTGAGTACCTGACTAGGCAAGTCTGCAATTCACGACAGGAACATTACAGTGGTATCAGAGCTGGTGATTTTGCCAGCTTGTGGGTAGTGCATGCAAGTTTATACTAGGAAGAGACGAAGGTATCATTCGGTTGGTAGAATGGCGGACCCACAAGATCCTACCGCCGAAGTCATGGCTCTGCTGAGAGAGCTCACTAGGAACCAAGTCCAGATTAATGACACTCGGCGACTCATGGAGGAGACATTGCGCAAATTGGCTGAAGGCAAAATATCCGCAGAACAAAGTGACAATTCTGTTTCGGGAAAGGAAAACTCCCAATCCATACGCTCTTGACTGTCAATGCCAACTTATCGTCCACGGGCGAAAGAACAACACAAAGAGCAACCAACTTTCCAAGAAATGCAAGATCAACTTCGGGAAGGTTGGAGGAACGCAAATATGGAAGGGGATATGTCCTACAAAGATTATGTTGATTTGAGAATGAGATATTTTGGTGGCAACAAGCATGGCTATTATAATGACGATCTTAGGCGGAAGATTGGCAAGGTTAATTTGTTGTCTTTTAATGGGTCTAGATCCACCACAGCTTGGGCATGGGTGCAGAAGGCAGACACATATTTCCAACTCAACCCTATGCTGGAGGACGAGGCCATCAAATTTGCTACATTGCATCTTGAAGGGATAGCCCACAAATGGTGGCATCACGACATGGTTACCCTCGACCACGATCAAATAACCTCCTATGCCGAATTCACGAAGAGGCTGATAGACCGTTTTGACGGGAGAGATCCAGAACTAAATTTCAAAGAGTTGGCTCAGCTGATGCAAACTAGCACAGTCAACAGTTACATAGTAGAATTTCAAAGACTGTTTGTCCTGGTAATAGATATTTCAGAAAGACGATTAGTGGTATTGTTCATGGATGGGCTGATAGAACCCTTGAAAGGGTGGGTGAAGAGATTCAACCCCATCACACTCACGGAGGTAATTAAGAAGGCACGCGACATGGCGACATTTTCTTCCTCTTCTGCCAAAAATTACTCACATTCCAAGCCACCTTTCGCTCAAAGGAAGAAACACAATAGACCCCCACCTAAGAAACCCCCATTGGATGAGGCCACCCGACAAGAGCTCAGGAGGAAGAAGCTTTTTTTCAACTGTAAGGAGCCATGGGAACTAGGGCATCGATGCCTAGGTAAGGGGAAGATCCATTACATTGAGGTGTTGTCTGATGACGAGGAGCAAGCATCTGAGCCTGAAGGGGATGAAAAACAAGCTTCTAGGGATGTAAACATCAATTGCGCAGAAAGGATCGCCACACTATTGAAGAGAGGAGGCACCATTGCGGCTCTGGCAGGAACCTTGAGGTGCTTTGTATTCCAGGTCCGGGGCACCCTCAAGGGATAGCGAGTTGTGATCATGCTCGACAGTGGAGCCACACTTAGCTTCATTAACTCATCACTGGTTAGCCGACGGAGTTTGCGTATAGAGGCACACCAAGGATTCAACGTCGAAGTGGCAGGAGGAAACCTTTTGACATGTACCCATTTGGTTCTGCAACTGAGCATCACCATGGGAAACCACATAGTGACGGATGATTTCTTCGTGGTCGATTGGATGACATGAAAGTCATTCTTGGCATTTAGTGGATGGAAACATTGGACGAGTACACAGAGTTTCAAACGAATGGAGTTCTCATTCGAAGTGGACGACAAGAAGGCTGTGCTGAGAGGGATGTCGAATGGAGGACCAAGGGAAATTTCAACCCGACAGATGGAGGCAATCCTCAGACTCGACGACGTGGTCTGGGCCGCACATTGTTTCGTCTCATCAGAACCTGTATAGGGACAAAGGGCTTATTACCAGGATGAGGAACTTCAGGCAGTTCTGAATAAGAACCACCTGGTCTTCGCCGACATACCACTGGGAATACCACCGCATCGAGGGTTCGAACATACTATCGAGATGGAGGTTGGTGTCAAACCTGTCATCAGCACACCGTACTGCCACCCTAAGAAGCTTAAGGATGAGATTGAAAAGACAATACAAGAGCTTCTTGATAGGGGTTGGATCAGGCCTAGCTCCAGTCCTTTCGAGTCGTCAGTAGTGTTTGTTAAAAAGGATGAAACGCTGCGTATGTGCGTGGACTACTGTGCACTGAACAAGAAGACCATCAAGAACATGTATCCTATCCCCAGGATCAACGAGTTGTTGGATGAGTTACACGGTGTAGTTTATTTTTCCAAGATAGACCTCCGTTCGGGCTATCACCAAATCCGCATGAGGGAACAAGATGTGGAGAAAACAGCCTTCCGTTGCCATTATGGACATTATGAATTTCTGGTCATGCCATTTGGTTTGACCAACGGGCCAGCTACATTCCAATCTTTCATGAATCACATTTTTAACAAACAGCTGTGCAAGTTCCTGCTGGTATTCTTCGATGATATACTAATCTACAACAAGACATGGGAGGAGCACTTGAGGCATTTGGAAGAAGTGCTCGGGATTATGGATTCACAGCTGTTGTTCGCACAAAGATCAAAATGTGAATTCAGGATGACAGAGATATTATATCTGGGGCACATAGTCAGTAGTCGAGGAGTTCAGGTACATCAAGAGAAGATTCAAGCTATCTTGGATTGGCCACCTCCGAAAAATCTCTCAGAACTGCGTGGATTCTTTGGGTTGTGCAGCTACTACAAACAGTTCGTGAAGGGATTTTCACAGCTCAGTGCACCACTTACCGATTTAACGAAAAAGGGATTCTTCCAGGAGAGTGAATGGGCACAACAAATGTTCGAAAAGCTCAAGGAGGTTATGAGTTCTTGTCCGGTTTTTGCACTGCCAGATTTCACTCGGCCCTTCATCCTTGAGTGTGACGCATCGGGAGAAGGCATCGGGGCTGTGCTGATGCAGGATCACCACTCAATTGCATTTGAGAGTCGAAAGCTCTTGGGAGATGAAAGGTTGTACTCCACTATGACAAAGAAATGCTTGCCATCATGCATGCCCTGACAAAATTTCAGCAGTACCTTGTGGGAGCCAAGTTCGTAGTTCGTACGGATCACATTAGCCTGAGGCATTTTTTGGAACAAAAGTAGTTGAACGAACAACAAAAAAAGTGGGGGAGTAAAATAAAGGCCTTTGACCTTGACATTGAGTACGTAAAAGGGAAAAATAATGTTGTGGTTGACGCGTTATCAAGAAGGCCAGCCGTACGCTCCTTATCTCAAATTTCGACAAATTGGAGGGCACATCTCTTAGTCGAATATTCCAAGAACACCTTCACGTGCCAATTGCTGGACGGTAAAGTTCAAGATGACAGGTACAAAGTGGTCGATGATATCATTTATTACAAGGACCGAATTTATTTGGTACTCGAGTCCAAATTGAAGCAAAAAATATTAAGGGAGATGCATGACTTGCCCTTGGCTGGGCATCGGGGTTAGCTAAAGACCTACAGGCAGATCTGGGAAAGGTTTTCATGGAAGGGTCTTAAGAATGATATCCTACAATATGTACGGGAATGTGCTACCTGTCAGCAGAATAAATCCGAACACACCTTACTAGTGGGTCTACTTCAACCTTTACTGATTCCTGAGCAGAAGTGGGATAGCATCTCCATGGATTTCATTTTCGGACTTCCCAAGGTGCAAGGAAAGGACTGTATTGTTGTAGTGGTCGATAGATTGACCAAGTATGCGCACTTCTTTGCTGTTTTCTTTGAGTATCAAGCCGCATAGGTCGTAGACCTATTCTTTCGGGAAGTATTTCGCCTGCATGGTCTCCCTCAAAACATAGTAAGCAATAGAGATAGCCGCTTCCTCAGTACTTTTTGGGAAGAATTGTTTCGGCTCGCAGGAACGGAGTTGTTGTCGAGCACCAGTTATCACCCGCAGACCGATGGACAGACAAAGATAGTGAACAAATGGCTGGAGGGGTACCTTAGAAACTATGTTTTGGCACAGCAACGAGCATGGGTCAAGTGGCTACATCTAGGAGAACACTGTTACAATACCACATACCACATGTTGATTGGGATGTCACCGTTCAAAGCATTGTACACTTATGAACCCCCTTCGTTCATGGACATGGCATTGGGTGACAGTCGTGCACCGAAGGCCAAGGATTGGCTACAGGAAGGAATAGACATTTTGAGGACCCTCAAGGAAAATCTTTAGCAGGCCCAAAATCAACAAAAAACTTATGCTAACAGGTATCAACTCGAGAGGAGTTTTGAGGTTGGGGACTTGGTGTACCTTCGGCTTGGACCTTACAGGTAATCCTCTCTAAAGGCTTCTGGAAAGGAAAAGCTGAGGCCGCGGTTCTACGGACCCTACCGTGTGACCAGGAGGGTGGGTGGGGTTGCATACAAATTGGAACTACCTGAAGGAAGCCAAATCCACAATTTATTTCACATATCTTGCCTGAAGAAAGCGATGGGACATGTCACGGTGTCTAAGGAATTATCCCCTCTCGGCGAAGAAGGGAAGTTAGTTTTGGAGCCAGCCGAGATCATCGACATCTGGGAGAAGAAGTTGAGGACTCGCACGGTCAAAGAATTTCTTGTGCGTTGGAAGGATCTTCCACTAGAAGATGCCACCTAGGACGACAAGCAGATTTTGGAACATTCCAGTTTGGCTTGCTTGAGGACAAGTAATCTTCGGGACGGGAGGACTGTGATGTCCTCGTCATTAAATAAAAAAATAATAAATAGTTATGTTGTATTTGGGGCCGGATTGATTATTGTTATCTCGGGCCCATCTTTTAATTTGTAGAGTAGGGTTGATTTGTGCCGTGTCGGCTTTATTTGTAAACCCTCGGGAGTTTGTCCGATGGGTATTTAAGATCAGCGTGTAGGTAGTTTTTCACATGCGACTTGAATTAGTTTATTGTATTGCGAATTCTAGTTGGAGTTCTTCTTTGCCATTTCAGAAGTGAAAGACCTTCCCTACTTGGCTAGCGCGGTTTTGGTGGGACACATCCCTCACCCTATTCTGCACTGTTTCCTTGGATTTGGATCTGGCAAATCTGAGGCACTGTCATTGTTTGAATTGAGAATTACTCTGGACATCATTGATCTGTGGCAATTCATCTGTTGTATTTATCTATGTATACGAATTTACTTAGTTTTTCTATTGGCGAATATCATACTCCTGTGGGAAGGGTTCCAGAACCGTCATCACAATCCACCCCTCACCGTACACCATTCTAACCTCACTGTACGGTCCTCCATCCACACCGTACAGACCCACCTTCACCGTACAACATTTGCCTTTATTGTGCGACAACCTCATCGTACGGACTGCCTTCAACCCAGTCACCGTACGAACGTCAACTTCACCATACAAGTTTTGGCCCTCCATCGTATAGACTACGTTTGGATGCACAGGTTACCCTTCCTGCTAGTGGTGAGAAACAAAATGGTCTTGCAGGGTGTAGGGATATTACAGCCATACGTGCTAGACGCAAACGCTTGCACGGAGGTTTGTGTGGCCTGAGTACTCGACCAGGCAAGTTTGCAATTCACTACAGGAACATTACATTCCTAGACTGAAAGACTTCCTCGTTTCTCCTCTTCCATAAGAACCATAAAATTTCACATGTTAGCACAAACCAAAATGTATTCAAAGAGTCATTAAAACAATCCACATAACCAGAAAGGATTTCTATCCAAATAATCTATCTTTCACAGGCCATTTTACTAGAGATCCAAAAAAAAGAGAGTAGAGGGATATTGCAAAATGACATTCAAAAAACAAATGTTCAAAGGTTTCAGGTTTATGACAGTCCACAATATCCACACTTAATACCAATTTCACTTAACACATTACTAATGGCAAGTTTTTTTAGAAGCAACATCCATCTAAACAAGGTTTTATTTGGTTAAAAATGGTTTTTCCATATAATATTTGAAATTGGATCAGGGACTGATTTATACTAGATCTGGATTATGATTCAATGTAGTTTTTGGTCTTGGTGGGGTGCAAAAATATGATTGTAGGTTCGTCTTGGACGAACTTGGGTGAATATAGACAAAACTTGGATGGTTTCGGCAATGCTGACACAAAACCCCCCTTTCTTTGAAAATTTCTATTTTTTAAGAGTCTATTTTTTAAAAATCTCTAATAATTTCCAGCATATGTTGTATACTCGGTGGGTTTTTGATGATTTTTGACAAGTTTTGTAGCAACTAATTGGTGAATTTTGAGCCCTTAACTCACACAACACGTGAAAAGCATAGATTAAACACTCCAAAATGCTTTTCTTGGTCTTTACAAGCATTGTTTTTGCCTTTAAAAAATTATGTAAATGGTGTTGTGATGAAGGTCTATGTATGGCTTTGAAGCTCTTCATTTGGGCTTGGTGGTGGGTGCTCCACCTGTCAACCTTGCACTATATCACAAGAATTCACCTGGGTTGCTACCTAAAAACCTCCCACCGAGTTCTGTTCTAAAAGCAGGTCATGATTATTGGTCTAATCTCAATATGTAGGGAAGAGCTTTGAGATACAAAGAGACATCAAATTCTAAAGTTAAAATTAGATTTTAAACTATTTTGTATTCTTACTCTACTCAAATATTAGGTGTCAAACTATATTTTATCAATCTTATTAATAATTAATGTTGAATAATTTTGAAATTAATACTAGAAAATATATTAATATGAATTTTATAGTTTTTATTTTTTTTGCCAGATCCATGTACTGAATTCACAAACCCAAACTAGGATTTGAAACAGAATCTGCAACTTAGGTGAAAAAATATGTATTGGGCTTCTTTTTTTAACCATGAAACTGTAATGATGGGTTTTTAGTCCAGAAAAGGTAAGGAATTTGATTAAGAACTAATGCACAAGCTGCACACCCCTTGTATAAGCTCAACATTCTTGTTTCATTTTTTATTTTTGCTAGTTTATGGGATAAATTTTATTTCTAGGGAAAGTTCATTGTCTTTAGGAGCCAGTGTCAGCAATCTTTTGGATTCATATATATATATAGTTTTTTAGGAGTCAGGCAATCTTTTTGTTTCATAGAAGATGCAATTTTGTGCTAAGATTATTTTTTCATCAATGAAGTTTGCATTATTGGAATTTACTAATTTTAAGGTTTATAAAGAGTTTGAGAACACATGTGCTTAGAGAAGAAATCTTTCAAAGTTTTCTTGAAACTTATGGTGATATGGCTTTATTTCAATCCTGCAGGTGTATTGCCACAAATTCATTTTTCATTTTGAACATGCTTCAGGTATTGCATGCTTTAGCCTGTTGTGTAATTTATGACGAAGGTATTTTAATCTCGCAGTAGGGTTTGTGAGGGTTATTTCAAATATAGTCTATGGGAATGAATTGGTTAATCTAGATGTTGTTCTGAAACTGTTGACAGTGTCAGTTTTGCAAGTCATTGTAGGTAAAGTAGCTTGTCAGTTAAGCAAATCAAAACAGGTACTGTAGCTTTCATCTTTGCCATAAACATGACTGACTGCACTATTTTATGCTCAACAGGCTTTTGAACCTCCATTTGACATGAACCAAGATGTGTATGCTGAAACACACACGAATTATCAATGTTCTCATGGTATAGTGCCTCAATCAGCAGGACAGCAAACACTTCCTGAACCCAATGAAACAATGGACAATATGGAACAAAATTCAACTCTTCTGGAGCCATTTCATACAAATGTTACTCACAGAATGCTGAACACTATTCTGCAAGAGCAATCAAGTGGAAATGCTAAAAATAATGAAACAGCAGCTACTGAGGTCAATATGTTTGGTGAAAGCAACCTCTGCCAAGTTCCATCTTTTTCAACCGACCGCGAAAAAAAGTCATCCATTCAATATGATGTCAAGTTAAATGCTGATTTTGGTGAGGGGAACAAGAACATATCGGTTCCAACCAATGATCATGATTTAATAGCCATCGACAGGGATCAGGCTTCATATACAACTTGTGAGTCAACAATGCTTGATCACATAGTAAGTGGTGGTTGCTGTGGGAGTGAATCAAATATTTCTGGAAACAGAATTAGAGAAACTTTTAATCAAGAATCAACATGTTGTTCTGCCCCAGCATCAAATGGAGAGGTGCGGGTTGTATGTCTCTATGATTACTTAAAAACAGGTGTATAAATAAGAAAAAGTTCCAAAAATATTGAGATTGGCAATCACTTATTTCGAATGACTTTTTTATGTTTTCACCAATGACACTTTGATTATCACTTTCATTCAACATGTTCAATTCGTTATTCTTATTCAGTTTCTTTTATCTTTCTTCTAAGTTTTATACAGAGGCATTTCTTTTGAAAACAGTCTGAATCACATCATTGACAAATTCCTCCTTTTCATCTTCCTAATGCTTAATTTCAAGCAAAATAGGTTGTAATCGAAGTCATGACATCTTTGAGTACAGAGAATTAAAAATCTGAAACAAGTGTACCAATAGATAAAATTCAAGATTAAAATGGTGATTAAGCTTGAATAACATATTTTTTTACTTGTATTTTTTAATATAAGAAATACATCCACAAGGTTTTGAAATAAGTTAACATTACTAAATTGTATTTAGACTTGAAATTCATACAGAAGGATGTCCATGCTTATAAACCATGACAAGCTTATCAAAGTTAAACAATAAAAAACATATGAAATCGGTATTTGCAATTTTAAAATCTATTACATTTGATAAATCTATTGAAATTTGAAACCCAATATTTTTCAATAAAAAAAAAGTTAATATAAGAAAGTTTAACATTGAAAATTATAACTTAAATAAAATCATCGTTCACTAAAGTAGATTTAGAAAAAATTTTAAAAATAAAAAATGCAGTTTAAAGTTAAATACAAATACTAATAAATTAATTGTAAAATGTATTAACTAATAAAATTAATATTTATGATAAAAGTTAAAACCTAATCTAAGCAATATTTTTCATAATATTTAATAAAAATATATTTTTTAATCAGTATATTGTGGGCAGAGCCTACTCCCTTTATATTGACAAAATAAGAGTACAAAAGCCAGAGGCTATTTTGTATTGGGAGATATCAAAGGCTTTTTTTGGTCACATCCAATGTTTTCCTTCCTTCCCCAAGCAAGCAAAAACCTTCAAAACATGTGATCATCTGTATTCCTATATAATATACCAAAAAATAGAGTAGGTTGTATTACACAGAACTGCAAAAATTACCAATCTCCAGTATTCTGCTTGACCTCCAAAATCAGAAGGAAACAGAGAGCAAATTCAAAACTATAAAATTAAATTGCATGCAGCCCAAAATTTGAAAAAATAGTGAGACGTACTCCATTAGAGGCCAAAGCAGTAGAAGAAATTAACCCACTGATCAGGACAGGATTGATGATGATTCAGAGGAGGCTGGCAGAAATTTTCCAGTATTTGATAGGTTTTAGTAATTTGCAGTTTCGGAGGTCTTCGGAGCATTGCTAGATCCAAAATCTAGCAACTGCCAACTTTGACTTGTGCTACACCTCTTTGTTCCATACAGTGCCTTGCAATTTAGGTTGAGCCCCAGAAGTGTTATGTGCAACCCAAAAGTCTGACAAATGCTTGCCCATATTTCGTGATCCTTGTATTCGTAGCCCAATGGAAGAAGGCCTTGCACCTATTTGCGACCCTGTAGAACTGAATTCTCCCATTGAGCCAACCATTGCCTCTGTTGTCTTTTTTTTCTCTGCCTTCTAGTGGAGACGGAATGGCACTATATCAAGGAGTGTACGGCATACGAAGACATCCGGGCTCTATACATGGACACGATACAAGTGAGCAATATAAAAGAGCTGTTTGAGGGGACAAGACTTCACAAGGTGGCCACCTTGCTAATGCAGCTCCACAAAAGGAGGGACAGCCTAGAGAAATCCCAACAGAATAGTTAGTGGATCACCTTTTGGTCCCATAGACCGTTGGTCTCGTGGACGTTTGTAAAACTCATTTCATTTCATTTCATTTCTTTTGCTCATATTTTTCAAGGCTTTCTATAGCCTCTTTTGTAACCTCTTCAGGACAGTCGCTACATGCTGTAATATCATGGCCTTCAATCTTTCCAAGGTGATATTTTAGCTGAGTTATGTCCCAGTCATCTCCTTAGGGAAATGGTTACATTTTACATTTCACATCTAAATTTGGTCCTGGTGCCCATGTTTCCATAAATCATCCCTCTTTTTGCCACCAGCCATTTTCTACAGTTATTGGCGTTGCAAGTATGCAAATATAAGGATAAAGAATCAGAAATGTTGGACAAAAATTAACAAAACTTATCAGACTTTAAAAGAGGGAAGTCACCTTATAGTAATCTGAGATCAAATATTACTTTGTTATAGAACATCAACAAACTGTGATATGAATCTACAACATGTGTTTATATGAGGAAGAGCTCGATTGTCTAACATTTTCTAACATCATTATTTAAGATCATACTCAACATCCATCCTCATTCACCATCCATTTTCAGAATGAAATTGAAATTGTACTAGAAAAAAAATGATAGTTTAAACTTTAATTGATGATGATACTCCAACTTCAAAAAAATTGAAAATTGACGACGAGATAAAAATTGATAGTTTTTTATGATGATAGTTTAGATTTTAGAAGATGGATTGAAACTATAAAAATTGATTGTTTAATTGATTGAAATTGATAATTTAGTTAATCATTATTTTAGAATCTTAGCTCATACTCCAACTTGAGCTTCCAAGCTCTTAGCTCTGTATAAAAATCTGAGAAAAACCGACCAACAACACCCATTTCAAGAAAATTAATGCTACAGAAACTGGTGCTAAAATGTAAGAGTATTCCCGACATATCCTTTTTTCATTGATTTTGTAGCTAAAATTAGAGCCTCAATGAAATGCAGAACCAAATTGACAGTACAACAAAGTTACAAATGCACAATTATAATAATAAAACACTGGCATACCAGTGGAACCCACTACTTCTTTCAACTTGTTGAATTGAAAAAATGAAAGACGTAATGAAAATTTATTAAATGGAAAACAAAAAGACATAATGAAAATTTATTGAATGGAAAACAAAAAGACATACCAGATTCTTGTTGTAGACTTTTCGTCTTCCTCTGTGCATGGATGGTTGTAGACCTGTTGTATTCCTCTGTCACTTATGCATGGATGGTCGCATAAACTCCCGTCGTATTCACCTGTCACCTTTGCGTGGATGGTTGCATATTCTTGTTGCAGTGTGCATGGATGGTCGCATAAACTCCTGCTGTCGCAACCTAAAATGTTGTGTACAACCTAAACTGTTGTGGTAAAGTTTAGGTATTATGAATTTTTGTTTTATTAATTTATTGTATAAAATTTTTGACCTTTTCTTAGCCGATATATTCGCCCATAATACTTGCAATTTCACGAGTTTTTACCATAAAAGTCACCACGTGAAAAACATAATATGAGCCCCGATTTTAATGGTGATTAAATCGCCCAGCTTTGTATCACGTGATATATCACTGTTTTTTTCAACCATGATTTTAAACATACTTAGGCACATAAAAGTGTTAAACAAAGTTTGTAGAAACCATATAAAAAGACTATTAAACTACCCCATCAATGGGTATAAATATAAGACTGGTGGAAAAACAGGAAAAGGAGGATAGGCAGACTAAGAGGAGATCGATCCAATCAACAATAGATATAAGAGAAGATCGAACAAATCATATTTGTCTTACAATGATCTCATTCAAGCATAGGGAATTTCAATATCATTTGCAAATTGGTATGAAGTATCAGGTTTTATAATAATCAGTATAGTAGGTCTTATTTATGATTTATTGCTTATGAATAATGGTCTATAATGTACTGAATATGATATTATTTTGTGATCTTTTATTCAAAAAATATATGCAATAATGTGTAACTCTTTATGTGTTTGTTGTTGTCAATCATAGTTGGGATAATAGGGGAATGTAAGGAGGGAGAAACTGTTATGAGGTCCTCTTCCAAGCATGCCAGCTCATGTTGGTGATAGGTTGTCCCATGAGGCCAAAGGGGTGCAAGGAGTTCCCCGCCCTTGGGCTTAGAAGGGAAGGACGCTCCATATTATATCTTGATTGATGATTATGTTAAGGAATTCTAATCATAAGGAGGAGGTTAAGGGTGGCAATGGAAGAGGGGAACAACTATGGGATTCCTCTCTAGGTACACCCTTTCATATGGATGGCAAGGGCCACATGAGGCGAAGAGGGATGATATCTTCTCTTGGGCCTAGGATAGAGGGTTAATCAACTATTGATTCCTCACTATGTACACCTCCTCATATGGATCGCAAGGGCCACATGAGGCTAGGAGGGATGATCTCCGCTCTTGGGCCCAGGGTATATTAGAGTTAAATCTATCTATTTTTGTTTCTCTCTCTTCCGTAGATTTATTTCTATTTCTAATGGTCACTCCTCTTCTCTGTTTCCATATTCTCTCTCTGTTCAATATGGAAACTTCCTCTTTCTTTTATCTCTCTTCATAATGTTTCTATTTCTCTCTTTGTTCGTTATAGAAACATTCTTGTGTACTCTTGTATATATATATCTCATTTATGATCTTTGTTTAAATAACACATTCATTATTTTACCATAATAGGGTAAAGGGTTGATTAGCTATGGATTCCTCACTACATAAACCCCCTCGTATGGATGGCAAGGGCCACATGAGGCCAAGACGGATGACATCTGCCCTCGGGCCTAGGGTAGAGGATTGATTAAAGCACCCTAATATGCCCCTTATCCTAGCTCTCCTATGGTTGAATTCCATCACTAAATTATATATATCTTATGGTTAAATTAATGTTCCCAACCCTAGTAGGAATTATCCATGCTTTTAATGTCTCTAATAAGGAAGATCTGTTTTGTGGATAATGTTTCAACGATTTCCTAATATGTTGCAGGATCTCAACAAGGTAAATGATGTTACTAATTCTATTCTACTTCTTGTTACTTGTATATTGAATTTGTGTTAGGGCAAAAACTAGGGCATTTACAAAAAAGGGACATTACAATTTTGAAGCCGAATAGCTCCAGTAGCAACATTAATTGTGCCTCAATACTCAACCTGTATAGATGAAAGAGCTCAATACTCAAATCAAATGTTGTTTTCTAATGATTTTTCAAAAAATTGTGGGTTTTTTTCTCAAAATGAAGGCTTTTGATGATTTTTTCACAAAAGCGTGGCTTTCAGTCTTTGACAAAATGTTTTGATAGTTTTTTTATGAGTTCGTGGTTTCTTGTAGAGTGTTTTGGGTTGCACCCAGGGTTTTGAGGACAAACGATGTTCTTCTGCAAAAGTCTTTGAGGATTGTTTTTACAATATCTTGCGCGTTGCTGCTTTTGACGATTTTTGGCAAAATCATTGTTTTAAGAACTGTGAAGTTTTTTGAGGCTGATCTCGGTACCTTTGGTTTAATGTAGGTATAGCTTTGTTACTCGACATCATGTTAGAAGGATTTTGGTAAACTTGGTCATATACAATGGTTTTGTAGAAAGCGGTTGGCTGATTAGAAGTCCAACTAGGGAGGGTCTCAGGAGCAGGCTCATACTATAGATAATTTTGAAGAGGAGTCAGCCTTTTATGCATTCATGGCTAAATGATCTGCAGCTTCTGTCAAGTCTTCTGTAGGATAGTTAGGTAATAAATTGACTATTAAGGGAGGGTATTAGTATAATATTGTTATAGTTATCATTTAATGGTCACTTAATCTATCGGGTCAATTAATTTCTCTAGTCACTTAATGTATCTTCAATTAGATAGTTTTATTTCTTTCTATTTCCATTCTTAGTTACTGATTGTTTCTTTTAGAAACATCGTCTTTGTGATTGCTTATGAAGGAGCCTTCGTCTACTGTGTAATTACTCATTCAATCAATCAATTATCGTTTCATCTTGTAGGGCTTTGCTAAGCAATAACCAAACACACAGGGAGATTTAGAGTCATTCTTAGGTATAAAACACACAAGATTCTCATTCACATATATGAAGAATCATACATATATTTGCGTGTCTGATTTATGGAAGAGCATTTATGCTACTTGTGCAACTCATGAATGCTATTTTGAATTTTCAGATTATGATTCTGCTTGTTCAAATTTTCCAACATTGTAAGAAACTCCTTGGATTTGGGTTGTTCTACCTACACACATCTTAGGTTTGTTAGATGTGGATAATACATTGTGTGTATTTAGTTTTCTTTCTTTTTTTCCATTCCACTAAATTAGATAATTAAGTCTCTTATTGCTCATGAAAGCATATGGTGTACAAGAGTAAGTGAATGACAACCATGTTTATTTATTTATTTATTGCACCTTCAATGTTATCAACTATGATTCGCCACTCATGAAAGCATATGGCATTCCAAAAGTAACTAGATTATAACCATATTTATTTTTTATGAGAACTTCAATGCTGCCAGTCATTTTTGTTCTTTTGCATGCATGGTGTAAAAAAGGATGCTAGCTTGACTTTTTATATGGCCATATTTACTGTCCTATTGCTACCATGACATCATCCTTTGGTAAGAATTCTGCTTTCATTAATCAAGCCACAAATATTTCAAAACACTTCCCATATTAAGACTAAACATGCTGGTCAACAATTCCAATGCCGTTTTGTGTGTGTCAACAATGATGCCTTTCATTTGCATTTACATGCCATACATCACAGAATGTTACTTAAATTTTAAAACATAATAGAAAAAATTGCATACCAGCTATCATGTACTCTGAATATGAACAGAAAAGCAACTTGGGATCATTGAATGGATAGGGTAGAATTTGGAAAAGCACATTGGAAGATTTAGTCTCACATACATTTGTTTTGTTGTACATTTTCTAAATTGAGAATTCTTATACTGTTGTAGATATAATAATCTTTGATGGGTTATGCTATGTTATTTTAATTGCAGGGAAATTGCACTGTATTTGATTGGAGAGATCCTGCATTGCAGCTCCACGTGTCTCCAGCTGATGTTGATAAGGTTTTTATCTCACCTTTTGTGCAAAAGATTGAAATTAACCAATTTCAAGTGATCTATTTTAGTCACATTCAATAGCCTATGTGGTATTTTCCTGTATGTGCTTCAGTTTTTCAAATATGTTAGTAAATGATGTTGGAAAGTAGTGGGGATATATATACACTTCAAGTAGGAGACATTTCATATTTCTTTCAATCAGTCTTCTTATATTCTGTTGTAAAATTATGGAGGCATGTCCTGGAAGATGAAAAGCTAGTCCAAAGGGCAAGAACAATCAGAATTTATAAATGCTTTGAATCAAAGGAAAATATTTAATGAGACATATGCATTGGTTTGATGATTTTCAGGATCAAGAAAAACCTTGGAAAATTGCACAAAAGACCGACTTCAATTTTAATGAATTTCTATAGCCACTTTCACATTTTTGTGTTGCGAATTCTTCAATATGCATAATTGATGAATTACATAATTTTATAATTGTCCAGACTTAAAATGCATTATTCTTGTTTGAAGATAAATCCTGTGAAATCAATGAAACAGTCCCATAGCAAAATACTCAAAAAGGTAAAGCTTTAAATGCAGAAGAGTGAACACAGATGTGGTCATGTCAAGAGACAATACAATTTGAAAATGAAATTTGTGAATATGAATGAATTTAATTAGTAGGTGGAACACGTTTCTCTATTTATACATGTATCAACATGTTAAATAAGGGTAAGCCTGTCCATTCTCCAATACATATAATGCATTAGCCAAAAGTATATCACAGCATTAGCAACTCAATAGGCTTGACAAGACTGGTTTCATACTCAACCCTAAAACACAATTTGTAGGGACAAAGGAAGGTGACTTGTTGTGAGTGTTGTGTCTATGACTGTACTGTATGAATCATATGACATATTGCAAGAACATAAATGGTGAATTTTTGTCATTTTAAGATTCTGTATTCATAAAATAAACTTGATGCCATTTTCAGGTCAGGTGCATTTTGAGAAATATCGTACGAGATTGGGCTCCAGAGGTGATTTTTTTTTTCTGGTTTTTTATACAGAATTATTCCATATTTAAATATTTTTTTGCGTAAGTATCTTATTATCTCCAAGACATATCTGCTACTGAGAATTTTAGGATCTGCACACTCTTAATGATATCAGGGAGCAGTAGAACGCAAACAATGCTTTCAGCCAATTTTGGATGAATTACGACGACATTTTCCAAATCGTTCGAGACATAGGTATAATATTCAAATAAAAAACATTAAATCAAATACATGGATCTAATTAAGTAGGACTACATGTAGGATGATCAAATGACTTTTGTCTAATGCTTATGAAGAATCCTCTCCAATTGGAGGCTAGGAATCTCTTTATCATGTAGAACATTTTTTTTACATTAGATGCTACTTTATTTCAATTAAAGTAGAGCACGGAAGTAAGTTTGATCTGTTATTTTCCCTCTCTGTTTAGGGGTTCATCTATTTTTTAATAGCCAAATGGCTAAGTTACCAGGTTTGCACCCTGGATCCTTGAACCAGGTCCAGGTGTGAACTGGGTTTGGGTTCGTGTGGGGGTCCGCGCAGGGTCCAGGCAGGGTCCGTGACAGACCTGTGGCCCAAAAAAACATTTAAAACACATTTTTTATTGTTTTTTTCCTTTCTAACCCTAAAACGGCCCCATATGAAGCCTCCAAACACATTTCATTTCACAATTCTGTATATTTCTCTTATTTTTTTGTATAGATAATGCATACACACACACACACACACACACACACACATGAACCATAATGAAAAAAAAATTTCACGAACCCACGTACCAGGTTCTTGTACCCGAACCTGAACCCGAACCGGTAACTTAGCCAAATGGTTATCAGTTTTGACATGATTCTTAAAAGACTCCACAGTTTACTGTTATTTAGGTTCTAGATGGGCTTGATTAAGTTATTTCCTCAATGAAAGTCCATAGTTGTGTCCTCTTTAATTCGTGCTATATGTTAATTTTATTTTCTAGGTTTTTTTTTACATTTTCAAAGTGTGGTTATGAGTTATTCTAGAAACTTAAAAAAAATCCTTTGATAAAGCTCTATGTTTTGTGAGGCACTGTTGAAGAGAACTTTGTTGTTCTCCTATGCAGGCCACCTAGCTGTTTGGTTCCTGGCGCTGGACTAGCTCGGTTGGCCTTAGAGATTTCACTTCTTGGTACATAAATTGCTTTAATCATTGTTCATCTTCTTATGGAGATTTCTTGTTTGAGTACATATATACTTAAAGAGAGAGCAAGAGTCATTCTTAATCTCTTTTAGATATCTCTTGTTTGAGGTCATACATATCTTCAATTGTTTGACTTATTCTGTAAGCGCTGCAGGTTTTGTAAGCCAAGGGAATGAATTCTCTTATTATATGATGATATGCTCAAGTTTTATTCTGAACCAGTAAGAATTTTATATTTTTATCAAATTTGTATTTTTTTGCTTTAACCCTTTATTCACATAACTCAGAAGTGCAGCTAAATATTATCTTGGTTTTATTGTTTTTTTTTTCAATTTGTACTTGAAAAGTAATCTTGAAGCATTTTGGTGCAAAAGGATATGGCATCTGAAAGATGCATATTTGAGTAATGTTTTGGTTTATATTGTAGCTGTCAAGCAGCAATGGAGTGGGTAATTCACCCATGGATTCATAGTAATTGCAATTCTCTTTCTGACGAGGACCAGATTCGACCTGTCTATTTTCCAGATATTCATCCAGGAAGGTAATTCTTGATGGAGCATATGAAACGAATGATCTAATATGCTAAAGTTGAATAAATGGGAGATTATGATTCACTATGTTTGGATTGTTTAATTATGCATGTTATAACCTCAAATTTCAACGAAATAATTACTCCTAGGGGATCTACAATGTGGGCAGAAAGGAAGAGCTGGTAGGTCTTGTTGGATAGTTTTTCTGGTTTCTATGTATGCCGGCTCAAAGTTTCTCTTTTATCAAACAGTGGACCATGGAATAATGCAAGGATGTGTAACTTCTAGGTGATGTCCATGCAGATTTCCAAATTTATGGATGTATTTAATATATATTGAATTGAATTACATCATAGCTAGGGATTCCTAGTCTATTGTTAATGTGTAGTGAGTAAAATAGGTAGTGTTTCCCTGTGGCAATAAATTTTCTTACCAAACTTTACATCTAACCACAAAAAAGTGAAACCACAAAAAAGTGAAACTTGGAGAGGATACTAGTTATAGAGATCCTGACAGGAAACAAGTGTTAGTACTATCTGTAATAGGCGAAGGATGTTTGTTCCTGGTAACTACCATATAAATGAGCCATAGAATGCTTGATAATATCCATAAAAGAAACTAACATAAAAATGAGCCATAGAATGCTTGATAATATCCATAAAAGAATGGCCTGGCCTAAAAGGATCTATTTGGAGTCTGGACAATCCTTGGGTGCAATGTTGTCTACAAATTCTGTCTTATTGGATATCCAAGACTGTGGCAGGGAAGTAGTAGTATGGCCTCTATTCAAAGAATGGATCCATCCACCAGTATCAGTACAAGAAAATGAGGGAAGAATGCCAGAAGCTGCTAGCAGAGTGGAGTGTTTTCAGTAATCTATCACCACCTGTGTAAGTAAATTGTCATGAGCTGTAATCGACATATATACAATATCAATAGATTTCAATGCATAGATATAAATCACTCAAACACACTCTTTGAAAATAAATATATTCTTAAAATCCTTATATCGATAAAGACATGAATTGTGACGTCCCCTTTCTGAAATAGGATTACAAATAAATAATATTAAATTATGGTAGAATTTATTATTAAAATTAAATATACAATTAATATAACAATAAAAGAATATAATTTATTAATCAAGATAATATAATAATAATATAGTAAATGTCTATAATATAATTGATACTTAATACTAATAATAAAATATTAATAATATAATAATAAAAAATTATAATAAGTAATTAACAATTATCAATACAATCAACTAATATACAATTAATATTAATGCTAATAATATCAATCAATATATAATTAATTAATCAATATAATATAATTATCAATAATCATCTTATAATTAAATATTATAATATCCATTCATATTAATAATCGACACAATCCTAATCATGATCAATGATGTTAAACTAAGTCGTCAACCCGCGCTAAGGTCACGAGTAAGGTCGTGACCCATGAATGTGAAAACCCTCTTCCTATCCACAAAGTAGATATAAAGTATGGTTAAAAATAAAGTAAAAGGCATCACAGACCAATATAGGAATGAGGTATTAGGTATAAAGTTATAAACAGCATACAAAATAATATAAGATTTGAAACTAAGGAAAACAAGAGAAAATGCATCACATATGTGGAACACACGCAACAAGGGATTAGATAACCATAGTGTTAGAGGGAGAAGACAAGATATCCTTGGCCATCAGATCACGAGTAACACAGATTTACGGTGGAATGGGGATTTAAGGAAAATAAAGCATAATTTGTAATATATAATTGGTGCTGGTTACCAGCGATGAGATCAGGAAATAATGATTGAGGACCATTGATGGATAGATTGGTCTTGTTTGATATTTGATACTGGTCCTATGAAAAGCGATCAGAAATATTACAATAGGTATTCATCAAAGGAGATGAATAGTATGAGGGTGCTTACAGAATATTATATCTATTAGAGGTAAGGGACTGTGTATGGTCTATTACATCTATATATATTATATTCATAATTGTTAACAATAATGGAATCAGAATTATATATCAATATGTATACATAATACATGATAAATATGTATATATACATAAGAAATCAAGAACTCTTATATTGTATGTTTATAAAGATAAAATCAGAAATATATATATGTCTTATATATATTTATAGTTATGAAAATTGCATGATCATAAATAGAAAATATATACATTGGTTCTGATCAAGGGTCTTAGATTGGAGAATAGGAAATCATGTATATACAGTATTTATATCTAAGTAATAATGGATTAGAAATATATATACAGATTATTATATATATAACATTTAAATATATATTAACAATATTCAATCGCATATATACAGATAATAGATATCTAAAATACAAAAGATAATATAAGAATTATATATATATATATATATATACACGGAGAATATATGTGAATATTAGAATTTTATATATGTGTGTGTGTGTGTGTAGAGAGAGATATTAATACATATGTTTTCTGTATTTAGATAGAATTTCTAAATGAAAATATTAAACTGATATGTCTAGTATAGATCATATGAGCTCATCTCTTTCATCCCACTAAAGCATCTTTTGAGTGAGAAGGTTGTGGAAGGTAGAGGCAGAGTAATTTCGGGCACATGAGGGTTATCCCAACACTAGGGTTAGGCCTTGAGGGAAACCACTTGTAGCTTGTTTCGTGCGACCTAGGCCCTGTAACTCTTCCACTCTTGATGGCCTTAGAGAAAGAGAGAGAGAGGGATTCCTCCATGATCTATACGAAAGATATTTTGGCGTTCATACAAAATATGTTGCTTTACTTGTTCCATTGCTTGTTTACATTTCTTTAATGATTCTGCATAACGATGTATAATATATATGTGATGCTTGATAAGAAGCACCCCTAAATCTAATCAAATTTTTCCTAATTGGCGTTAATTGATGAAATAGGACTGTGTTAAGGAAAAGGGTCTTTACATAAATGTAGCATCTAAAGGCTGGTAAACTGATTGTCACAATCAGGCAATAAATGTACTGTTCTTAAAAATCCATGGAGTTAATAATGAAGAGCAGCATATTAACATGTGAGAAGTCTACTACCTTTTTAGTAACCAACCACCACTTAAGCTATATCACTAATAATTCAAATGTTCAATTGTGAGGAAGATGGATGTTTACATGGTATATAAATGCACAAGATTCTTATATGACTATGGCTGATTTCTTGTATGGTTGTGCTTGGGCACAACATACCTCCCTGCTGGCAGACATTTCCCTGAAAGACTAGTAGATAGGGATGTTCTTGAATGAATTAACTCTTGTTACATGTTGATTATTCATCTAAAGATTATAAACTACTCACTTATAACAATTCTCTCTAACATTATAGTCCTCTATTGCATCAGGGATTGTCAACAGTGTTTCACCTAGGATGCTATGTTCATGCTGTGCACAACATACCTTCCTGTTGGTAGACATTTCCTTGAAAGCCTAGCAGACGGGGATGTTCTAGAATAAATACCTTCCTGTTGGTAGACATTTCCTTGAAAGCCTAGCAGACGGGGATGTTCTAGAATAAATTCTTTAATTACATGTTGATTCTTCATCTAAAGATTCTAAATTACTCACTTGATAACTTCTCTCTAACACTATAGTCCTTATTTACTACATCAGAGATTGGTAACTGTGTTTCACCTAGGATACCATGTTCATGCTGTGCACAACACACCTTCCTGTTGGTAGACTTTTCCCTGAAAGCCTAGCATACAGGGATGTTCTTGAACAAATTTTCTCTTATACTAATTAGAGTTCAAGAACTTGTGATTCAACAAAGCTCTCTTAGACCAAATTTGAGTTAAACTTGATGGATTGACAAAACTTATAAGCATAGAAATCGTCAAACTCAAAAAAAAAACCGTAATTGTTAATCAAAAAAACCAATTACATGATATATCAAATGGACATGTAAATTCTCGGGGAAGTGTTTTTTATTAGATTTAAATATGCAATACAATATTGCATCATTTTGTAACTAAAACAACTAATAAATATGATATGGTGATGATTGCAAATCATAATAACAAATTATGTATCCATGTACATTACAAAAATTTACAATTTCCTTTCCAACTTATACATTCAAGTGATTATTGTTGCTTGTAACTCCACCCTATTGTGGTAAAATAATGAATGTGTTATTAAACAATGATCATGAATGATCTATATATACAAGATACAAGAGAATGTTTCTATAACGAATAGGAGAGAGGAAATAGAAACATTCTTATAGAGTGAAAGAGAAAATTTCCATAATGAACAAAAGGAGTTTATGGAAACGTTACAAAAAGAGTGACCATTAGAAAGAGACGAAAGAGAGATAAAATTAGAAACTATCTATTATCATAATACCCTCCCTTAATGGTCAATCTATCTTAAAAAAAAAATAAATTTGCACGTCCTCAAAAAGTGGAAAAGGCAGCCTCGGGTTGATCAGAGAGGTTTGCAGAAAGAAGGCTCTGCTTTTATCTGATGTCTCATGGAGATCCTTCAATACTGTTTAGATCTCTTGTAATGTCCCCTTTTTAGCGTGACCATGACTATGGATGGATTAGCCTATCATGTGACCCTCATAGGCTAATGGGGATGGACAAAGGGTCTCTTTCAGTGGGCATCTACTTTAGGATTCAGTATGCTTTGGTTTGGCTTTCATTTGGACTTCATTTGCTATAGTTTTGCCACGTTTACTATTTATAGTAAGCCTGATGCTATTCGAGAAAGACCCTTTCTATTTTTGGAAAGTGCATTTGGTCATGTGGGGAAATAATAGGTGTGACTCTTGTTTCATACGACATATTTAAAAGATAATTATTTTGGGAGTTATTATTATTTTAGTGGCCAAATTATTATTAAATCATTAAATGTCTTATTATAAAGTTATATAGTTTAACTTTATAATTTCACTTAAGTTGAGGGTTGAGTCATCATTGGAATGTGCCATTTATTCAATTAATTCATGAAAGCTTAAGCTAAGGTATTAATAAAAGTATTGGAGTAAATGAATTATTAAAAGGAAAAAAAGTAATCTTTTATCCCACATTGGTAAGGAATGTGTTTGAACTCTCACAAGAAAGAATAAAAAGGGACTTAAAAGCTCATTCTCATATATGGAAATTGATCATTTTTGTGCTTTGATACTTGGTGAATTTTATGAGTTTCTCTAGCAAGGGTTTCAAGGAGCCATTGCAAGTTTGGAAGCCATTATTACTCAGCTTTGAGGTGGTGAAAGATTTCACTGAGATTGCTGGTTGTGCTAGCCATTGTTCTACATTAGCCTTTCAGAGGTTTGTGCATTTATGATCATTTGGGGATTAATTTGAAGACATTTAATTGCAGATTGAAAGAGTTTTGTGAGCAGTCATCATCCAAGGAAGCTGCCATAATAAACATAGAGGCTACATTATCTTTTAAGGAGCAGAAATTATACATTTTCAGATCTGAATAAACATTCAATAATCTGAAAAAAAGCTACAACAGTCACCATTTGTGCCCAGATTTACAAATAAATGGTGAATTCTTCATTCTGGGTATGAATCTTTGCAAAGTATTGTTGTACTTGTCACATGGTTGTATATTTTGAATTGTTGGGTAAAAAAGAAATAAATTACATTTGTAACAGCAGTGACATAATTGTCATTAACTAGTTATATTTCATCGTTCTTGCAATTTGCTTCATTTGTATAACTTTCACATTGCAAAAACTTTCAAAATTCAAGATAACATCATCAATTGCATTGGTTAGAACTATTGGGGTTCTTACAGTGGTATCAAAGTGGTTTCCTGCCATCTTGTTGGGTTGAAAATTATTGAGCTCACACATTTGTTTGGAGTGACCAACAATCTAGCTTTATTTTTCAGCCATGGATAAATATAGAAAACCAAGTAAATATGGAAACCAATTGAGCAGTGTGTCACGGTTCAGGAAACAATCAAGTGCCTTGGAAAATGAAATGGAAAAATTGAGGCAAACACAAGAAAGGCTAAAAGCCCAACTTGCAATCTGGCCACTGTTGACAGGGCAGCTAGTTTCATGGTTTCCTTCTTCAGGAAGTCTTCCCCACAAAGATTGCAGGAAGAGAAACGGGATGTTCTTGCAGGTGAGATATCTAGGAATCTTCATGATGAGTTTTTAGCAGCCACTGATCATTGTAGATATGATCCTGTTCTTAGTAGGATGACCACTAGTCCTATTTGCACATATGATGATGGAGACTCTTGACAGGGACATGTGGATGTGCCTATCTTGTTGGCAGATAGTGGTACTGAGTTTCAACATCCCGAGCCTATTAGAGTTAGTGACACAGGGTCTGATTTGCAAGACAACAATCCTTTATGTGAGCTTGTTGTTGATGCCATGGATAGTGTGAGAGTGGAGGATGTTGTAGATACCACTATGGATTCTGACACCATAGATGATGGTGTTATCTTTGAGGACTATGAGGAGTATATGAGCTCTGATAGCTCTGATGTTTATGACAATAGTTGCAGTGCGGAGTCAGTGCAGGAGACATCAGTCTTTTCCTGAATTGAGGATGTGAGCATGGAGCTACCTAGTGATAACACTCATGATGGGAGTGTTACAGATGAGTCAGGTCACATAGATTCATGCCACAGTGTAGGTGATTCATGCAATGACATTGAGTCATGAATGCAGCCAGAGTTAGCAGAGGGGTCTCAGATAGATGATGTTGATACTAGCATCGCGGATACCTCTGATGTTGAGAGTGAGGATGATGGGTGCTGCAGTGTTTCTAGTTTTTCATATCAGACTTTGGGTGTGGACTCAGCGTTGTCATCCAATGGTGGTGGGTTCTAGGATCCTTTTTTATAGGGACTCACGGTTGAGAATAGAGAAGCATATGAGTTGCAGGAGTTTGTTACCGCTAGGACTTCCACTTCTAGAGATGAGGTTACTTCTTTGGTGACTCATGAGGATGACTCTACCTACAGCGAGTCATGCTTGATTTATTAGACCCTGGGGGAGGACTTTGAGTTGTTAGTGAGTGAGGATGGGTCCTAGGATCTGGATTGTCATGTGGTTGTAGAGGATGAGGTAGTTGAGGTTTGTGATGAGACAGATTCAACAACTTCCTCGGGGGTAGATGAGGATGAGTCCGATGTCAGTACTCAGTTTGCAGATGTGTGCTCAGATGATAGTACACAGAGATACGGTGATCTTGAGGGAAGTTTGTTGGATATAGCTTCCTTCTATTGTGTGCACAGTGCAGTTGAGATTTTGCATAGGAGACCTGTTGTGCAGAGTCATCATGTGACTAGCCAATTAAGAGTTGGTGAGAGAGATATTACTTCTACTTTCAAGCATTTTGATGCCACTCATCAGCTGTTGGTTGTTTATGGTTGGGGTGCTCCTATGACAGATGAGCACAGTGGTGGTTACCTTTCCTTGACAGAGATTCATTCTTTGCGTGAGGCTGTCATGATTTTGAGACATGATTATTTACAATTGGTAGCCGACCGAGATCACCTAGTTGAGTGGGGGATTACGGCATACAAGACACTGATGGATAAAGAAGAGGTGAGTGAGCTTACTCAGGAGCTCGCAACAACCTTTTGAGGCTTTACAGGGCACTTAGTGGGCTCTTCAGGAGTCACAGTCGCAGTTGGGAGAGGTGATTGTGGAGTTGGAGCGGATACAGTCTTTACCAGCCATAGATCTAGTTCAGTTGCATATAGTAGTGGTTGGTGGTCAGTCAACTTCCACAGTTAGCAGTGATGGATGTGTTGGGGACACGGTTACATCCATCCTTGATACAATTGTAGTAGTTACAGATGAGATGAGTACATTAGTGGAGGACAACAAAGAGCTTCTTGTTGCATCAGGTCCTCTAGTAGTTAGCACACTGACAGATGATGCAAAACAGGTTATTGAGAGTCCTGATGTCATAGTAGTGGATTCTTTAGAGAGTTGTGTGTCAGTTTCTGACACTACTCCCTCTTCTTCACAGGACTTGGGTAGGGTATCATCTGATTTGAAGACGAGCTTTCATGGGGATTTGTTTCCTTCTGTCAGTAACAAATCTATTACTTCATCTCATACAACTGATAGCGATAGACAGTTGGTAGTGCCACAGTTTCAGAGGGATCATTTGTGGGTTGCAGGCGAGTAGGTTGATGCTGCTTCCTATAATTTCTACTGCACGGAGTCTTTCATGGAGTACTTGCTTGAGAGTTCAATTTTGCGGGAAGGACCTTTTAGAACTTCTGAGGGTACTCTCCTCTGGGATGTATTCAACTTTTAGTGAGGAAAATTGTAGATACCTTGACTACAATGCTTCCTCATAGGGATTTTGTGGTTGGGTTTGCTGAGCGGGTTATTCAGAATCCCACCCAACCAATTGTTCAGAGTCGGAGATTGGAGCATTTCATCTTGATTACATAGTGAGGACCATTCATCATTTCTCTTTTGACCCATCGGTTGAGGACTTGGTTGTATGTCGGTGTGGGTTGGCTCTAGGTTTATATCATCCGTTATGGGATGGGTTTTCTCCATCTACAGTTGATAGAGTTCATTACTGCAAGTTAGCAGGAGGTGACTTGCAGGGGTAGCATACCTATGATGATTTTGCAGGGGGTGGATATCACGGATATGAGAGTTCTTGTTCCTGTTGCACAGATGAGCTTCATCCTCAGAGCAGATTGGTAGGGTGTGCAGGGAGATTTGATCTATCAGTTGATATCAGATATCCATTCTTTCTGGTTGTGGATAGATGTAAGTTGCGTGTCTATTGGGATCCAGGTGGGGACAAGCTTAGCACCGTGGATTGGTTGAGTCGTCATCGTTGGCATGGTGACAGTATGTTCAGGATAGCTCTATGGATAGAGTTATCATCATAAGAGTTTGCAGGTGACGCTAGGGACATTATACATATTTATCCTTGGGATCCGGGTGGATCATTGTGTTTCTTTGATTCCTGTGATTGCTTGAGGACAAGCAATCTTGGGGAGGGAGGACTGGAATGTCCCCTTTGTAGCGTGACCATGACTATGGATGGATTAGCCTATCATGTGACCCTCACAGGCTAATGGGGATGGACAGAGGGTCTCTTTCAGTGGGCATCGACTTCAAGATTCAATATGCTTTGGTTTGGCATTGTTTCGACTTCATTTGCTATAGTTTTGCCATGTTTACTATTTATAGTAAGCCTAATGTTTTTCGAGAAAGACCCTTTCTATTTTTGGAAAGTGCATTTGGTCACGTGGGGAAATAATAGGTGTGACTCCTGTTTCAGATGACATATTTAAAGGATAAGTATTTTGGGAGTTATTATTTTAGTGGCCAAATTATTATTAAATCATTAAATGGCTTATTATAAAGTTATAGTTTAACTTTATAATTTCACTTAAGTTGAGCATTGAGTCATCATTGGAAAGGGCTATTTATTCAATTAATTCATGGAAGCTTAAGCCAAGGTATTAATAAAAGTATTGGAGTAAATGAATTATTAAGAGGAAAAAAAGTAATCTTTTATCCCACATTGGTAAGGAATGTGTTTGAGCTCTCATGAGAAAGAATAAAAAGGGACTTAAGAGCTCATTCTCATATATGGAAATTGATCATTTTTGTGCTTTAATACTTGGTGAATTTTATGAGTTTCTCTAGCAAGGGTTTCAAGGAGCCATTGCAAGTTTGGAAGCCATTATTACTCAGCTTTGAGGTGGTGAAAGATTTCACTGAGATTGCTGGTTGTGCTAGCCATTGTTCTACATTAGCCTTTTAGAGGTTTGTGCATTTATGATCATTTGGGGATTAATTTGAAGACATTTAATTGCAGATTGAAAGAGTTTTGTGAGCAGTCATCATCCAAGGAAGCTGCCATAATAAACATAGAGGCTGCATATCTTTTAAGGAGCAGAAATTATACATTTTCAGATCTGAATAAACATTCAATAATCTGAAAAAAAGCTACAACAGTCACCATTTGTGCCCAGATTTACAAATAAATGGTGAATTCTTCATTCCGGGTATGAATCTTTGCAAAGTATTGTTGTACTTGTCACATGGTTGTATATTTTGAATTGTTGGGTAAAAAAGAAATAAATTACATTTGTAACAGCAGTGACATAATTGTCATTAATTAGTTATATTTCATCGTACTTGCAATTTGCTTCATTGTATAACTTTCACATTGCAAAAACTTTCAAAATTCAAGATAACATCATCAATTGCATTGGTTAGAACTATTGGGGTTCTTACATCTCTGCAATTGTCTTGCCATACGGGATTTGAGGCAGTTGATCATCAGTAACTGAAAGCTTAATGAGCATAACCGCTTCACGATTACGTTCATCAAACTTGTCTTGAGTCGCATCGGCTGTGGTAGGACGAGTCTCGGTACCTTGAACAAGCGTCTCAAGGCGAGGGTACTCGAAAATCGTCAACATGTGCTGCTTCTAGGTGTTGTAGTTCTTTCCGTTGAAACACTGTTTGCCTTCCAGCATAAGATTGGTGAGAGATGCCATAGCACGTTTTTCAGAGAAAAAATGTGAAAAATTAGAAAAGGGCATGAACTTCAAGGAAGATTAACGGAAGACCCAAAAAATTTGAAGAGACCCAATGAAGACCTCAAAAAACCTAGATAGAATCTGATATTAGATTCTGAATCCATTGACTCGAAAATTGAGGCAAGGAAAATGATGCACCCCAAAAAAAGTGAGACTGACCCAGTTGAGATATGCAAAAACCCACCAGGAATATGTTGCCAGATTTTGGATCCACTGGCAGGCAAATTTAGGCACAAAAATCGAGGCACTTAGAAAAAACGAACGACAACACAATTGAGCTCTAAAAAATCCACAAGGAATCAGAAACCCTAGACGGGTGGGTGAGGAAAAAAATGCAAATTTTGAGCACACTCGGGGCAAAAAAGCTTCGAAAATCTTGAACTAATAATTTCAAAGAAGAAATTAAAATTTTTCAAAGAGGCCAGGAATTTTCTCTGATACCATATTGTGGTAAAATAATGAATGTGTTATTAAACAATGATCATGAATGATCTATATATACAAGATACAAGAGAATGTTTCTATAACGAGTAGGAGAGAGGAAATAGAAACATTCTTGTAGAGTGAAAGAGAAAGTTTTCATAACGAACAAAAGGAGTTTATGGAAATATTACAAAAAGAGTGACCATTAGAAATAGACGAAAGAAAAAGATAAAATAAGAAACTATCTATTATCGTAATACACCCTTGAAGAAAAAGGAAATGATTCTTCTTTTTAAAAACATCTCCCAAGGTGTCATGCAATCCAACAATTGTTGCTTTTGTTGTATCCTTCTCTGCTTCCTTCTTGAAATCAACAATCTAATCTTTTATAAACATAGGGGTGTATTCATGCTATGTAATCTAGTCATTGTATGGATCAATATTCACCAAGTCAATCAGCTCTTGGGTAGCTGTGTCCTTTGTCTTTTATATTAAGGAAAAGGTTGTTTTGCACAAGACAAGGCAGTTGAGACACTTTTGTGTTGACTTGTCCTATTTCATTTAAATTGCCTCAAACCTACTGTTACAAGGTTGAGACAACCTGTGGAGCATAGCTTTCAAAAAAATTTAGATTTTTCCCCTGCCTTTCTTATATGAATTTAAAGGTTGTATCACACAAAGATTAGGTTAAAGAGCTTTTGTGTCAACTTGTTGCATTTCTTTGTGTACATGGCTTCAAATAAATTCTAGTTGCACTTACATCCAAAAATGCTACAAGATTGAGACAAATTACAAATGGTTAGCTTTTGAAGGTTTGGGGTATTTTTGCACCAATATTCCAATTAGGTAGCTTATAGAAAAATAATAAAAAATTTGTAAGCTATAAGAGAAGACTTTATTATTTTGTTGCTTGATGCTTACATGGTATCAATTGAATTTGCAAAATGCTAACAAGTGCTCTATATTAGATTTGAATGAGAAAAGAGTATGATATCACATCGTGTGAATATAATGGCCAATTGATATCTGTGATATGTATTATGAATTCCTATGGTTGTCATTCAAAATTATTAGCATTAACTACATACCTATGTAAGTTACGATAAATTACAATTTCATCTTCCCAATTCTAGTAAAAATTGGGGCGAGGGGCTACTCCTTGTATTCAGCTATAATAACACTCTTATATTAGAAGTTTGTGGCTCCACCCTGGATAGATGGCAATAACTCACCTTTTCCTTATATTCAACATCTGCAATGATATCATCCAGTCTAGTGTGTCTTGCCTCTCCTATGCTTGCACCCTCAATAGTGTGCCTCTAAAAATCAACAATCTTGTCATCTCTAAAGAAGAGGTGTTCTCATCTTGCTTAGTCTAGTTCTTGAACAGATCAATGTCATTTAAGTTTATAGTCCCTGAGCAGCTTTGTCTTACACCTTTCTAGTGCAAAGGTGAATGTTGTATTCCATAAAAATTAGGTCATTGATACATGTTTGAAACAAATTATTGGGCTTCTTTGTGTGATGTCCTAAAACAACTCTAATTTTCATCACATCTATAAGTGTGACAAGGCTAATATAAAACATTGGAGGCCCACTTTTGAAGATTTGAGGTGTTTCTACCCCAATACTTCCACTAAGAACTTATAAATAAAATATTTATAACTTTGTACATAAGCAGTAATTGTAAGATATAACTAAAGAATCCAATTTTCTTATTGCGTGGTGTTTGGTTAGATCTCCCTTTAATAGCCAGTGTTGATGAGGGTATAGTTCCATCCATTTTCCACTCATTTAATAGTATGGTTCATGTAAACTTGCACCATTGCTTGTTTTGTTCTTCAAAAAATGATTTTGCATCTCTAATAACATTCTAGAGTAAACACATACTTAAATCTTGTGGAGGGGACACCGTGTACTCTTTTGTTGCATTTATAAATGTTGTGACCAAGTACTCCCAATATGGGCACTTCATTGTGTTGAAAGGAATGTTATAGAAATAGAAAGTAGCTAAGGGTTATTTTGCTTCCTTGCAAATCTTCTTGTTCCACATACCTTGAAGTGAAGGTTGTGCTTTAGGTGTGTTTCAACTTTCAAGGTTAAAAAAATCTAGTGGTTCGGCTATACACAAACTAGATGACCTAGATTTGTTGCAAATGCATGGGCCATGGTTAAAACCCACAATCTCTTTCATATCCATCTACATTTTTGCCTGCATGTTGGAATTCCATTTAGTGGCTACTTCTATGGCTGCATTTGCCGCCACCCTTTCTAGTTTATTCTTTTCTAACATTGCAAGGGTTTTTTGCATCTATCACAATTACTCTTCCATAACATTGCGACACAGTTTAACATCATGACAAATATTATATGTGAGATGATACTTGAGGCAATTGATGAGCCTAGAACTTTTTTCTTGCAAAATTTACAAATAATAGTTCCCAACTTTGGTCTTAGTGTGTGATGTGATGAGCACACAATTATACTGGGAGGGGTGGGCAGTGTATCAGTATAAGACAATCCTTTTAACTTTTTCAAATCAACAACCACAATATCAACAATTAATAGCAGAAGCAGAAAACAAGATTTATGTGGAAATCTTTTTAGGAGAAAACCATGGCAAAAATATTTTCTTGTGTATAAGTACTTCTCTTACAACTTTCTGGCACCAACCTCCTAGATACTCCAATTCTTGCTTATATTTGTAGGCACCAACCCACTGGAGATATCAATCCCCACAACTGTGCACCAACCCAGCAAAAGACACCAATCTCTTATGTGGAGAGATCCCAACCACTTGAACAACAAAATCTTAGTCTTCTTGAAGAGTAAATCAGCTTAAAATTTGCAACAAAATAATCTTACCAGATCTACTAAAATCTGCTATAATTCTTCTCTTAGATCTTTTGTAACTCCACAAATATCTACCTTCAATCACTTACAGAGTCCTCTATAAATCTGCCTTAAATATAATTCATAAATATGCTCATGTATGCTTCATAAATCTGCTCATATATGTTTCATCAATCCACTCAAATTTGCTTCATAAAGCTGCTATTAACCTCCAACTTTTAAGTCCTTCAGTTCTGCTCATGTATGGAAAGATATCACATTACATTGTTCCTGCTTACAAGACAATTTTTGCTTCTTTCATACCCCACACATGCACCTTTTGACCCAAGAGAGATGACTCTCCAAGCAGGTCAGCCATAGGTACAATTTTTTAATTTTATTTTATATGACATTCTCCAAATTTGAGCAATCATATCCAGAGGGGTTGGCCACAATAACAGTAAGAAAAATTAATTTGATTTAAATTTAATTCCTCTAAATGTTGCTGCAGAGCAGGGGTTCAACTCAACATAAATGAGGCATATTTCACAACAATGGGTTTATTCCCCTTTGCAGTAAACTCTCTTCTTCTTGTCATGACCTTCGCAAGGCTACAAGGCTTTAAGACACCAAATAATGCATTAGGCTACAAGCACCTATTATGGTTCAATACCTCCCAATCTTCAAACAAACATTGAGACATCTTGGATCAGGTAAACGTAGCATATACAAACCCACAATAACCCTTAAGAATTCTGGTCACACAATTTACTTGGCAATTCACACAAACAGGCCTAATACCTAGTAGCCCTAGCAGATGACAAAATCTGACATAACTTGACACAGGCTAGACCTCCACAAAAGCAAATACAGTTTTGGATACCCTTTTGGGAGTTACAAAACTTACCTAAAATGATGATAGGGTTTCTTTGGAACAAATCAGTCAATAATTGACTGGTAATTCTGATCCTAAGCCTAATTAGTACAGAAGATTGAGTGTTTTGGGCATAATATTTGATATAGAATCGACCTAGAGGATCCAAGACCAGTTTTGCATACCCATTTGGGATTTATACAACATATATCATAATCAGGGTAGGTTGTTTTGTAACACAAGGGCCTAAATTTGACTGGTAATCTGCACTTATAGGCTTAATTAGTCCTATTCCACCAAGGGTTTATTAGTTCTATGATTCCCAAGCCTCAACTCACTTCACCAACACCTTGACCAGGACTAATATGGTCTGCACAAGTCCTCCAAATCGTTTTCCAACCACTTCCAATAATCTTTCATCCAACTCCAACTCTTAGCCACCATTCCTTGCTTAAAACTTGAATGAAATCAACTAGGGCATCACTCAAACTTTTACAATCAACCTTCTCTGCTACTGCAAACTTCATCAACATGAAATACACTCTAATTGACCCCATCCCACCAATCAACAAACATTTTCATCAATGGAATGTGTCACAAATCTCATTTCTTGCTTTCAAACCCTTTAAATCAGGGTTTCCAGGCAGTTTTTAGAAAATCTTCAATAACTCATGTAAATCTAAACCAAATCACATGAAACCGAGTTTTAAAAAAAAGTAGATTCAAAGTAATTTCACATACAATCAATGAGAAGTAAGCTCTTGTCCGTACATGGTCGTACAATGGCCTGAAACAGTGAAAACCATTAGAATTAGCAGGAAAACAGTGTTATTTTGTATTCATTTCATCTTCAAAACACACAACCCCCTTTTGCTTGACCATACAAGGTCTTTTTAAAGCCATTTACATCTTGTTTTATCAGTTACAACCAACTGCAACCAACATTTGAACCACATGACCATTGGTCTTCCACATTTTGCATTTTTGCAACTTTTCGCTATAGCAACTTTTACAAGATTTTACAATAGTTGCAAGTTTGAAGCCAAATGACTCTAGTTACTTTCAAAATGGTCTACTATGACCTTCTTGGACTAAATAAGACTCAAACACCCCAAAAATCAACACAAGACCTTCATTTTAAAAAATGGACTAATATGGACTAACATGGTGCCCCTGCACCATACACCAGGCCAGGAAAGAAAATTCAAGTCCTCTTGAATGCAAGTATGCTCCTTCTTGGTCTTCCAATTCTCCTGCAACTTGTCTTTTGTCCATGCAACTCTCTCTGGGTCCTTCCTCTTCTTCTTCTTATACCATCTCCTATCTAACATTTTCTTAGCTTCTAGGTTCCAAAACTCCATTTCTTGTGTATATGCGTCAGTATCTGTCACGAGCCATGATTAATATATATACAAATATATTATTTTCTAATGCATATATATACTTGATGCAAATGTTGTCTTAAACATGTACCATCAATATTAATTGATATACAATTAATATTATTGTGAAAAAATAACAATAATTAATCAATTGATAGTAATCTATAGAATATTACTCATCAATGTAGTTAATTAATAATATATTATTAATAAATATATATAGAATAATTGAATAGTATTAATCAATGTATAATTAATATTTACATCAATAATATTAATATAATTAATTAATGAATAAAATAAGATATAGTTGATCATTATAATTTATTTATCAATATATAATTTTTTGTAATATAACTAATAATATTAAACAATGTAATATAATTAACAATAATATTAATCAACTTATGGTTAACATTATTATATTAATTCATATTAATACGACACCGTTCAACTAAGGGCTACGACCCCCATCTGCAAATATATTTATTTGCAAAGAGGAATCGGTCAAAGAGATATATATTAGGAGAACAAGAAAAATGACATCCTAGCATAAGACCCACGTATGAGGGGAAGAAAAATAATTCAGCAAAAAGCATTTTGAGTATGAAAAAGGACATTACTTGTAGAAGTGGTAAAAGGCTAAGTTGGAATAAAGAATCTCCATTACCATAAAAGGTATGTATTCTCTTTAAGTTTTATGTCAATAATTTATATGTTTAAGATTAGAATGAATAAGATTTATAAAAACAAGACAACCACATATATAAATTTAGCTATAATAAGTTATTAAATATTTAATATTACTAAGTAATAAATTCTTATTCTATAGTGAATATATAAGCGTATATATTGTATTGATAATCAGAATTTTATATATATTTATATGAATGGAACCAGAATTATATATCAGTCATATTATATATATTAGTTATATTATTTATGATACATTTAACATATTAATACTTAGCTAATTCTTTAATCACTTCCTAATACAACTAAGCGGATAGGGAGTTTGTGGAAGGGAGAGTAATCCGGTCACAATGAGGAGAAGATTCCCAAAACGGGCTTTGTTCATGAGGGATCCTCTTGGAGACTGTTTCTACCCAAGCACAGTAATTCTACCATCCGCCCTAGGGTTAGTGATTAGGAGAGGATTAAGGTATTGAAGCTTAAGTATGTATTATTCTAAATATGATGACATATGATAGTTATTGAGAACTAACATTCTCTTAGCTTGAAACCTAAAATATTACCATCCCTGTGTACAATTCAAAGCCTAAAAGGGGAATTTTAGAACAAATTAAGTAAGACCCTATTAGGGGTCATTACAGTATCATCCTCTATGTCTTCATCCTCATACCTTGTATGCACTTCTCCTTGTTCTTTATAATCCGCATATACATTATCCAATGAAAAGTTAGAAATAAATTATTGAGACCTTGAGGTCTCTTCCTTGTCTCCTTGCACCGTACACTCCACTTCAACCTTGTCCTCCTAGGGTCTCTTTTGGTTAAAAACATGTTCAAACTCTTCCATCATAGTAGTTAATTGCTTAGGACTTTCATAAACAAATTAGTAATCCTCTTCTTCCCCATCTGCCATCTCCTTCCAAAGGATTTGATCAATCTCTTCCTGCTGCACTTCAGGGCTGCATTCAATTTGTTCTACTGTTGCAACTTCCTTGTGCTCTTCTTCTTCTACCATCATCACCTTGGCTTGCTTGTTTTGTTCATCATCTTCTTTTATCAACAAAGGTTTTGTGATGTCTGATTTTACTGCTCCTACTTGTCTTCTCCTCTGAATAATCTCTTGGATTGGCCAGAGGATCTTCTTCTTGATCGGTAAGTGCCAACTTTGTCCTTGGCTTTCCTCAAGCAATTGATGCTTCATCATTTCTTCCATTTTTTCTTGCATTTCCTTTAATTCCTCCATAGACTGCCTCAACTCTTTCATCTCTTGATCAACATCTAATTGCCTTGCCTTTTCTTTTTCCCTCTTCAACTCTCTTTCCCTCTCTTGTTTCTTCTTTGGTGAACCCTCACTCTACAAGTATCTCCTCAACAAATCCATTTCTCCTTCTTCAAGCAAGTCTCTTTCACCTTTCTTCTCCTTGTCTTTGTGACACCTCACCTAGGTTTCCTCTCTTCTTCACCACCTAGTCTCTTAGCATCTAGGTTCTCTCTTCAACCTGCAAAAAAGACAACACACACAAACACACACCTTCCTCTCCCACAGTCTTCTAGATTTGATACCAATTGATGCAGAGAAGGGGTTTAAGTCAACATAAATGAGGCATATTTCACAACAATGGGTTGATTCCCCTTTGCACTAAACTCTCTTCTTGTTGTTATGACCTTCACAAGGATACAAGGCTTTAAGACATCAAATCATGCATTAGGTTACAAGCACCTATTATGGTTCAATAGCTCCCAATCATCAAACCAACATTGGAGACACCTTGGACAAGGTAAACATAGCATATACAGACTCACAATAACCCTTAAGAGACTTACTTGGCAATTCACACAAACAGGCCTAATCCCTTGTAACAAATACTGTTCTGGATATCCTTTTGGGAGTTAAAAAACATATCTTAAATGATGATAGGGTTTCTTTGGAGCAAATCAGTCAATAATTGACTGGTAATTCTGATCCTAGGCTCATTAGTACAGCAGATTGAGTGTTTTGGGCATAACATTTGATGTAAAACAGACCTAGGGGATCCAAGACCGGTTTTGGATACCCATTTGGGCTTTATACAACATATATCAAAATCAGGGTAGGTTGCTTTGTAACGCAAGGGCCTAAATTTGACTGGTAATCTGCATTTACAGGCCTACTTAGGAGGATTTCATGAATGGTTTATTAGTCCTATGACTCCCATGGCTCAACTCATTTCACCAACACCTTCACCAGGTCTAATATGGTCTGCACAACCCCTCCTATCCGTTTTCCAACCATTTGCAATGGTCTTTCATCCAACTCCAACTCCAAGTCTTAGCCACCATTCGTTGCTGGAAACTTGAATGAAATCAACTAGGGCATCACACAAACTTTAACAATCCGCCTGTCTGCTCCTGCAAACTTCATCAACGTAAAATACACTTTAATTGACCCCATCCCACCAATCAACAAACGTTTTCATTGATGGAATGAGTCACAAATCCCATTTCTTGCTTTCAAACCCTCAAAATCAAGGTTTCAAGGCAGTTTTTAGAAAATCTTCAATAACTCCTGCAAATTTAAACCAAATCACATGAAACCTAGTTTTCAAGAAAGTAGATTCAAAGTACTTTCACATACAATCAATGAGAAGTGGGCTCTTGTCCGTACAAGGCCATACAATATCCTGAAACAGTGAAAAACGTTGGAATTTGCAGGAAAACAGTGTTGTTTTGTATCCATTTCATCTTCAAAACACACAACCCTCTTTTGCTCGACCATACAAGGTCTTTATAAAGCCGTTTACATCGTGTTCCATCAGTTACAACCAACTCTAACCAACATTTGAACTACATGACTGTTGGTCTTCCACTTTTTGCATTTTTGCAACTTTTCACTATAGCAACTTTTACAATATTTTGCAATATTTGCAATTTTGAAACCAAATGACTCTAGTTACATTCTAAATGGTCTGTTATGACCTTATTGGCCTAAATAAGACTCAAACAGCCAAAAACGCAACACAAGATCTTCATTTACAAAAATGGACTAACATGGTGCCCTTGCACCATACTTCCAGCTAGAAAAGAAAATTTAAGTCCTCTTTAATGGAAGTCTGTTCCTTCTTTCTGGTCTTCCAATTCTTCTGCAACTTCACCTTTATCCGTGCAACTCTTCCTGGGTCCTTTTTCTTACACCATCTCCTATGCATCATTTTCTCAGCTTCCAGGTTCCAAAACTCCATTTCTTGTGTATATGCCTTAGTATCATCATCTATGTCTCCATCGTCATACTTGTTGATATTATGTCCTTTACGACAATAGATCAACCATCTTGAACTAATAATAATAATAATAATAAATATATATATATATAGGATATATATATTTAATATTGTAAAACGATATAAATAATAATAATAAATATAATTAATATTTATTATTTATTGTTTGATCGATTTGCATAAATAAGTTTATATTTAATTTGTACTTGGGAGTGCCCAAGTCGGCCACCTTGAGGTGGTGGAGTTTATCTCTAAAATCTCATATATATAATGATTCGATCCTTGAGGAGAAAGGCATCAAAAACATAACATGCAATTCTCCCTCAAGGATCTCAAGTCTGCAATTTTCTTCTTCATTCTAGGAGTTCGAAACATACATTTAAGGCTGCCATTAAAGTGTGATTGGATCAGCATTTTGGAGCTTCCAAGAGCGATATTTATCAAGTATCTTAGGATCGTATTCATCCTCTAAACTAGAGCGAAGTCTTGTGTCTTGTATGAGCGGACTTAATCAGCCATAATAGAGCAAATATTACTGTGTATGGTCTGCGAATATATCAGACATATAATCATGCGTTGGGAGATATTCGAATTGTGAAGGGAAAACCTTGAGGGTTGCGGATATATATATAAAGTGCAGATATACATCTGACTTTAAAGTGCGACTTTGGACCAGCATTAATGATCTCAAGGGTTGCGATATTTGTTCAATGATATCGAGGGTTTGATCAGCAAATCTACTTACTCATATAGTGCATATAGTTGTATTAGGTGGCTACTTGAAGGGGCTACCTTCGAGTACCTCAAGTTGCAGATCATAAGTTATTTCCGGGTATTATCTTATTTTCTTTTGTGCTTATTTTATTTCCTGTGCTTAGTTTAATTGAAAGATCTCTATAGTTTGTATATTCCTTGCCCTAAATCTGAAAAATATTAACATGGTATCAAAGCCTAGGTAGAGAAAACGATCAATTTTCAGATCTAGGAATTCAAATTAACTCTTTCAAACTAAGTTATCGTCAACCGGGATTAGACCCGAAGATAGGCTTGAAGGAGACATTAATTAAACATCTTGGAAAATGAGGATCTTGATCATTTTAAGGGAATTGGAAATTACCTCAGTTATTGAAAGTCCTCCTCAAGCTAATATGGGTGTGGATGAGAAGAAGGAATGGAACAAAAACAACAATAAGGCAATGATAATTATTGTTGATAGTGTTAAAGATCACATTGTGCCTACAATTGCCAGTTTGGAGACTGCACATGAAATGTTCACTTCATTAACTGGAATGTTTTAGATCAACAACACTAATAGGGTTCTAGCTCTTAAAAACAATCTCTCTCAAATCAAGATGAGTCAAGGAGAATCAATTACATCCTACTTCATGAGGATCACGGAGTTAAGAAACCAGCTATCATCCATTGGATTCACCTATGATGACAAAGAGCTTGCAGTGACAGCTCTAAATGGATTACCACTTGCCTGGGATGCATTCATTCAAAGAATTAGTGTCCGTTCTGAATTACCTTTACTTGACAGGTTAAAAACAGACTGTCTTCAAGAAGAGTCGAGGCTGATATCTAGAGGATTAATATTCAAGGAAGACATACAAGTCTTATACTCTCAAACCTTCAAGAAAGGGAAAGGCAAGTTAAAAAAGAAGAGAGATTTCCAAGGAAAGGAAAAGGATAAAAGGATTGAACCAGAAGGAAGTTCAAAGGACAAGGAAGGAAGAGGGAGGAACCTTAAGAAAAAGAAAGCTTTCAAGAGGGACTTCTCTAAAACACGGTGCTATAAATGTGAAAAGTTTGGTCACATAGTCATAAATTGTCCGTGAAGGAACAACCTTCAAGCATCCATTGTAGAGGTGAAAGAACCTGAATCTGAGCACCTTGCATTTTGAAAGGATCTTGCATATTGAGAGGGAGCTTTATAGATGGGCTCACTTGTACCAATTGTTTAAGTTATAAACTCCTTCGTTATTTTGGTTATATGCATTGACATATTTCTGTCATGGATTCATTTACATTGGATTACTTGATTTGTGTATGAGTGGCATCATACACAACTATTTTGGATTATTAACTTACCTTATGTATGTTACTTTACTTTGGCTGCATATTGGCATATATTTTGTATTTGAATGTATGAATGGGTCATACTTCTCATTGGTATACATTATATTAGCAGCAATACTTCACATTGAGTAATGTCTCATGTTGCATTACATTGGTTTACTTTTGCATATATGTGAACATGCTTCCTATATTCATGGTTGAATTATACTTGTTCTATGAGAGAACTACATTTGGATATGTACATTGGCTATGCATATATGGATTCATGTTCTCATGAGGATAAGATTTAATTTTTGATATTCTTATGTTGATAAGATTTAATTGCGGTTATTCTTATGCTTATGTGGATTCATGAGATAAGATTTTGCTTATATGATTCATTCGATTATTTGATTACACTTTTGCTCATGGCTAAGTTGTTCTTATTGGAGATTTAGAGAATATCATGGATTTGATACTCTTCCCATGGATCAGGGATCCATTGTTGAGCATTTGGTGAATATCATGGACTTGATATTCATTAGACCAATGCTCATGATATCATGGACTTGATATCTCGTGGATTAGGGATCCACATCTAAGTAGTTGGTGGACATCATGGACCCAATGTTACTTTGAATATCATGGACTTGATATTCTAACTCAAGAGTTGTGGAGACTCATGGATCTAGGAAATCCACATCTGGTTGGTAAGTATCATATGACTTGATGTTACCGTAGAAAGATGATTCTCATATGGATATGAGATGAATGGTTGGGGAATGATGAAGAACATATGTGTTCTCATCATACCTGGTAGATAGAGACCTACCTTCATAGATGTGAGATCTATGACATCATTGGATAAGAAATCCATTTTGGTTATGTTTTGTGATGAAAGATCTATGAGTTGATCTTTGCCTCAAGTCCGAGAGGGAGTGTTGATATTATGGCCTTTACGACAATAGATCAACCATCTTGAACTAATAATAATAATAAATATATATGGGATATATATATTTGTTATTGTAAAATGATATAAATAATAATAAATATAAGTAATATTTTTTATTTATTGCTTGATCGATTTGCATAAATACTTTTATATTTAATTTGTACTTGGGAGGGCCCAAGTCGGCCACCTTGAGGTGGTGGAGTTTATCTCTAAAATCTCATATATATAATGATTCGATCCTTGAGGAGAAAGGCATCAAAAACATAACATGCGATTCTCCCTCAAGGATCTCAAGTCTGCAATTTTCTTCTTCATTCTAGGAGTTCGAAACATACATTTAAGGCTGCCATTAAAGTGTGATTGGATCAGCATTTTGGAGCATCCAAGAGTGATATTTATCAAGTATCTTAGGATTGTATTCATCCTCTAAACTAGAGCGAAGTCTTGTGTCTTGTATGAGCGGACTTAATCAGCCATAATAGAGCAAATATTACTGTGTATGGTCTGCGAATATATCAGACATATAATCACGCGTTGGGAGATATTCGAATTGTGAAGGGAAAACCTTGAGGGTTGCGGATATATATATAAAGTGCAGATATACATCTGACTTTAAAGTGCGACTTTGGACCAGCATTAATGATCTCAAGGGTTGCGATATTTGTTCAATGATATCGAGGGTTTGATCAGCAAATCTACTTACTCATATAGTGCATATAGTTCACTCACTTGGAGCAATCAGATCCAATTGCATATTTGAGAAGAATGTATTAGGTGGCTACTTGAAGGGGCTATCTTTGAGTACCTCAAGTTGCAGATTAGAAGTTATTTCCGGGTATTATCTTATTTGCTTCTGTGCTATTTTATTTCCTGTGCTTAGTTTAATTGAAAGATCTCTATAGTTTGTATATTCCTTGCCCTAAATCTGAAAAATATTAACAATACTTTGTATACACTTCTCCTTGTTCTTTATAACCTTTATATACATAGTCCAATGAAAAGTTAGAAATAAAATATTCAGAATTTGAGGTCTCCTCGTCTCCTTGCACCATACACTACACTTCAACCTTGTCCTCTAAGGGTCTCTTTTGGTGAACAACATCGTCCAACTCTTCCAACATAGTAGTTAATTGCTTAGGACTTTCATAAACAAAGTCGTACTCCTCTTCTTTCCCACCCGCCATCTCCTGCCAAAGTATTTGATCAATCTCTTCTTGCTGCACTTTAGCGCTGCATTCAATTTGTTCTACTGCTACATCTTCCTTGTGCTCTTCTTCTTCTATCATCATCACCTTGGCTTGCTTGTTTTGTTCATCATCTTCCTTTATTAACAAAGGTCCTGTGATGTCTGACTTACTGCTCCTACTTGTCTTCTCCTCTGAATAATCTTTTGGATAGGCCATGAGATTTGCTTCTTGACCGATAAGTGCCAACTTTGTTGTTGGCTTTTGTCAAGGAATTGCTGCATCATTATTTCTTCCATTCTTTCTTGCATTTCCTTTAATTTCTCATTAGCCTGACTCAACTTTTTTATCCCTTGATCAATATCTAATTGCCGTGCCTTTTCTTTTTCCCTCATCATCTCTCTTTCCCTTTCTTGTTTCTTCTTTGGTGAACCCTTACTCTACAAGTATCTCCTCAACAAATCCATTTCTCCTTCTTCAAGAAAGTCTCTTTCACCTTGCTTCTCCTTGTCCTTGTGATACCCCACCCAGGTTTCATGTCTTCTTCATCACGTAGTCTCTTGGCATCCAAGTTCTCTCTTCAACTTGCAAAAAAGACAACACACACAGAAACACACACCTTCCTCTCCCAAAGTCTTCTAGCTCTGATACCAATTGATGCACAATAGGGGTTCAACTCAACATAAATGAGGCATATTTCACAACAATGGGTTGATTCCCGTTTGCACTAAACTATCTTCTTCTTGTCATGACCTTCACATGGCTACAAGGCTTTAAGACACCAAATCACGCATTAGGCTACAAGCACCTATTATGGTTCAATACCTCCCAATCTTCTAACCAACATTGGAGACACCTTGGATCAGGTAAACATAGCATATACAAACCCACAATAACCCTTAAGAATTTTGGTCACACAATTTACTTGGCAATTCACACAAACACGCCTAATTCCTAGTACCCTATCAGATGACAAAATGTAATGTCCCATGTTGGGAGCTTTCTTAATTTATCCTAAATTTCTCAATTAGGGTTTGGATTGTAATTTCCATGATAGGATTAGTCATTTATCTCATTAGATTTAGTTATCTTTAACACTCATATCCAACCTTATTACTATTTTAACTCCATGAAGTAAAGAGTAGATGTTATCCAATGTGCCTAGAGACCAACTACAATGGGCTCCCTCAAAGTTTACAGGTCCAAGCCAATATCCTATCTTAGGATTTGCCCTCAAGGCTTCTGGGACGCTGACCCCTACCCTATTTGGGACAGATAGCCATTGCTTGGATTTAGAGAAGCCCCTCCTTGGTAACATTACAACCTTGTCTACTTCAGCCAAATAGTAAAAGAGATCTTGTATAATATAATTGATATAATTCCTATATTTATTAAATAAATTAGAATATATAAAGACCTTTTGTCTTGATAGAATGTAAATATAATATTTTGTTATTATCATTGATTCATAAATACTTTCCATAGTTGCAATCTTATTCCATCTTCTCTTCCTTTTGAAGAGTATTTATTATATTCCTTAATTAATTCTTCTATTTCTTAATTCTTTTAATACTAAAATATAATTCAGAATAACTAAAGCTTTGACATATATTTAATTTAATATATAAATGAAATGGAACTAAATCCCATATATTTCATCTTGCTAAGAGGACATACCTTTATTTTTTGTGTTTGTTTTCTATTCCCTAACACCTCCTCGTTCCTACGTAATGACTAAAATAAGTTTATTACTTTTGTTAATGTTGGTTTGATATTGCAAGTAATAGTTTATAGTACTTTATTTTTATCTTTTGCTTTGGTGGTCCCAATGTAAGGTCTTAATATTTTCTTACTTTCCTTTTATACTTTTTTCCTCCCTTGAGTTCCTCCCACATTTCCTCCTTTATTTTCTCCTATCTTTTCTCCTTCATTTTCTCCTATATTATTTTCTGCCAAGCTTTCCAAAATATTTCTTTCTTTTCCCCCATGATATAGTGTCTTTTCCCACTCAATATATATATAAAGATGACCAGTCACGTCGTTTGGATTATAGTATTAGTATTAATAATTTGCATTTAATTATTATAAAATTCTCTATTGGTGGTATTAGTATTAATTATAATTCTTCACCAGTGATATTTGTAAATTGTAACTTTCCCCTTATTTACAATGTAGGAGTCTTTAATATTAATTATTTATTAATTAGGAAACTATATCAATAATTAATATAGGGAATCTAATCATTTATTAATATACTTAATATTAATAGGAGCCAATATAAGAGACACATTTAATTATTAATTTTATATTAAATAATTATCATTATTTTAATACATATAGATTATTGATTGATTTATTTAATTAGTTTAATAATACATTATATCGTTATTTCTAACAATGATATTAATTGTATATCGATTAATATTGATGGAACCTATTTAAGATGGCATTTGTATCAATTATACATACACATTAGAAAATAATATATTTGTACATACATTGATTATGGCTCGTGACACAAAATCTGACATAACTCTTGACATAGGCCAAATCTCCACCAAACAAATACAGTTTTGGATATGCTTTTGGGAGTTACAAAACATATCTAAAATGATGATAGGGGTTCTTTGGAACAAATCAGTCAATAATTGACTGGTAATTCTGATCCTAGGCCTAATTAGTACAGAAGATTGACTCTTTTGGGCATAATGTTTGATGTAGAACAGACCTAGAGGATTCAAGAGTACTTTTGGATACCCATTTGGGCTTTATACAATAATTATCAAAATTAGGGTAGGATGGTTTGTAACACAAAGGCCTAAATTTGACTGGTAATCTGCACTTATGGACCTTATTAGGTCTATTCCACCTATAGGTTTTATTAGTCCTATGACTGCCAAGCCTCAACTCACTTCACCAGCAGCTTGACCAGGTCTAATATGGTCTGCACAACCCCTCCAAACCGTATTCCAACAATTTCCAATGATGTTTCATCCAACTCCAATTCTTTGCCAGAATTCCTTGCTTGAAACTTGAATGAAATCAACTAGGGCATCACTCAAACTTTAACAATCCGCCTCCCTGATCTTGCAAACTTCATCTACATGAAATACTCTCTAATTGACCCCATCACATCAATCAACAAACATTTTCATTAGTGGAATGAGTCACAAATCCCATTTCTTGCTTTCAAACCCTCAAAATCAGGGTTTCTAGGCAGTTTTTAGAAAATCTTCAATAACTCAAGCAAATCTAAACCAAATCCTATGAAACTTTGTTTGCGACAAAGTAGATTCAAAGTACTTTCACATACAATCAATGAGAAGTGGGCTCTTGTCTGTATAGGGCTGTACAATGGCCTGAAACAGTGAAAAATGATGGAATTTGCAGGAAAACAGTGTTATTTTGTATTCATTTCATCTTTAAAACACAAAACCCCCTTTTGCTCAACCATACAAGGTCTTTTTAAAGCCATTTACATCTTTTTTCATCAGTTACAACCAACTCCAACCAACATTTGAACCACATGACCGTTGGTCTTCCACATTTTCCATTTTTACAACTTTTCACTATAGCAACTTTTTCAAGATTTTGCAATATTTGCAATTTTGAAGCCAAATGACTCTAGTTACATTCTAAATGATCTATTATGACCTTATAGGGCTATATAAGACTCAAACACCCTAAAAACTTAACAAAAGACCTTGATTTACAAAAATGGGCTAACGTGGACTAACATGCTGCCCTTGCACCAAATGTGGAGTGACACCTTGTGCAAGGTTGGTCCACAGAAGGGAGGAGTGATGCCAATATAGGGCAGTTTAGGTTGGTCTTAATGAGGATAAATTTCTGGCATTAAAAACAATAAATATTTCCCAGTTATATTTAATTCTATTGTGCTTAAAACTTCTGAATTGATCCTCCTTAGGCAGCAATATGATGTCCTTTAAATTGTCCTTTTACATGAATGACAATAATTCAACACAATATTTGAAAGCAATGCTCTTGTGAACTTCAATAGTGGTTCAATTTCTTCTTCTTGTTGCTGATGCCACCATATGCTAACTTGACATTCATAAGATATATATTTTTAAATGTAACATGTTTAAGTAGAAAGGAAAATATTTAAAACTAAAAATTGTGATTTGTACTTGAAAATGCCACAGCATAAAATAAAATTAATATAAAATGCATTTTGAATGTAATTGAATAGCAACAAAATCAAATAATTTAAGTAAAATAACAATCTTTTATACCTTAACTGCTAAACTCTATCAAGAAAAAATGTCAGCGTTTATATTTATAAAAAAATTTAAATTAGCATCAAAATTTCAGAAAATAGAAATCCATTCTATCAAAACAGAAAAATTTTAAACTAACATTGTGGAAAGAAATAACATTATTGCAATGCACTAAAAAGGACAAAAATAGAAAACAATTCTGACTTGGAATCTCAATTTCTCATAAATTTGGTCTTGAAATTTGTTCAAAATAATTTAACCAAACTTGCAAATGCTCTATGAGAATTTAGCAAGGGCAAATATGCTTAAAAAATCCGAAAACACTGTATTTTTGAATTGTAATCTTGTAAGTTCATTTTCCAAACTCATTGAGTATTTGTGGCAAGCTTGCATTGCAGATTGAGCAAAACACGTTTTTTATGAGTTTCGTGTTTCGGCACAAATAAATTGTTTACCAAAATTGCTCATGTGTATTAGACATGTTTTAAAACTATGGTTTAGAGGATTTGGGGTGTATCCCGGTTAAAATTCATTTTGGAACACATATATGGGGGTATACTCATAATTGGACTAGACCAAGATTGGGGCTTGGTAAAAATCAGGTACATGTGCTTGTAAACAACAAAACTTAGTTTCGTAGATTTGCACCAATATCAATCTAACAAAATTAAGTTAGGCTCTAAGTCAACTGATTTTTCCTCTAGGATGAAGAATTGTTTTTCTTGATAATGCTATACTAATCACAGTTACAGAACTTTGCGAGTCTTGGCAGGACTTTGTGAGTCCCGAGCTGAGTCAGGGCTCCAGATTTTTTTGGCCTCTGGACTTTGACTTGGCTGAGTCCTGCAAAGTCTTTCCAGGACTCGTAGAATCTGTGGACTCTCTTGACTCGGCGAGTCTTGTGGCCAAGACTCTGCCGCGGCCAGCTGAGCCATAAAGTAAAAAATGAACATTTTTTAATTGTTTTTAATGAATTTTTTTGGCTTCTATGATCATATTGCAATAACAAGTTCTAGAAATTTGAAATGGTGATTCCAAATAAGGCAACCAACATGGAGTAGTAAAAATGTCTTGCAAGTAGCAGGTATAAAACATAACAATTTGTCTATAAAGCAGGTTGCAGGTAGGATTTCACTAAAAAAATTGCCAAGAATTTAGTGTCATATCATAGACTGTAATCACAAAGTCCTGGAAATAGGTATTAAAACAACACTATCAAATTTGAAAGCATCACAACAAATAAAATGCTTTCCTTTTAAAGAATTGGACATCTCCAGAACAATAAAAGAACAGTTTAAAGGTTTGTGAAAGATTTAAAAAAAAATTGTTTGTTAAACTAGTCATTTGACAAAGTTAAAAGATGATGACATTTGAGCAATTATATACTTGATATCATTCGAAAAATTCATAATGATCTCTTTGATCTACTAAGAACAAAAAATTTAAGCGAATTTGTTATGAAATAACTTGCATGGTAGAAGAATATAATATGAAATATGCTGTAAACACTTTATAATAATATGCCACTTTGAGGGAGCAACCTCGTAGTATACTTCAAGAGAGACACCACCAACAATCTGCAACATGAACACAATACTCCACATGATGATAATAAATAACCTATACCTTCTATATAATTTTAGTTTAACTTATTTCCTTTAGAAATTCGCTTTTATACTTATGTGATCAATGTAAACTTGTGTATGTGTCCAAAGTAGCTTCTATTTATCTCAATTATTGTGTCTTTGATGTTAATTGAGTAAATGATGCATGAAAAAGGTTTTAAATTGTTAAGGTTTAGGATCGCTGCAAATGTAATAGCACTATGTTATATTGTATGTGTTTTCCAAATGCAACAATCTCTTTAATTTATATTGAGAATGAGCCAAGAAGGGACATGTCCCTTCAAGGGACATGTCTATTCACTATTATGTTTAATTAATATAACGACAATTATATATATATATATATATATATATATATTAATTTCTCTAATATTCACATAATAATAATATTTATTATATATATATATATTTAAGTATATCTACATCTCATATATATTAAATATATACATATATACATACATATCTTGACTCATAGTGTTTATCCGACTAAAGGTATAAAACATCAACACTCCCTCTTAGCTAGGGAGGATAACCTAATGTCAACACTTATGGTCCTCACCATAGCTACACAAAATTGTTACAATAACTAACACTCCCTCTTATCTCAAGAGGATAATCTGTTTATCACAAGATAATATATATATATCATTTTACTAATATAGTGAGTAATGGTCTTCAAGTATTAAGTCCATAATACTTACCGATTACTCAGAGTATTGGCCTCCTGAATATCAAGTCCATGATATTCACCAAGTACTCAATGTGAGTATAGATAATCACTTTATATATTCATATCATTTTACTGATATTAAGAGCAATGGTCCCCGAGTATCAAGTCCATGATACTCACCAATTACTCAGAGCAATGGTCCCCGAATATCAACTCACAAGATATTCAGCAATTGCTCAAAGTGATTATCAAGAGTATTGGCCTCCTGAATATCAAGTCCATGATATTCACCAAGTACTCATAATATCTAGTATGGTACGTGCACTAGTATCACATAAGTAGTACTTACCATATAGACTGATCATGGCATGTCTACAGATATTACGTCACATAATATCCACCATGAAGATCTCTAAATCATCTATGGTTTATTTAATGATATCAGCCTTATGATATCTACCATGATGTCTAAGAGATCCTAACCATCATGACATGTCTACAGATATCAAGTCACATGATATCCATCATGATGGAGATGTTGCAAAGTCGTCACCTTACAACATCAAACAAATACAAGTGTTCATTGTCGAAAAGTCGTCACCTTTCTACAATGTTCACAGGAGGGTCCATAAGTCCAGGAGTCACACACATGAAATCCACCTTGATACATCTTAGAGGGTGGATCCATCATGGTTCATCCTAAAAGGGGTGTAAACAAGGGCTTTCACTTTAGACTTCTCTCTCAAAGAGAAGAATGCAATAACATACAAGATAATAGATCACAGGTAATGAAACTCCTTTTCATCTACAACTTCATACCAAGTTTATCTCAAAGGTACACAACCTTCCCTTTAGTAAGAAACTTGGTGAGAATATCAACCATATGTTATGTAGTTATAATGTACCTTGAATAGGATGTACTTATGCACTATATCTCTTATATAGTTTGCATCTCTCTAGGTGAACCCCAAGTTATGTAGGAGCTAGCATAAAGGCATTTCAACAGCACACAAGAGATGCTTCCTTCGAGGTCTTGTAACAACCTCCTCAACTCCTCATCCAAGGTTGGTTTTAGATGAACTATCATACTCCTCCTGAATCTAATATCAACCTTCTGCGAGCAAGTTGTGTCTTTGTTCTTTAGTCTGCATTAAGCTCTTTTCTTGAATGTCCAACCATCTATCTAGGAATATCATGACCTAGGGGAACCATCTCAATATGGTTTACTCCCTCTGAATCAATATGACCGAGATCTTTGGAAATCAAATAAGACAGATCCTCTAGATGTTGTATTGACTCCCTCGGAAGCTTTGAGTATGAACATCAACATTTGACCTTCTCATCCAAGGTTAATTATCTCTGAAGTGTCAGACTCCCTCTGAATTTGATATCAAACTTCTCTTCCTGCAAGAGCATCCTCGGAAAAGATCAAGGCAATTAACTCTTATGTATAAAAATGCAAATAAGAGATTAACTACAAGAAGTAAATGAAGGTAGTTCTCAAGATATAATAAAAATACTTATTTGATTATTTTTTGAGCAAATATCCAATGACATCCAATTGTGTATATATATATATATATACAATTATTTCTTGCAATCAATGATGTTGTGTCTGCTGTAGATCTATGTGTTTGCAACCAGTTTGTGCCTGAGAAGGCAGAACCTCAATGAGAGAAAACTCATTTTGATGATGCTTTTCTCTTCTGCGATCAGACTCTAGGACCGAATCTGAATCTGTCCCATTTGGATTATTTTGTTGGCATACTCTCTGAAGTCTGCAATTACTATATCTTTGATAACATTATCGGTCAACTCGCTTTTGTGTTTGGAAGGAAACAAATGCTCTGATCAATAACTTTATTTCCAGCTCATCCAAATATAGTGATTATTATATCTCTAGCATTGCACCAGAGCGATGGCTATATTATCACGGCCCATGTGTCTGCGGCTTAGAGACGGAAGTAACATCAAATGCATACACTAAAGTCTGCATTATTATTAATTCAAACACATCTTAATCGGCAATAGGTCTGTGAATTAGAGACAAGGTCCATTGCATTACAACCATCAAGCTACCAGATCATTATCCACTGCAGCAATTAACATTTATATTGAACGGCTATTCCATCCAAGGCTGACAAAGATACACTATATCATAGACTGTGCGCACATCGGGTGTCAAAATTTGTTATAGACCACTTGGGATCATTCATCAAGCGACACATAGATCAGCAACATCAATTGTCGCAGTCTTCCACGACACCATCATCCAGACATGCAAGGATTGGCTTTCTTAGTATCTGATTGAATACTCTAAGTGTAGGTGGTATCCTTTGGATCGCAACATACATATCGCAGTCCTTGGAGCCCAGCACAGATCGAATTACATGGTTGGAAAGGATAATCGTTGATAATTTCAGTATCTCTGATCAATATTCTTCCGTTGCTTGGAAAGCAGACTTGATACAGTCTAGACGGATACTTGCAGAAAACGTGTTTGGTCCAGAGCGACTTCACCCCATAGTCTCTTCACTCCTGCATTTTACTCTCTATCTGCAGTGATTCATGTGCGTTGTGTGTATCCCATGAAAATGTTACCCATTGGCGCTCTCCTGAGGATCGATATGTAGACAATGAGTAACCTATCACACACACCAGAGTCGTGGTTAAGTGCTGCAACCAATTCCAATGCTTCACGCTTTGCTATGAGTGATAGTTAGGGAGCTCGACCTGCGTGAAGTCCCTTATCATATGCTATACCAGTGGCCTTTGAGTCTACGGTGACGCCCACAAGTGCTGACTAGTATAGGAGGACCTTGCATTTGCTATTCCTAATTGTTGCTGTAGACGTGAACTCACACCCAGTCACGATTCTATTAATCCCGTGGATTACCAGCGTAAATAAGCCCAGTCACAAGGGTTATCACCAGGAAGGAAAGTTGGTTTCTCGCCCTGTGCGGCCAGAATGAATATTCTGTATGTACTCCCACGATGACAACTAGACTTCGATTTTCCATTTGCAGCCTAACCTTGCTCTGATACCATGTTAACGTTTAGGATCGCTGCAAATGTAATAGCACTATGTTATATTGTATGTGTTTTCCAAATGCAACAATCTCTTTCATTTATATCGAGAATGAGCCAAGAAGAGACATGTCCCTTCAAGGGACATGTTTATTCATTATTATGTTTAATTAATATAACGACAATTATATATATATATATATATATATATATTATATTAATTTCTCTAATATTTACATAATAATAATATTTATTCTATATATATATTTAAGTATATCTACATCTCATATATATTAAATATATACATATATACATACATATCTTGACTCATAGTGTTTATCCGACTAAAGCTATAAAACATCAACATAAATCTTTAAAAATATTTGAATTTCTTGGGTTTTTCAATTTGCTGAGTCCAGACGCTGAGTCTGAGTCCAAGCCCAAAACCAGCTTGCTGAGTTCGAGGCGAGTCCGAGTCTTGTAACTATGATACTAATACTAATATTGGAAGCTTGTGGTTTATGCTTTTATGCATCTATATGTATGATAGAGTGGATTACTAACAGTCCAATGTGTTTTGAAAGTCAAAGATGCTCTTAAAAAATGTTCCCAGACTTGGACTCGACTAGGACTTGGCAAGGCTGACTTGACTTTTGACTTGTGACTCGGCAAAACTCAACAAAGTGAAAAAACCTTTGGAATTTAACGATTTTTGAGGATTTGAAACTTGTTTCATGCACCCATTATTGAATAAAGCTCAAATACACTATAACATCATCAAATAGAAGCTAATTTGATCACATAGATAAATATAATCGATCACATAAGTACAAACACAATTTAATCCATTGACAACAATTAATACACTGATAGATAACTAATATTATCAAACAAAACAATAGGCATTCTATGCTGACTACATATAATATCCCTTGCTAGTTCTAACCTCAAAATGCTAATTAGAGGCTCAAGGAATATCGTCGAACACTTTGCACACAATTTCTGATCCTGCTGATTGTGACTTCGGTAACCTTTCTATTAGTTTGTATGTTGCAAATGATCTCTTTTCTTTTGAATGCTTATAATGATGCAAGATGGATTATTAATATAATAGAAATGATGTGCTAACTGTTCTTGACCTTTCACTTGCATATATGTGACTCAAATTAACTTGTATAGCTAGTTGGCATATTGTTAAACACTTTCCATGCATCCAAGTTAATCCAACATGCACTTACAACAACTGGAAATTATGACAAACACTTGACATACATGCTAAGAAAGCTGATTTGAGAGTAAACAATGCTGTCATTTAAACTTCTGAGTTACATGCATTCATTATTCTGATTACAACTGAAGTAATAACCATAACACCTAATGCAGGACAAATGCACTATGGCGAACTTGGAGATAGATAGCAGCAGTACTAAATAATTCGATTCTCCGCAAAGCCCACACACAGTAACAAGTGCGACTCATAATTCCCAATCTCATATAACTCTGAACCTCGGTGGTACTGTAGCAATTTCCTTATTCATGGGTATTGTAGCAAAATCACTATTCACGGCTACTGTAGCAAAACACTATTCACAACTACTGTACCAAAAGCACAAACATGACCTCTGAATTAAGCCACCAACATTTGCACAACCGAAGAGAGGCTACGTTCTCCAAGATTGAATCTACAACCAAACCCTAGGTTTCTTCTTCAAAGCCAATGCTTCTTTAGAATAGACAAATGTTGAAAGCATTCCAAAATGAATGAAATGAAAACCTAAATGCCCTTTTATAATGTTTTAATTTGCATTTTACTTCATCTCCTTTAATTTACTTTAATTTCATTTCTTTTCCCTCCTTTTTGGTGCACAAAATTAAAATATAAAGTATACTTCATTTTTCACTTATAAACCCCTCTTTAAATAAAGTCCTCTTAATTTATTAATGGTATGCACTTAATAATTAATTATTATTAAAGAATAACTTTAATAATAATTATAACATTTGAATTTCATCATTAATCACCATCTCTCAGTTCCATCTGAACCTGGGAGTTAACCAAAATATCCACTATGCATCCAATTGCCTTACTAAAAATAGTAAGGGTCCCTCTCCAACAACCACTGACTTACTATACATAGTAGGTCCCTCAAAATAGAACTAGAAACCTTTGAATAGCCTAGCCTTAGAATATACCAACAATTTGGATGGGGAAACACAACCATTTGTCACATGAAGAGCTCCAGAACGCCCAAACTAGACCCTCTAATCCACCATACTAGTCTATGATGGTCAAATGATAGGCTAATCCTTCCGACTCTGATGCTCATGAAAATAGGGACATTACAATCCGTCCTCCCTAAAATTGCTTGTCCACAAGCAATTTTCACTACAAAGAAACTCCACTCCGCAGGAGGCCCCAAAAGAGAACTGTGAAATGTCTCTTAGATCTCCAACCAACTCTCGTAGCACCAAAAACCATAACTGTGCAAAAATGGATGTCTAACCAACTGTCCATCTCATGCGCATAAGAATTGTGAATTGTAATTGAAACATGTACAAGTAGACCAAAGATGAACCTGTATTCTTTCTGTACACTGTACATGCTGCAATGCTCAACATTAAGCCCTCTTTGAAATCCTGATGCACCAAAAAGATACCAGACTCCTCAGTCAATGTTCAGTTGGATGCCGGGATCCTAGACCATTCTGTAGAATGCCCCATGTAAATCCCGTGGTGTCAATGTGATACCATTGTACCTTGTAAGTAGGTTAATCTCAGTAAATGGAAGAAGCAATTCACCTACCAAATTGATCCCTGGATCCCATAGCCAGAATGGAAGTTTGCCATACACATTACCCATTGACTTCCCCTGCGCAATTTTGGCATAACCTTCACCATGCTAAAAGTGGTGAAGCAACTCAATGGGATTCGTCCAAACTACAGTGTCATTCCCGTCACCGCCTGGATCCCAAGATAGTCTAAGCTCACATCCACCTGTCATGCGGAGATAAGAACATATGGATGCATCTGCTACACTAGATCTCTCATTATCCTCTACTAAACCCTCATAGATGTAAAAACTAACCCAGCCATCGTGGCTGCTGACACCACAAACACCCTGTAACCATGTATCTGTATGAAATCTTTATTATGTAGAAGTAGCAAACCTTGTTGGATACATAACATCACGATGGATAACTGATTGTTGTCTTTGCAAGTAATCTCCCTCTAACAATAGAGTCTGGTACTTGCAGCCTCTAGTTCCATCTTCTAAAGGTGGAAACTCTCCATCCCACAATGGATTGTATAAACCACGAGCCACTCCATGGTGACACATCATCACACGCTTTGCGTGTGGACCAAAGGAGAAGCGATGAGCACTACTTACTATGCAATAAAGATAAAATGCACCAACATCCGTCAATGGCTGACCGTCGGAGTCTTGGGCAACACACTACTCATTACTCCCACTAACCCCATCACTAGAATCAGTAGGTGGCTCATGCCTCTGATCCTGTAAATTAGACCTGGGTGATCCATGAATTGAAAATCCTTGCACATAAACTGAATTGGCATCTACAAAATGATCAAAAGATTCATTAGCAATTGCTGATACAAAAAATTCAGGGAGATGAAAACCCTCATTGGTTTCATATGGGACCCTTACCTCATACACATGTCCCTCAACATGATCATCCTGCAACTCTACTTCATAAAGTGGGTTAACATAGGATATCTCAATTTCTATCTCAAAAAGTGGATTATCAAAAACATGAAAGTTACTTTCAGCATTTTGTTTAGGCCCATCACCCTCTTGTTCTACCTCTTCTTCATCTTCAAAAGGACAGAATTACTTTTCTCCCACAGCTGGCTTAGAAATTTCAACTTCATCATCAAATTGTAAATCTTCTAAGGTCTGATTTGCAAAATCAGACTTGTAGTGACTTGAATCCACATCACATAATTTATTTTTAACACCGAAATCTCAAGTGTCAATGTTATGGGACACCATACATCCAACACCTTCATGAGGAATGGCTGCTATCTCATGAGTATGCTTGACATTATGACTGCAGTGATAAAACAGTAAATTAGGAGCTACATCATACCTATCTGTAGTGTCCTCAAGAGACTCAACCAAAACTTTATCTCTGCTACCTGTCCATGGCCAAGTACTTGTTCAAGGGGTGTCTTCATAGGAGAATTGAGTGTATCATGTGCCATGGTTTCTGCCCCATGGCTGCAAGGTAAATCTGCATGTGTATAAACCTCCTTTGTGGCTACTTCTTCAATACATCCATGTGTCAAAACAAGGTCTTCTGCTAGCTTCTTTACCTCGTTCTTTGTGCATTGGTGGTTAGGCCCCCAATAAATTTTGCAAGTGAAGCATAGACCTTTTTTTCTCATTTCATTCTTGCTCATGATGGGAGTTCTTGTAACCTGATCATAGACTTTAGATGTAGAACCATCCTCATAAGCTGATTTAGTAGTTCTATCATACCTTCTCACACTGTGCCCATGATTGAAGTGTGTCCCTTTAGATGAAATTTTCTCCTTATACATCCTCTGAATATACTTTACGAACCCAATCTCTTTAGGTCTCCAGGTGACAAACAAGTTCAGATAATCACGAAGAGAGTATTGTCCTTGAAATTTATTTGGCAAACTTTGATAGCCCTCAAAGAGTCAAAGAGCTACCTGTTCACATCTTTCCCTTATCTTGATGGCATCCTAGTAAATCTCTTCTCTGAACTTTCCTACGATACTGTAGTAACCCATAACTGAAAACTTATGAGCGTTGGTCATTCAAATGATGCAATGTGAGCTCTCCGAATATTTAATTAAAACCCCAGCAAGATGGCAGGAAATCACTGCGATACCACTGTAATATCCCTTGCCAGTTCTGACTTCAAACAACTGATTAGAGGCTCAAGGAATATCGTCGAACACTTTGCACACAATGTCTGATCTTGCTGATTATGACTTTGGTTAACCTTGCTATGAGTTTGTATGGTGCAAATGATGTTTTTTTTGAATGCTTCTAATGATGCAAGATGGATTGTTAATATAATAGAAATGATGTGCTGACTGTTCTTGACCTTTCACATGCATACATATATGTGACTCAAATTGACTTGTACAGCTAGTTGGCATATTGTCAAACACATTCCATGCACCCAAGTTAATCCAACATGCACTTACAACAACTGGAAATTATGACAAACACTTGACATACATGCTAAGAAGGCTGATATGAGAGTAAACAACACTGCCATTTAAACTTCTGAGTTACGTGCATTCATAATTCTGATTACATCTGAAGTACTAACTATAACATCTAATGCAAAACAAACGCAATGTGATGAACTTGGAGATAGATAGCAGCAGTACTAAATAATTCAATTCTCCACAAAGCCCACACACAGCAACAAGTGCAACTCATAATTCCCAATCTCATATAACTCTGAACCTCAGTGGTACTGTATGAATTTCACTATTCACGGGTACTGTAGCAAAATCACTATTCACGACCACTGTAGCAAAAACACTATTCACAGCTACTGTAGCAAATACACAAACGTGACCTTTGAATTTAGCCACCAGTATTTGCACAATCGAAGAGAGGTTACGTTCTTCAAGATTGAATCTACAATGAAACCCTAGGTTTCTTCTTCAAAGCCAATGCTTCTTTAGAATAGACAAATGTTGAAATGATTTGAGAATGAATGAAATGAAAACCAAATGCCCTTTCATAATGTTTTAATTTGCATTTTTCTTCATCTCCTTTGATTTACTTTAATTTCATTTCTTTTCAAATCAATTAGATTTCCACAATCCATACATATGTATATGCTATATCTGTTAGAAATGATCCATATGCTATATCATTTCTTTTCCATGATGGAAAATTGCACAACCTTAGGTGGAGCTACAACAGGACACCAATATCATGATTTGCCACAGAATACACATGGTAGCCTACCAATGATCAGAACATGCAGAATACAAAAGAGATGGCTGGAAGAATGTCAGTAGTTGGGACCTGGTATCCAGCAAAATATTCACAAACCCTAGGAAGAAAAACTCTTGGGAACAACAAAAGAACCAGGTTCGCAATGATGAATAGAAGGGGAAAGCAAAGCTTGATAATAGAGCTTGCACTATCAAATCTAGGATATTAGATCCAGAATGGCTGCATTTGCAAAGTTGTGCAATTCTCACAAAGTGGTTTGGATCAGACTCTTCAATGGGAAAGATTGCAGTCTAGTAAATGGCTACATATAATTGTTGGGTGAGCATTCTTTCTTTGGACGAAGGGTTTTTTATATTTGAATGTGTTAATGAATTTTTAAAGAGAGAAATATTATATGATAAACCTTCATTCTTTGAAGGCCATAGTTTTATTTCACAAACTTGGTGCCAAATTTCGATACCAGTTAGACATCATTAGGGAAATATCCAGATAGATTAATTAAAAAATCTTCCTCTTGATTGGAGGAGAATGGCGTTTTTTAATTTGGGTGGAGGAAAATTTCTGGTTTTGAAGATTGCGATTAGAGCCCTGAATTAATGTTAACATTGATAGCAAAACAAATACCCTATACACATGGAAATTATAACGGAGAAAGGGATTTGGATACAAAAATAAGTGTTGGACAAATATCCATTAGGTGGGAGATGTATTTTAGGGTTGGTTTTTCAAATTGGTAGCTTTGTGTAGGAATCCATGTATTTTAGGGCTGGTTTTTCAAATTGGAAGCTCTGTGTAGGAATCCAACAAAATTTCCGACTACAAAAATCCAAAAACGTGGATAGATCCCTCTTTAGGCATCCATGAAGATAAGGGCAGCATGCCTTTGACTATGATGGGTATGGATCAAAATTTGAAGAAAAGGAAATAGTTGCCAATCCCCTTAATCAACAAGGAGATTTAAACATGGTATCTAAAACCCTAATAATACTTGAGCGGGACATTATACCCAAGTCCTTGATCGTGAAGGAAAGAGATGAGAGGGTTGCAAATGATCTGAAAGGGCTTTTGGTTGAAGTAGGTGTCCTTCGCAAAGTGATCAATACATAGCTCCTAGAGGTCTCCCTAGCAAGAAAATCCATTTCAGTTGGTATCTCTATACAAAATAACCTGCAGGAGAATAATTCAAAACTAGGGATACAAGACATTGAGGAAGGAGAAATAGGAGCTAAGGAGGATACTAAAAATCGTGAAGTTAAAAAAGGGACAAATGATAAGCAAGGAAACGAGAAAAATGACCTCTTTGAGGTGGAAGCAATATGTGAGTTCTTAGGGATCTCAAAGAAACAATTTGAGCAAATTTTTTCAAAAGAAGCAGACAATCTTGAGGAGGAAAGAAAGAAATAGGCACTTTTTGAAGAGTTGATTGAGGAAGGGGATATTGAAAGTAGAGATAATGAGATTTATCATTACAGTAGACTCCATAGGAGATGGTATAACTATGGAAACAAAGATAATAAAAGGGAAATTAGGCCTCCAATATATCTGTAACAAAGCCAAGCTGGACTGTGGGAGGAACTCTCTTAAGAAATTTAGGAGGAAATCTTAAAATAATTTGAGAAACAAGGATGGGTAAGCAGAAGTTCAGCTCATGATCACCACACTTTTGGAAGCATGGAAGGGAAACCCCTTCCCCAGGAGCCATGATGTTACTTACGTGGAATGTTAGGGGCTTAAATACCCCTAACAAGAGACACTTAGTTAAGCACATAATTGGCTTGATTAAGGTGGAAGTAATTCTAATACAAGATGTTAGTTTATTTCAGATTCTCACAAGGAATATATCAATCTATAGAGATCTAACAAAACTAAGCACAGGATAAATAATAAAACACAAAGAATAAGGAGAGATAATACCCGAATTACAGCTTTAATCTCCACAATGTGTCTTCTTCAATGTAGATATAGCCCATCTAGGCTCTTATCCAGTTTTGATCCAAATATTGTAAGCACTCAGATCTGAACCTAATCCTTGCTTGGTTGCTAACAAGATCTGCTTACAATAAATCACCAAGTGCTCTAGATCGCTCTAATGGATATGCCCTTCAATCCCTTGAGATTGCTCATATTTCTGCCCTAGTTCGCCTTCCCTAGGGCTGCTGCTGTTCGCCCTAGGTCTGCTCCTTTTAGGGCGTCATTCTTCCCTAATTCTAATTTGCACTCTTCATGAATTCACTGCTGCTCATGCTGCTGCTACAATTCGCTGCAAGTGATAAATCGCAGCCTTAGAATAATTGAACCTTGAGGAGAAGACAATATGTTATGTCTTTGATATGCTTCTCCTCAAGATTCAATCCTCAATATATATGTGAATGGGGAGGCTACTTAAAGGGGCCGACTTGAGCCTTGTTTATTTAATTCTCCTCAAGAGGCCGACTTGGGCCCTTTAAATAACCTTTGTTTATTCCATTCAAATACATATTAAATCGATCTCCTAATAAATAATGAATAACATTTATCTCTATATTTATTATTATTATTTATATATCGATCTGTAATAAATATATTCTATATATTTATTATTATCCAAGATAGTAGATATTTGCCATAAAGGCCATAATATCAGAATTCCCTCTCGGTCTTGAGGCAAAGATCCACTCATGGATCCTTCATTACACAACATAACAAAAAATGAATTTCATAGATCTCTCATCTATGAAGGTAGATCTCCATTCTACCAATTTTGATAAGAACACACATGTTCATTATCATTTCCAACCATAGATTTCATATCCATATGAAAATCATGGTAACATCAAATCACAAGATGTTTACCAACTGGATGTGGATTTCCTTTCCTAAATCCACGAGTCTCCGAGACTCAAAGCATAAAACATAAAAAAAATGGATTCCTTATCCAATGATGCCATAGATCTCAGATCTATGATAGTAGATCTCTATCTACAAGATATAATGAGAACACAATTGTTCTTCATAAACCATACATCTCATATTCATATGAGAAACATCATATCATATGATGCTTACCATCCAAATGTGGATCTCCTAGATCCTTTGGTCTCCATGACCCAAGAATATCAAGTCCATGATATTCATGATAACATCAAGTCCATGATGCTTATCAACCATAAGTGATATCAAGTCCATGATATCTGATATTTTAAATCAATTTGTGAAATTCCTAAATCCACTAGTCACTTTGACTCTTTTGAATATCAAGTCCATGATATTCATGGTATCATCAAACCAACATCAAGTCCATGATGTTAAGAGCATTGGTCTAACGAATATCAAGTCCATGATATTCACCAAGTGCTCAGAGTAATGGCCTATCAACATCAAGTCCATGATGTCCACCAGTTACTCAGATGTGGATCCTTGATCCACGAGATATCAAATCCATGATATCCTTGAGCATTGGTCTAACGAATATCAAATCCATGATATTCACCAAGTGCTCGGAGCAATGGCCTCCAGACATCAAATCCATGATGTCCACCATATGCTAAACATGGATCCCTGATCCAAGAGATATCAAATCCATGATATCCTCGAGCATTGGTCTAAAGAATGTCAAATCCATGATATTCACCAAGTGCTCGGATGTGGATCCCTGATCCACAAGATATCAAATTCATGATATCCTCGAGCATTGGTCTAACAAATATCAAATCTATGATATTCACCAAGTGCTCGGATGTAGATCCTTGATCCACATATCAAATCTATGATATTCACCAAGTGCTCGGATGTGGATCCCTGATCCACAAGATATCAAATTCATGATATCCTCGAGCATTGGCTTAACGAATATCAAGTCCATGATATTCACCAAATGCTCAGAGTAATGGTCTCCTGACATCAAGTCCATGATGTCACCATATGATCAACAATGGATCTCTGATCCGTGAGAAGAATATCGAGTCCATGATATTCTCTAAGTATCCAATTCATAAGAAACAACTTAGCCATATGCATAGATGTAATCAAATGAATTAGACACAACCAAATGTATCTCATAATCAAAATCTTATCTCATGAATCCACATAAGTATAAGAGTAACCAATATGATCATAAGATTCAATTTCAATGTAACGAAAATGTGTTGACACATAGAACCACATGTAATATAGACTCAGCTATAAAAGAAAGTATGATCCATACATACACAATAAGCCACTAAAGTATGCTAACTACATACACAATAAGTAGCCAAATCAAATGCAGTTCTCTCATAGAACAAGCATAATCCATAGACAAGTCTTAGTCATGAGCATAATCACATAAGTCTCCAACATATAACCGGATGTAATGCAATATAGATCCTTCTATAAAAGATGTATCCACCCATATATATGATTAATAGAAAAGCATATATAAAGGATAACATATACCCATATAAAGTATGCTCCCAAGCATACAACAATATTATCTCTAAGCATCATACTGTATGACCCAAAAAAATGCCAATTGTAAAATGCAATATACACAACATGTGCCAATGTAAATGTGTTCCAATGTATGCACCCATGCATCAATAAAGAGAACAGTTAATCAGTTATACTAACAATCAGCTGTGTATTTTCCCATAATAGCATAAGGTATAACATGTGTCATAACAGAGATATGTTCTCAAATAACCATGAATACGAGCCAAATAAGGTATATATGCTAAGGCCAATAAAGTATGCTGCAGTTCTCTCAAGCATAACTCACACAACAGCTAGTATAATGTATACCAAATAGATAGATAGCTATGTAAGTTGCCACAATTGCATATAGAAAAACTCCCTTTCAATATGCAATAGATACTTACTAGATTAAATAAAAAAGTCCAATGCTGATGTAAAGGCCAACACAACCCAATGCTGTCAATGTACCGAAGTACTTCCTTCACATAAACAGTCAATGATAGTTAATTGGTTATGTATGTCTCCATAATTTAAGATATGTTAAGGCAAGATAAGGTGTGCTCTCACACATGAATGATACATGAACAATTATCCAGCTATACTAAAAGTATTATGTCTCAACTATATGTTATATATAGACTCAGCCATAACAGTGAAGAAGGGTATGCTAACATAAGCCATGTGTTCTGTATAAAAAGGAAGTATGTTTCCAAACATACATAAGATATGCCAGTGTAACATATGCAAGGTAATGTTTAAACATATCATTTGCCAATGTAAGGTATGCTCTCAAGCAACATAAAGTAAGTTCCTATACCATACATAACAGAAATGTAACACAATGTACATAATGTGAAGTATGCTCTTCATACATAGAATGTCAGTTATGTCAATCAGTTAAACAGATAATCATTTATGCTAATTAACCAGCTAATCAGATCAGCTGTGTATGTTCCACACATACAAAAACTAACCAGTTATGATGATCAAGTCAATGAGGTATAATCCTACCCATACATATGGTCAACAAGACATAAGGGAGGAGTACACAACACAAAGTTAAGTGAGCCCATAATTGAACTCCCTCTTAAACCATATACCTACAATTAAGTTACCCAGGGTTATGTTGCTCAAGGAGACCTACTCCCTCTGGATGATCCTAAACAAGGTTAAAACTCCCTCAACCTGTAAAGGAAGGAAAATATGTCAATAAGATCATGTAAACCTGAATCCATTATATACATAGTCAATGTATGCTTCCCATAATGTATGCTAATGCTAATAAGTCAATGAACCAGCCAATAACATACCATATGCCATTCAGCTAAGCCATGCCAATAAGGGATGATCTTACACATCCATGATTAAACTCTTCTTAAGCTTAGACTCCCTCTTAGGTTAGTTTGGACTAACTAGGGCAATTTGCATATTCAATCTTAATGCAAAATTTAAACCTATTTTATGCTCTTCATATATAAAATCAAAATTATGTTTACCCAAACCCCCGGTTACCATTCTTCCTTAGTTTTGAAAGAGTTAGATTGAATTCCTAAATCTGAAATGGATCTTTTACTCAACCAACACTCTGATACCATGTTAGTTTATTTCAGATTCTCACAAGGAATATATCAATCTATAGAGATCTAACAAAACTAAGCACATGATAAATAATAAAACACAAAGAATAAGGAGAGAGTACCCGGATTACAGCTTTAATCTCCACAATGTGTCTTCTTCAATGTAGATATAGCCCATCTAGGCACTTATCCAATTTTGATCCAAATATTGTAAGCACTCAGATCTGAACCTAATCCTTGCTTAGTTGCTAACAAGATCTGATTACAATAAATCACCAAGTGCTTAGATCGCTCTCATGGATATGCCCTTCAATCCCTTGAGATCGCTCATATTACTGCCCTAGTTCGCCTTCCCTAGGGCTGCTGCTGTTTGCCCTAGGTCTGCTCCTTTTAGGGCTTCATTCTGCCCTAATTCTAATTTGCACTCTTCATGAATTCGCTGCTGCTCATGCTGCTGCTACAATTCGCTGCAAGTGATAAATCGCAGCCTTAGAATAATCGAACCTTGAGGAGAAGACAATATGTTATGTCTTTGATATGCTTCTCCTCAAGATTCAACCCTCAATATATATGTGAATGGGGAGGCTACTTAAAGGGGCTGACTTGAGCCTTGTTTATTTAATTCTCCTCAAGAGGCCGACTTGGGCCCTTTAAATAACCTTTGTTTATTCCATTCAAATACATATTAAATCGATCTGCTAATAAACAATGAATAACAAATATCTCTATATTTATTGTTATTATTTATATATCGATCTATAATAAATATATCCTATATATTTATTATTATCCAAGATAGTAGATATTTGCCGTAAAGGCCATAATATCAACACAAGAAACTAAGCAATTAGAAGTAGAAGTGGATTTTTTTCTTTAAAGTTTCAAGAATTGGAAGGCAGCAATGATGCAGTCTAATGGGGCCTTAGGTGGTTTGACAATCATCTAGAATTTCGCCAATGTTTGTTTTTAACCTTTATGTGTAAGGAAGCACTGGTTGGGAGGCAAGGTATCTAGTTTAGTTATTGATTTGAAATTCATTTTGATCAATGTATGTGGCCTTGTCTCTTGCATCAACAAGAGGGAGTTGTTGGCAGAATTGGATATGTTCATGCTAAATCACTCTTTCCCACAGAAAATCATAGGGGGAGATTGTGATGTCTTCTTTCTGAAAGAGAATTTGATAAAGAAATAATAATTTTAAAATATAAAAATAAATAAATAATGGAAAATTATAATATAATATCCCCAATTTAGGACCTATAATTGATATATGATTTAATAAGTTTTAATTAAAGATTAAAACTTATATGACCATCCTGATTGCATAATATAATCACCAAGTGTTGTAGAGAAGATAGTATCAGTAACAATGACTCAATGAGAAAAGGATGAGCAGGTCAAACTACTGATTTGACTAGATTAGATAACCGACATCGTTTCTTAAAGAAACAATGGTGAGATGGCAATGATGCCACATAAGCACTTCTGATGATAAGGATTATTATAGAGTATGGTGAGATATTATAAAAGAAATATTGACTAATGACCATTATCAACAAACTAGGGTAATATGGTTCGTGGTTGAGCAGCAGAGCAATTAAAAGTCATGGATATTATGAGCAATTGATATCAGCTGTAATATCGATTACGACAAGCATATAAGGAAGCGACGAGTCGAATCAGAGCCATGATGCAACTTTTTCTCTGCAGTTAATCAATACATGAAACGTATGGACGAGGCCTTTCTAATCTTCGTTAAACGTGCTCATAAGACTTGACAGAAAATGTCTATGCCATATGGAGCCTATGTTTTCAAAGATAGATGATGATATCTGTAGAATAAGAGATAATCTTTAAAAGTGACAACTTAGAACAGGTATATCGAGCAGTTAGTAATTGATGGAATCAATATCAATTATCTGCATAATGATAATGATGACATGAGTCTATGTTTAGGAAATTCTTAGTTAAGGTTATCGAAGACGAAGAGTAGAAGACAACAACAATAAGTAGGTTGGATGGTTATAGTGATAAACTATCCAAGGGAAGACAGTATATGCAACGACCCCATGCAAATGCCATAAGGAGCAATTGAAGACACACGACTATGGGCTAAACCAATTATTGATTAAGTGGGAAATCACTAATTAAGATTATGTTCAATTAAGATATAAGGACGTCTAAAAGTGTAGCAATCACATAAATAATACATGAGTATCTTAATTGAGAAGGCTGCAATTAATAATACCGTCCCTAATGATGCAATTACAAGTGGAGATCAATATTAAGGAAGAAGCATGATTAAGGTAGCGTTTATGTAAACCGATTTTAATGACAACGATTTAAGCATTATTATGCAAGATGATTTCACAGAGACATAAGACATGACCTCAAACTTGAATGCTCATCCCAATGCAAGGTATATATAGAGCATTAAGCATCTCTCAAAAGAATCAGGGGATACATATCATTCAACAAAATAGATTTGAAATTGACATATTTAAGAAAGACATCAGTATGGATCTTAGGATATATCAATAGTGAATAGAATTATTTGAGTGGAGCATACAAAGGTTGATTAGATAAAAAAAACACATTATAGAAAAGAACCTTAGACCATATAAAATTGGAAAAATACTGTGTGTTGCAGCTCTCTTGCTGTGTAGCATGCAACCCCCATGCACACCATCTCTTCTGCACAACACGCCAAGTCAAATGTCCAAAGCCTAGTTCAACGACATATCAATTTTCAACATTATGTATTTTGCGGCTTAAGTAGAGAACATAATCATCTTCACACAAAGGATTCAATCCATTATGGCAGCACAAAATCATAAGGATGCTCTTAAAGAACCGATTTGCAAACAGAAAGAAATTATGCAGCACCAAACGAATGCTCTACTAAATCTCCATCTTGGCCGAATTCGAAAAACAATATCGCTTTCAAACAATATTGTAGAAGGTACTGGCCATATATTTTCTCATCACAAATCACAAGCACAAGAATGCTATATGCTCTGATACCATCTGTAAACACAGAGAAGAAAGAACATGTTTCGATATTTTATTAATTGTAGACAAAGCCTTTCAATAAGCAATATACGTATAGTTGGAACTGTTTAAACAGTTTCATAACCGTTGATAACAAAACATTTATTATATAAACTAAAGTTTAATGTAATAATCGCCAATAGTTAATAAGTACGACTATCTTTAATATATTTTAGATGCAAGGCAATATTGAATCTCATTATAGATGGAAGGGGAAGATGTAGTTAAGAGGGTATAATGAGGCCATCTATGTAGGCCACCTTGGTGGATGTCAAAGTCTTGCCACCAGGACCAATAGGGCCGAAGTCCCACTCTTAGACTTAGATTGGACGAGTTGACAACCCCACTACGATCTTCTTACCATTCCTACTATGATGAGCTAATTAACTGTAATCTATAGGAGATGTAGATAAGAGGGTATAAGACTGCTGTCTAAGTAGGCCACCTTGTGTTAGAAATATATGATTGTTGTCTGTTGTTATTGATGTCAGACATAGTGTTCCTAGTGTTCTACTGGAGTTTTAGTTTGTGTTTCCCTCAAGCTTTGTGGATTGGAAGTTTTCTATTCTTGGTGATGTGGGTTTGTGTGCTGAACTTACAATATATTGGAAGACAAGTACATTGGTATTGTGGGTTTGTGTGCTGAATCTATATTATAGTGGAATACAAGTCCGTTTTCAGTGTTGAATTACAATGTAGTGGAAGACAAGTATGTATCTTGTATGATTTCAGAATAGTGGAAGACAAGTATGTATCCTATATGGTCCCAGAACAGTGGAAGACATGTATGTATCTTGTAATCATGAGAAGATGGTGTTTTATAGTGCTTCTGTGTTATACTCTTATGTTCGAAAGTATGTTTGGTCCAGAAGTCTATTGTTTAGTTGCAGAAGTACTGTGTTGCCGAACAGTTAGCAGTTTTATAGTTGTAGCTATCTATGTTTTTGGAGTGTTTTTTGTTCTGAAAATCAAGGTTGATGTTGTGTTGCTACTCATACAAGGGGATTAAGGTTTTGGTCTTTGTTGTGGCATTCTCTGTATTGTGAAATCAAGATCGTCTTATAGAGAATATATATGAGTGTTGTACTGAAATAGATTACTGTTGTGATTGATCTTTTCACTAGCCATCGATATGCATTTATATCCTTTGAATAGTCATGTCTGTGAAGAGCCATGACCATACGTGGCTTATGCTACGTAGGGTCATGACCCTTCATAACCAATTGTTAACATTAACTGCATTGTAACATATACAATTATCAACTGATCTTAATATATATATATATATATATATATATTACCATATCCGATCATAGATATATCTTAACACTCCCTCTTAGCAAGAGAGGATCTGACTAGGTGTCATCATAATCCTCGACTTATTCGGAATTGGATTTTAGTGATAACTAAAACATAACTTCATATCAAGAAATCGGACATAGCTCGGGACATTAATATAATGTACTCATCCTGATAGAAGAGTTATCGCAATCCCTGACCAATTTAGAACTAGAGTTAGCGATAACAATCGAGATATCCGGCACATTTCGGGACAACAACTTAATGTAGTCTAATCTTGATTCAGATGTTGTTATAATCCCCGACCAATTCGGAACTGGATTTAACAACTCCAAAAATTCAGTGTCAGGACTAGTAACTACAATACAGTCATACCTGGCACTAGGTTAAGCTATTGTCTAAGTTGTCACCTAGCAATAGTAACCCAACACATATGAAAGATCGTCACCTTTCATAATATAACACAAAATGAATGGGCCCATAAAGTCACACATATGACATCCACCTTGACTCTTCTCAGAGGGTGGATCCACCATGGGTCATCCTAGAGAGTGGAAACCAAGACTTCCACCTTAGACTTGTCTATCAAAGACAAGAATCATTTAAGATAGAAAATGATGGATCACTGAAGCTAAAACCTTCTTTTCAGTTAAGGCTTTACTCCTCAACATACCAAGGTTATCTGAAAGTACACAATCTTCTTTCTAGCAAGGGGTTTGGTAAGAATATCGGCCATTTGTTCTCCACTGAATTGCATTTGTTTGTACTATCTCATAGTCTTAGTGAATTCTGAGCTTACAAAGTATACACCATCTTGACATGGTACACTCCCTCTGAATTTGTTTGACCAAGATCCTGGGGTGCCAACTTAATTTGATCTTCTAGCTTCTCCCTCTGACATATAGCCTTCTCACATGGTAATAATCCTAATTCTCTGCTACAAGTTCTTGATTACTAGAGAACTAACAAAACATGGTCTACTCCCTTTGAATCAAGATCCTCGAATGTCCACTGATGCAGATCCTTTAGCTTCCCCCTCTGTCATGAAGGCATACCCTGTTTATATACTCTACTCAGTGTCCCTGCAGGATGTCACTGCATACCTTCCTTCCTGAGAGAACCAGTACGAATAATTTGAAGTCATAAGGTTACATCGGCTAGCATAAGATGCATTTTGATCTTTTCCAAGGCCACAATATTAACACTCCCTCTTGGACTTGAGGGAAGATAATAAAGACCTCTAGTATGATGTTTATCTCAATGAGCTGTAGTCTCATGATGTATGGAATGCCTTAATCAGGGATTATATCCACGTGCATCTCATCGGCGATTCTATCCATGCGCAACTCATCAGCGATTCTATCCACGAGTTCCCACTACTATAATCTCAGAATTGTTTTACCTTCAATAGTGAACTCCCTCTCAATCAATATGATCGAGTTTGTCCAAGTTGACTGAATCATCTGTTTCCTTAGAAGCTAAATTTCGCCAACTTCTTGACCTTTCTGAAGATGTCAGAGATAGATTATGAATAGTTCATAAAGCTAAACTATCCCGAACATAAAAATGATAGAAGCATACAAAATTTATTATTTAATGAATTACAAACTGCAAATTCATATGGATTAATAAAACATGAGATACTTGTCTTTTCAAATATTTTCAAGTATTTCCTTTCGTAAGGTGAGCCCATTAATACGATACTCGTATCCATCGTCCTTTTTCATAACATATTGGTTTCATTCTGATCCTTATCTTAATTTTCTTCTTTACAAATCACATCTCTTTACGATAACTACCGATTAAATGTTGACTTCATACATTATCGGTATCTGATTATATTAGTCATTGGCTACTATCCCACTTGTACTATCCCCTTTTTCGATTACCTTAGATAGTTGGGACAATTACCTTAACTTATCCTTCTCACTTCATCGAATGATGCTATGCATGATATGAATGATGTGTGTGTAACCAATTTACAATGCTTTCAACAATGTTTTTCTATGCCAATTCAAATATGCAGATATGTTGGTCAAATGTTCTGTCATCTTCAATAATTATCTGAGTAAGATTGTATGTTAACCGATCTCCCTCTTCTGTTCCGACCAATCTAGACTCCTTCCTTGTGGATTTGTATCACCCTTCAATCTGTTCTCCTCTCCATTGCATAATGTGTTAATTCCTATTCCATTGATTTGTATTTTATTTTTTTCTTATATCATATGCTTAGGATGAGGAATCATGTGTAAAAGACATGAATCTGTATATTCGTAACAATTCATAGTCATTTGATTGATTCATAATTATTTATTCTGTTATAGTATCATATCTCTTTAATTACTTATTAACTAATGTTGGGTATCGATAATTAATGTTTACGATATGACTTATTTGTTTAGTCACACCAATTTCTGATATAACTACCAAGCGTAGATATCTCTATCATCGCATCTTCTTCCCTCTAAAGCTTGTTTGTACTAATATATATGTTGTTGTCTATATTGACCAACCATATACTTGTATCACCGATGAATCATATCACCTTTTGTTATATCCATGTGTCTATAGGCAGACATATTCGATCTTCACTATGCTGACTTGTACTGTTTATCATGTATACGTTCCTTGTCTCCTCCAATCTTATCAATCCATGTATGATCCTCGACCATACATGTTCGACCATACAGTTACTACCATCCATAGCCAATCTTATACTTTTAGTATTAGATGTTTCGATGCCAAAATTAATCATGACCTATCTTATAATACTCTGTGCCTTGTCATAGTTGCAGTCCTCGTAGTCTTGATCATTGTACATCATTATCTATACCCCGTACCAGTCAGACTTAATTCATGCTTTGCCGTGATGCCTACATGTTCTGTATATATATGAAGCAATCTTCATTCAATCCATGATTATTGGTATTTATTTGTATCTGGAAAAAAAAACTCTAGACTGAATCGATCAGCCTCTTGGAGGTATTTAATTACCACCACTACGCTCTGAAATGATCCTTTAAACTGTTTTTATGTCGTCTCCCTCTGTAATACTTTGCTCAGATATTACTTCGATGTCGTTGTTTAGACTGAGAACATATATGGAAATTCGTCACCAATATCGCTGCCAATTTATCACCGATTGCTTGTGAATATATTTTATTCTCTTATAGGTTAGGCTTTGATACCATGTTGTGAAATCAAGATCGTCCTATAGAGAATATATATGAGTGTTGTACTGAAATAGATTACTGTTGTGATTGATCTTTTCACCAGCCATCGATATGCATTTATATCCTTTGAATAGTCATGTCTGTGAAGAGCCATGACCATTGTTGGCTTATGCTACTTAGGGTCATGACCCTTCATAACCGATTGTTAATATTAATTGCATTGTAACATATACAATTATCAACTGATCTTAATATATATATATATATATATATATATATATATATATATACATTACCATCTCCGATCATAGCTATATCTTAACACTCTGGTGATCGGGAATGTGTTTCTTGGTGTTTTTGGAGACTGTTTCTTCCAGCGTTATAGTTCTTTTCAGATGTTCTTATTCGGGAATATGTTGTGGCATCTTTTGACGTGGCATGTTGACATGGCTTCTGACATGGCATGTTGAGATGGCTTTCGACGTGGCATGTGGAGGTTTGGTTACAGTTGGCAAGTTGGCAGTTTGCTTCTACACGTTTGAATTTTCTTTGGTAGTTGTTTCGCTTATTGCGGATTTGGCTTTTGGCTATGTGTTGCGTGGTCTCGGTTCATCTTTCTCTAGGGATGGATCATGATTTATTGATTGTTGAAATATTAGATTTATGTTCGAGTCTTGTTGATGGGAGTTTTGTTCCACTGCAACATGCAAAATTGAATACTTAGTATTCCAAGATGAAATACCAAATTTCCAACTCCCTCTTGAGTAATGCTGCTCATATGCTAAACAATATATACCGATTGTGTGATCAAATGAGACGACCTCAAGGTTCCTTCTTATTGTGAACGTTCACTCAGTTTTAATGATGTGATGTGCTGTTTATCACAAAGAGACTTACGTTGTTCATTCAACGAATATCAACTTGACTTAAACTTCTTCCTACCAACAAATTGCAAAGGATAAAGGGTTTAGAGAAAGCTATTCTACTCCTAGAATGCGAGAAATTGTGGATGTCTTTGTGCCTCTACTAGACTTAGTTTAGCCATCAACATCAACAAAGCTAGTGCGATCTCCTAAGGTAGATGTAAGATGTTCAAACTACCACCATTCCATTAACACCATCCATCAATGCATATCAATGTGTAAGCAATAATCAAAGTTAGTTTATAAATATGTCATTCAACTATGCATGGCAAACTTACAATCAACAAGCAACTAGTGATTTGGTCTAAGCAAGTTCACCAAAGATTCATCCAAAATATCTTACATTCATCTACTTCTACTTCTACTTCTACTTTGTGATGTACCAATGTCAATGGAAGTCACACGGCACAAAGACCTTCGACGGAGGCACTTTACAAATCGTCGAGTTTGTTTTTTCTATCACCCCAGTATTCGTACAGCGGGCACATGCAAGCCCGTATGACATCGCCAAACTCCTTCCCCCTACGCTGTGTATATGGACGTACAGACTGTTGCGATATGGTAGCTAGTCTCTGTACAATGATACTTAGCCACCCACACTTGTACGACCAATTACAACTACCACACTATGTTCTAGCAGTCGTACGGTACCACCAAATATCCCTCCTGCCTACGGATTCCTAGCTGGATGCTGTATGGTGAATTGGATGCCAGTATGCTTGTGACTGTACGGTCACTACCTTCCTTCACTTCAACGTACAAATGAAAGACTGTATGACCTTGATTTGCCTTCGGTGATTAGTACAAACGTCAAATTCACCTGGGTATGATATCAATTAGTTGCCAGTATTAGGATAGTTACACAGAACAATGATGCACCAAAACACAAATCTAGAGACATGCAAAGGAAATATTCAATAATGATAGCACTTCAATTATAGACTTCAGATTATTTCGTACAGATCCACATTCTCAAATAAATATCAGATATCGCTGTTTATTACAAATTTGTCTTCTACAGAAGACTTCACAAAATTGGAGCACACAGTGAAATATCGGAATGATATTTCCAACGACAGACTAGGTTGGCTGTTGATAAATTTAAGATCACTGCAAATGTAATAATACTACTATTGTCTATGTATCTTCCAAATGCATTGATCACAATGATTTATACATGGCAATGACAAGAAGAGGCATGTCCCTTCAAGGGACATGTCTATTCATTAGTCTGATTTATTAATTTACTAAATAATTATTATAAGATTAACTTTATATATATATGTGTGTATATTAATATATAAATAATATAAATTATTATATATATTAATATATATAATATATATGTGTAGTAAATCATTTCTCATAATAATTAATAGTCTCATTTATTTATCTGATCGATGCTACAAACATCAACACTCCCTCTTAGCTAGGGAAGATAAAATCCATCCAACATTTATAGCATCAAGCATATGATGGAAGTAATAGAAGCATCATCTTTATGATGTAATCAATAGAAACATAGTCCCAAGGTGTGGATTTACAAGCACTCATGATATTGGCCTGCAGAATATCAAGTGCTCAGAGTAATGGCCTATCAATCCTCTATGCAAGATATATCCTCTATGCAAGATATATCACCTGATTCGTGGATATGGTCTGAAGTCAATAATGTAGGTCGATTACAATATAAGTGTGAATATTGGTTAGTATCTTCATTTGATCTAGGAAGGATCGACATATAAGAATATATTGAGATAGATAGATAATCAAATGAGAAATAATATATTTCTTATTTGATTCTTTATCTGATCGAAAGCTAGTTATTTCAACACTCCCTCTTAGCTAGGGAATATAAAGTGTAATGAAGATAATATCAATATTTTCAGACGAGAGATTAACATTTATAATGTATCACATTTCTCATGATGAGATTGTTATCACATGTATATATATATCACCTAACTTGTGAATATATAACTTGGTATAACATATCACTTAATACGTGGCATGAAGTATCACCTAACATGTGATACTGAGTTTTACATATCACTTAGCGTGTAATATGAGGAATCACCTAACATGTGAAACCTAATTTTACATATCACCTAGCATGTGATATGAGGAATCACCTTAACTTGTGATACCCAATTTTATATGTCACCTAGCATGTGATACCTAGTTTTACATATCACCTAACATGTGATATGAGGAATCACCTAACACGTGATACCTGGTTTTACATATCACCTAACATGTGATATAAGGAATCACCTAACACGTGATACTTGGTTTTACATATCACCTAACATGTGATATGAGGAATCACCTAACACGTGATACCTTGTTTTACATATCACCTAACATGTGTTATGAGGAATCACCTAAGACGTGATACCTGGTTTTACATATCACCTAACATGTGATACAAGGATATAGTAAATTTGAGAACATTACATTCCCCTTATATATAACCCTATTATGGTATGTGCACTGACATATCAAAAGTCTACCATAACGAATCTCCATTACAAGATCGTCACCTTGTAACATCAAATACAAGTGCTCATTGTCTAAGAGATCGTCACCACTCAGAAATGTACACAGGATGGATGAGCCCATAAAGTCACACATCTAACAAAAGAAGTTTACACATAAACATCTTTATCAGTACAAATCAAAATTTTATATATCAACCATACCAAGATTCTTCTTGAAGTGATCATCTTTCACCTTGGGAGTGGTTTGGTAAGAATATTTGTTGTTTGATCGCTCGTATTAATATACTCCAACTGGATCACATTCCTTTCTACCATGTCTCTTACATAATGATAAGAAATCTCTATAAGATACAAATAATGGATCATTGATGTTGAAACTCCATCCTAAGAATCACAGTCCTCTAACTGCTGATCACTAAGGAACCCATCTTGACACGGTCAGCTCCCTCTGAATCAAGATTCTCGGAAGTCCACAGACGAAGATTCTTTAGTTGCTCCCTCTGAAGCTCAAGATCGAGCATTGTAATGCCCCCGTTTTTTCAGTCTTTTGAGATTAGCTTGGTTTGGCGACCCTCGCAAGCTAATTAGGTGATCAGAGGGGGTCAGTTGGCAGAGCCAGTGTTTGGATTCCATTCTGGCGGTTCATGTTACCAGGTTTGCTCTTCGTTCGGGTTAGTTTGGTCAACTTACTATTTTTAGTAAGTGGTATTTTGGGTATGGCCAAGGTTAGCAGGGCGTCTACACAGGGTGTCAGATGTTTTTGGATTGAGTTTCAGGGGATCTTCAGTTTGAGAGACTTACTATTTATAGTAAGTCTATTTTTGGTAGTTGGCTATTTCTGGCAGGGCAGTTGGAGTTTGAGGTTCTGATGTCAGAAATGAGTTGTTGCAATCAGTGGGTTTCAGTGGCTTCTTATTTTAAGTTGTCGTTATTAAATTAAGTTATTTTAATTTAATAACTTTACGACTTTATAACTTTAATGTTATAAAGTGATGTTGTAAGGAAGAAGCTTCTTTAATGAATAATGTAAAGTTGAAGCTTTTTCAAAAAAGCTATATATACAATTCGAAAAAGCACTTTACATTACCTTATGTCATTTGATAAAATTGCTTTGTGAGAGATTTCGACTTTGCTTGGAAAAGCTAGGGTTTTGAGCTTGGTCTTCACCATTGCAGAGAGTTCTGCCACAATTCTTGAGCTTGGTCTTCTTCCAGGAGAGAGATCATTCAGTTTTTGAATGCCAGATTTATTAGTTCTTCATATGCTATCGATTCTCGATTTTATGATTTGGAGAGAAGCAAGAAATAATGGTGATTTGAGGGTTTGATAGAAAGTCTCTGAGAAACGTCAAATTCTCTTGAGAACTGCACTTTGAATTGGATTCAATACCAGTGAATTGTGCCAATGATACCAGATAGAGGTTGAAGTCTGCAGTTCATGTTTAGCAGAGCTGTACAACTTTCAGGGAAGCCGTACAATACCAGTCTGGCCGTACACAGCTAGCTTGCGTGAGCTTTCAGGAGGGAATTAGTTCACAGTTAAAACGCCTACATCCATTAGTGTTTCAGACAACAGTGGTTGTGTTTCCATGGTGTCAAGTGTTTTTCTGGCAACTCACGTGTGCTTCAAATCTGGGTGTTCGAAGACAGGGAATTTCATTCCAGAATTCCTTAATGCAGCCATACATTAATTAAGGGCCTTATGTTTTTCATGCCAGCCATACGCACACAGGCAGTGTGCTATCTGTAGATCTTACTTAATTGCTGAAGGAGTCTCACGTTTTGGTTTAGTGGAATCGGATTGCAAAGGAAGACGTCTACAAACAACAACTGTGAGTGAAGAAAGGGCTTGCGTGAGTCATCATTATGAAGGTTTGATTGTTTGCAGCCAGCGTAATAAATAAGGTGCAAATCAAATTCAATTTGATTAATGAAATGATAATAATCTGAATGTATAAATGTTTTACTGAGACTGAAATCAATTCAATAAAATTTATCTTAATATTGTTGATCAATGTTGAAGTTCGAAGTTTAGAGGAATTTAATATTTTCAAAGGTATACAAGTATTGAATTTATCAAGTTTCTTAGAAAAATCAATATTGCAATATTAAGAGCTACCAAGGCTCTTTACAAGCATCAACCTCCTGACCTCTTTTCCCAAGGTTGTCTATAATGGATTGTTAGAGTCCCTTTGAATCTGATATCAACTCTCAACTCAGTTCCATAACTGCAGGCATTAAGGTCTTTCTCCCTTGAATGTAATCTCATATGCTTCTAGATCTCTTATTGTCAAATATTATTATGATCCTCCCGGAGCTAAATTCAACACTCCCTCTTAGCTAGGGAGGAATCCTTCTTGATAACTTCTGGTTTGTCCTCCTAACGTTAAAATCAACATTCTCTCTTAGCTAAGGAGGGTCTTCTCATGGTTTATTGGAGAAGGTAACATGTGTTACACCGACAAGAAGTTTAATGAAGGTTGTGTCCTCGCCAAGACTTTATGATGTCACATCGAACACTGAAATTTCATCGACAACAATCCATCGAAGAAACTTACAATTTCGGCAAAACGCCTCTCACTTGCTATCGAACACAATGTTCTATCAAAAATTGTTTCATTAATGAATTATAATTGCTTGTCTAGAAGACTCAATGTAGAACTCATCGAACAGATTATGCAATTTACAGGTGAAACAGGACAAGAGGAACGAATGACCTTGTACTTAACTACCCATTCTCATTCTCCAATTTCATTTATTGGAAGAGAAATTGTCCAAGATGAGTAGAAATTCAATAGACACAGGGACTGGACACCCTAGAATGGGCTCTGCTCTAGCCCTAGGAATTGTATTTCTGATGACAGCCATGATCGTGTTCGCGGTATTTGTATGGGTAAGGCTTGTGAGGTGCCAAATTGGTCCTCCAATTCGCAGGGCCGTGACCAACGATGGCCCAAGAATGGTAGTCGATGAGACTGCGGAGCTATGACTCGACCTCGAGACCTTGGAGTCCTATCCCAAAGTGGTGTACTCAGAGAAATTGTGCAGGACCAAATTGGAGGCTCAGGAGCTGTCATGTTGCTCGATTTGCCTGAGCGATTACCAGTAATCGGAAGACATTCTTTGATTGCTGCTGGATTGCGGGCATATGTTCCATGTGGAGTGTATAGACCAGTGGTTGAAGCTTCACCCTACGTGTAGGACTTCTCCCTTGCCTTCGCCCATCATGAGCCCTCTTCCTTCTTCACCTCTTGCCCAGGTGCTCCCTCTTGTTCGCCATGACTCCCTCTTTGTTCACCATGTTTCCTTCTCTAATTGCACTTTTGTGCAAGTTTAATCAAATTCTTTTCTTCTCCACTTGTGCACTAGATTTTCGAGCTTTAAATTTATGAGTACGAAGCTTTGTGCATTTGGGATCCATGTCTGCTTCTTCAAAATTTTCAATCTTAAAGCTCCATCGATCTTTGCAGGGTTGAGAGGGGGCGATCAATCTCATATTGTATTTGAACAATCTTGATTTATGAAAGGATTCTCCTTTTACAGACAAATACAAATGGGCCAGATTCCGTGGCTTTTTATTACAGTGGGAGATCTTATCAGAACAATTTACAGAATATTTTCATAGCTCCACAAGGTTTTCATAGGATCTGACATCCTCAATCCGATTCGGCACGATATCCAGCAGACATTGAGCAACGTAGCCCAGATTCGAGCTTCTTGTGCGAGCTCACACCCTTTAGCGACGTTCTAGATCGAAACACCATAGTTGAGCAGGCATTACACCACCGTGTGACATTCAATGCACCCATGAGACATTTGCATTGCTCCAACTCATCTAACATCGGATCCGCTCACCGTCCTGCAGACATCGAAACTTCCTTGTTGCCAATTTACATCGGCCCAAACATTTATTGTACTAGCATTGAAGACCGACATCGAGCTCCCAATCCAATACATCAACGCGAGTTCCCATCATTCAAGTTGACTCTTCAATGCAACCATCACACATCCTCTCAAGCACATCATTTCTCATCATGATCCTCCGATGATCCCAATCCAAGGATCCTATTTCTTATTGATGTTTTCCTGATCATCTAGATTGATCAATTAACTTATTCTTTCTCACATTTGCAGTCTGGCTCTGATACCATGATAAATTTAAGATTGCTGCAAATGTAATAATACTGCTATTGTCTATGTATCTTCCAAATGCATTGATCCCAATGATTTATACATGGCAATGACAAGAAGAGGCATGTCCCTTCAAGGGACATGTCAATTCATTAGTCTGATTTATTAATTTACTAAATAATTATTATAAGATTAACTTATATATATATATGTGTGTATATTAATATATAAATAATATAAATTATTATATATATTAATAGATATAATATATGTGTAGTAAATCATTTCTCATAATAATTAATAGTCTCATTTATTTATTTGACCGATGCTACAAACATCAACAGCTGTGAACCACCGAAACTGCAACAAACCATATAGGGAGGATCTTTCACCTCCGGAATGGCGGACAACAGAACTCCAACTGGAATTCGCAATACAAATAAAATATTCCAAATCACATATACTAACAACTTTCTACATGCCGGTCATAAATACCCCTTCGGAGAAACTCTCGAGGGTTTAGAAAAGAACGTCGACACGACAAACACCTACGGACAACAATAACAAAAATGAGCCCCTTTATTAATTAATTAAAGGTCTATTTATTAAATTATTTAAATTCTGGGACCATTAATTAATTAAAAATAATATATTAAAATTGGGGACATTACATACTCAAGATGGAATGAAATTCTAAATCTAAGTGAGGAAATGTAGAAACCATGCAATATTTCAAAGCAACAAAAGTAATCTACCTTGAAGACCAACAATGAATCAATAATCACTTTGATAGTATTATGGCAACAATTTCAACAAGTCTCCAATCTCCTATCCTACTCTACCCTCTGATCTTAATCTCCTCTATAATGAATCTAATGAGTTACAAATGAGAAGGCCTTGGCCTTTTATAGTTTTTCAATTACAATGAAGTGCTAAGGTCAAATTGGAATCAAGGGCCAAGATTTACCCATTACAAACCCTAATTAGGGTTGCCACACTATCATCCAATTACATGAAGGCACCACCTTGTCGGCCAATAAGAAAATTACAATGCCTTTGAGAACCAATGAGAAAATAGATAAGGTAGAGGCACTAGATGCCTTCCACATGTACACCTGGCATAATATGATTGAATGTGCTTGAACACGTGCAATTGGAGCCTTTTGATTTTTTGAAGACAAATGGACACCACCTCAGCATCCTTATCTCATAGACACGATCAATTGTTTTGTGATGAGAAAATATTTCTTGATACTCAACATTATGAAGCTTTCAATTGTGATGGTATATTCCCAAACTTCTTTGTCTTCTCAAATTTTGTCCATCCTTTGAAAATCTTCTCATTGTCATGATTTTGAACTTTTTGCACTTGCAAACTTGATGTCTCTTTCGATGCCTTGACCTTGATCTTCTTGAAGTGATGAAGTCTTCATGCACTTAGATCTTTCAAAATGAACTTTGATTTTCAGGAGAAATTCAAGTTTGTGATGATTTCTTTCACTTATAAGCTTGCAAATTTGTTCTTTCTCCATCTTGATCTTGATCTTTGAATTTGTATTTTGATAATCTGATTTTGAACCTCCTTCTCATTTGAAGTTTTGTGCCTGACTTATCCACCATCTTTTGCTCTCCAAGCCTCTCTTTCAACAATTACCTTGCAAAACAAAGGAATGATTTCGTTAAACTCACAAAATGGTAAGAATAAACGATGTGAAAGAAATCTTAAAACTTGCATGATATGAAAATGCATCTAGATTTAACTTTTCTTCAAGACAAGGTGACTTCACTATTTCAATTTTATTTGCTTAAGATTTTTATCATTTTGTACAAAACTTTATCTTGCCGGCTGATGTCTAAAATCTGACTGCTTAATTTTGATTTTAAAGTGAATTTCCTTCAAACTCTAGCTTTATGGGGTCTGATTTTCCTTTATTTCAACCTAGATTTCTCTCTCTCGCACATTTTAATTCTGATTTTCCTTGTTTTTCTAGCCCAGATTGTTGCTTCTTGCAAGATTTAAGTTCTGTTTTAACAAAAGTCAGAGATTTAGCTTTTGGAACTCCATCAAAATCGCCCTTTTGCTCAATAAAATCGCTGCCTTTATGTGCCAAGTAGTTCTCTGCCTTGATGAGGTCGATCTGCACTTGCTGAGAGGATTGATTATGTTAAAAAATGAAATGAGCCCCCCGCTTTATATAGGTGCGTGGGTTGAAAGGTTGTATCTTTTGGGTTGAGGCTGACCTACACCATATTGGGCCAATGAAGTTGATTTGTTGAAACAACTAGAATCCCCTCAGAGGCCAACTTTCTCCATTGGCAAAAATTTTATTTTGAAATTTATCATTTAATCCAAGTCGCCCAACCCTATATGAAATCAGATTTTCATTGTTTTTTCTTTCCTCTTGAATTCCAACAACCTTTTCTTTGCATTGATTACGCTTTCATGTGAAGGGCAGAGATTTTGGGATGTTGGGAATGAAATTCCCAAGTTATGAAAAGTTCTGCCTAAGTGTTGGTTTCTCACTGCTCTTCTACATTTGCAAATTTGATCAACTTTTGTACTCCAAAATCTTTATGTAGATTTGCAACGTCCATTTCCACCTTAATCTCATTGGATTTTAACTTGAAGAGATGGCAGAGATTTTGGGATCTTAGGAATGAAATTCCCAAGTTTGCAAAAGTGCCGCCCAAGAGCCTATATGGCAGAAATTTGAAAGAGCTGGGAATGAAATTCCCAAGTTTTGGAAAGGTCTGCCCTTGAGAGCTTCTTCACACATTGCTTCTTCTTTCAAATTTTGATCAACTTTGCAATTCACCATCAATTGAGCTTATAGAATAGAATCCAGTTTAGTCTCACCTTGAAGCGCATTGCATTCCTATGGTGGAAGTCCTAGGAACTTGGGAATTCCCATCTGATTTTGGACTGGATTTCCTCTTCATTTATTCACAAACTCGGTTTTTCCCTTGCATTCTCATCAACTTGCCTCTTCAAACATCATTTTTCATCCTTTTGATCATCTAGGAAATGATAAACTCCATCAAAATCTTGCTTATGGTGGGGCGGAGATTTCAGATCTTTGGGATTTTCAAGGGTGGAACTCCCTAGATGTTGGGAATTACGACGCCTTTCTTGCATGCTCATCTCACCATTTTTAGCTTATACTCAAAGTCTGAAATGTTTCCAATGTTCATTCACTAAGAATCTCAATCTGATTTTGCAACTGAAAGGAGATTGAATTCATTTTCATTTTCAGATTTCACCATTTCCTCCAAGTATTTGGTAAATTTCATCCTCTTCCCTCTTGAATTTTGCTCTGTTCGGCCATTTTGATAAATCTTCCTAGTGCAGAAATTTTGAAAAGTGGGGAATGGAATTTCCAAGTTGTGGGAAATTCTGCCTATTAGGCGACATGGCAGAGGTTTCATGATGTTGGGAATGAAATTTCCAAGAGGGGAGAAATCCCGCCCAAGAGGGCTGGTGGCGGAGGTTTGGAGGAGTTGGGGAATTTACGAGGGCAGAATTACCAAGACCTTGGGAATTCTGACACCCACTTGGCTAGTTAAGACTCCCAACTTTCACTTCAGTTTGTTTTAATCTTGGAGGGCAAAATGATTTATATAAAATACAACATTTAAGTATAAGTTACATTCTTATATTTCAAGTTATATTTTATATAAATGCTGTCAGGATGTTTGAGAGTGGTTTTAGGTTAATAGGAGTTATAGTAAAGATTTTAGATTTTGGGAGGTTTTTAAAAAATCCCAGACTAAGCCAAATTTTAGGATTCAACACGCCTTCGTCAGTGTTATCTCTCTTTACCTCTCCCGACTTTTTAAGATGAAACTAGAACAAGGATTTTCAAAAGAGTCTAACTCATTTCATAACAAATCTCTTGATTTCAACTCCATACCCTTGACTAGTTTAGCCCAACATGCCCTTGACTAGTTTAGCCCAACTCTCACCCATATCCTTGACTGACTTGACTACCCAGTGAGCCAAAGTTGCTCAAACTCATCTTTAAGACTTGGAGGCTTGAAAATTGCTACCAACTAAGACGACCTAAGACCACTACTCCTACTGCCAAAACAAAAATAGGTGGTCCCCATTTGCAATGGGGCGATGGAGTGAAAACCGCACAAGAGGTCTCATACTTAATGCTTATATCTTATTCAGATGGGTTCATGCTATATGCTACTTATGTATCTAATATTTATCTCTTATCCATTTAGGTCCTCGGTTCAGATGCTTTTGGCATAGGGCTTATTTACATTTTGATATTTCCTTGGCTGATATGGAACTTATTTGTAATATCTTTTGGTTTGTCTGACAATGTTGTAGTCTCCAATGATCTATCTTGTATATAAGGAATGTTGGTGCTTTGGCAAATTGCAAGTGTAAGGCATGAAGCAAGTGAAGTGTGCAAATCAGCTCAACAATCAATAGAGTAGAGTTCAATGACTGTGGTAGAGAAGGAAAGGCAATAATAGCTTGGTGCTAAAGTGAACAGTGTTACGTAGATCAGCTGCATTATTAGGAGAATATATCTTTATTTACTTTGAAGAGTTGTAAGTAGTTTAACACATTGAGTCTTGGGTACTTGAGTTTGTTTCTGTATCTTGCTACTTTGGCAGTAAGCCTCTGTACACAAGTCTGGAGCAGTGAGCTCTTGTTTGTACTGTAAGGCAGTGAGCCTACTTGTCTAGATTCCTTGTTGTATTGGCAGTGAGCTTCTGATTGGTTTTCCAGAGCAGTGAGGTCCTAATCTTTTGTAATCAAATTGTATACTGCAGTTAATTATTGTAATGTCCCCTTTTTAGGGTACATTATATTGTGTCGGGTTGTTAGCCTGTTCAACTTGGCTCGAAGGGTTAACCGTGGTGTAGCAGGGCACCAAAAGATAATTGGCCTAGGTTTTTTCAGTTCCAGGTCAATCGGAGCAGTTTCAACAGGTTTTCGGGGTACTTACTATTTTTAGTAAGTCAGCAGGGTTCAAATTTCTCTGTTTTTCAGTAGCGGACTCGGAGCGTCTCAATGAAACCTTTCCGACGAGCTATCACACGTCAGTATCCAAGCTCGTTTGGGCCTCCGTTTTAATGCCAGAAGTTTTCCTCATTTATTATTTTACTTTATAACTCAACGGTCATTTATTTAAAATGACTTAAAGTGAGTTTATAAGAGACGAAATGGGCATACGAAGAGTCACAGTGGGGAAACTGAAGAGTCACAGCTGCAGCCATAAGAGGGGGTTTTGGAGACTCATTCAGCATGCTTCAGTTTATGAATATTACTTCTCTTTGAGAATTCGAGAAGCTTCAGCTATCGAATCAGAAATCTGAGGATGGAAACCTTTAGCATTTCTTGGTGGATTGGACGGAAACCCGATTCATCTCGGTGTGGATTCATTCAGAGTTCGCCATTGTTATACCAGATTCTTTATCATCCAGTCTTACTGTTCTTTGCTGTATTTCAGATTGGATTGGATATTGTAATGTTTGGTTTATGTATTGCTGATGTATAATACAAAACCGTATTTCTGAGAAATTTAATAAAGTTATATTTGCTGGTTGTTCGAATTTATCTGTTGGATACTTGCATGTTTCATTGGTTTTCGAATCTGCATGTGATTTGGTTGAGAAAATTAGTAGATGGCCGGTTAGGGTCATTTCAATTATCTTTGTGGGCAAGTGCTCACCGTGAGTTTTCCTAGTTTGTGTTTTTCACGTATAAATCTTGATTTTCTTGTGTTGCTAGTTTTGTTCTTTACTTGCATAGTATCATTTGTGGTGGCTACTAAAGTTAGTTGTTGAAGTTTTTTTTATGTTGATTCACCCCCCTCATCTCAGCATCCAATGTGTGTTTATCACCTTGGTGGGTGTCAAAGTCTTGCCAACAGGGTCAAAGTCCCACTCTTGGGCTTATGTTGGACGAGTTGGGAACGCCACTACAATCTCCCTATCATTCCTGCCATGACGAGCTAATCAACTATAAGGGATGAAGCATAAATAGGAGGCAAGGCAAGCATCCTACTAAGTATGCCACCTCGTGTGGATGTCAAGGTCCTACCAGTGAGGCCAAGAAGGCCAAAGTTCCACTCTTGGGCTTATGGGGTTGGTTTGACCAAACTTATCATGACTCAACCCCTATATTCAAGGTTTCTTCAATAACATAAAGAGATAAAATTTAAGTTCATATATATTAAGCTAACTAATATTATTAGCTTGTATAGTATATGCATGCAGTTGTGTTCCCTATGTGACTGCAGGTGTGAAGAGCCTACCTGGCTCCTTCTAAATATAATTCTTTTCTCTAAAATTACTTGCAATAATTTTATCTTTGTGTTTTGTTTAAGTTTATTTCAAATGAAATTTCCCACCAATTTTAAATATCATAAATAATATCAGACTAAATATGTCTTGAACGATCATCAGTTATTCAAAATTATAGAAGTGGCAATGCTTATAAACATCAAATTATTCAACAACTATTGGCACCTGGCAATTGTTTGAATGTTGTAGAATAAAAAAATAACATCCAGGAAAGTAAATGCAGCTTGTATGAATCTTCAGCCACCTCCAAGAAAGAGAACACAGCTTGTATGAATATTCAGCCACCTCCAAGAAAGAGAACGGAGCTTCTCTAATTCCAATGCAGCCTGGTTGGATATTCACGCAATCACTTAAATTTGATTTCCAGCCTCGAATATTAATTACGCAGCCTGTTTGGTAGGAAATGCAGCTTCCTGGCAAAGTGACGCACCCTCTTTGGAAGTCACGTGTTGGCTGTGAGCAAATACGCCAGCCTCTGAATGAAACACAACTTCCTTCAGTGAAGTCTGCAACTCTTGCTAACCCACGCTGTCTTCTAATTGATCACAACACCAAGTAGAAGATAAAACAACCTTCTACTCAACACAATAAACACTGGGAAGAAAAATCGAACCACCTCTAAATTCAGAATTTGTTCACAACTCCTCAAATTTGATATACTTAAGCATCAAATTTGAATTAATTTAACCAGCAAAGAATCTCCAGTAAATCAGAAGCAAAATTCACCATTAACCTGTAATGATTCAAATTGCACAATGAGGAATCAGTCCTCAAACCCTAGCCATGTTCTCATCTCTCCAATTTCAATAAAAATCACAAGTCCAAGAATGAATTCTTTTTTGCCCAAAGCATTGCTTTTATAATAAAAGATATCTTCTCACACACTTTTCACTTACAAAAGACTTTGCTTTATGTGCACATTTGAAATATAATAAACTATTATATTTCTCCACTTTAATGTTGAAAATGATCCTTTTATTAAAATAATGCTATTCTGACACATAGGGTCCCTATTTTATGAGCTCATGATTTAAAACTTCTCAACCCGGTTCCAACGAGCTATAACACTACGATGCCCATAATACATTCCCAATAGAAATGGCAACCCTAGTCGATTTAATTAAATAATAATCATAATTCACCCATCTTGCGAAAACAATTGAGGAAGCATCAAAATCAAAATCTAACAGCACAAGAGTGATCTTAATGATGAAAGATGATGAATGAACCTGACAGGGTGACTTACTAAAACTAGACGCTCCCTCCAAGAATCTTGGAGTCCAAACCGGAAGGCGAAAATAAAATTTGAAAGCATCATATAACTCTTCTAAATCCTCTGAGCTCAGTAGAACCATAAGTTGACTTACTATAAATAGTAAGTCCCTCAAAAAGGGGCCAAAACCCACAACAAGGTCCTCTAATCACCAGTATTAGCCTACAAGGACCCAATGATAGGCTAAATCCACTAACTCCAATACTAGCTCAAAATGGGGACATTACAGTCCTCCCTCCCTGAAATTGCTTGTCCCCAAGCAATCTCAGAAAACAAAACACAGAAGTCCACCTGGATCCCAAGGATAGAATGGAGTAATGTCCCTGTCCTCATTATACTCGTATGAAGAAATCATCAGCATCAACAGTACAAACATCAGCAATTGAGAAATTGCACTCGACACCCAAACTGAAGATGCTGCAGCAAGATCACCATGTGGGAGAAACTCAACCGAGAGTAACCCACACAAAAGTAACTCAACCAACAGACTGGACTTGCCCCTAGTCTTTGTGCTAACCAAACCATCATACCAGTCATCAAATGGATGCACTGAAGAACTCTGTAACTGGTAGATATCCTGAACATGAGGATCAAAAGTGAAACTAAAAGCACTCCTCATTGTGTACACCTCTGTAAACTGCTCAGTAAAAACTGACTGGCATCCTGTAAAATCTGTCTGATAACCAGGTGTACTAATAGGATCCCCAACATCATCATCATCATTATACAACTCCTGAAAGGGATCATCACTGAGCTCAAACAGCGGATTGTCATAAGTCATAACGACATCCACATCAAATAAGGGATTGTTCAGAAAGTGAACTGATCCCATCTGCTGGTTTGAGCTAAAAAACTGCAAACTGTGAGAGACATGATGTGAAATCTGCTCTACCTGAATGGACTCATGTCTCTGAGAATCCTCACTATGTGCAATAAGTCCCTACAAACTATGATCCTGGGACCTATCATAATCCAATAACCACTCTGAGTCATCATTCAATATCTGATATGATATACCAGACTCGCTGCAGCATGAGTCATCCTCATAGATAACATCAATAGTGTCCACATTATCAATGCCAATATCACCAACCTGTAAAACCTCTGATATCACAGGCCGCTGCCAATGTGACTCACTGCTGTCATAGAAATCAGAATTAGAAGTACTCGCATTTAGCATGCAATCCTGAAAACTAATACTCTCATCATGTGAGTCAAAACCCATAGTGATATCCACAACATCCTCTACACTTGCCCTATCATCATCGACATCGATAAGCTCAAACATAGGACTGCTGTCATAGAAATCATAACCTATATCATTAGTAATTTCATTGCTACCAGTTGATGTAGGGCTGCCATCAATGGTGGCTATCATGACATTAGCATTCTCATGATCACGAGCTTTTGTCTCATGGAAATGATGAGACTCAATGCAACTATCCTCAAGCAAGTCTGTCATAGCCTCATGTTCCTGAGAATAGCCTCTGGAATGCTTTCTCTTCTGTGTCAGGTACCTATCAAAATTCAAATTCCTCTTAATTGCTTCTGGAAGAGCATCCCACTCTGCAAAGTGTGCCGCTATGTCATCAACAAATGGTGTCGGCTTTGTCTGTACACTAACTGCATCCAGCTCAGGCCTCAAGAAAGTAGGACGAAGAGGCCTATCATAAGTACCTCTATGGTCAGCTCTATAATCACATCTGTTATTTGCTTGTGTCCTGTGTGATCTAACTGAAACACTCCGCGCACCTCTGTCTCTAGCACAATCACCTGGTAATGCGATACGTTGAAGAGTGTGTGAAAGCTGTTGCAATACATTTGCAACATGATGCTGACCTTCTGCTAAATTTCTAAAATTATTTCTGGCTTCCCTGTCAACATCATTGCCAATATTATCTTTGTGCCTGTTGCCTGTATGATCAACCTGTGGGCCCTGTTCATTTCCTTCTGGCGGGGGTGAAGCTCTACCCCTGCGGACATAATGCATACCAGGCACAAACCTGTATGCCATTGCTAAATCTTCATACCCTCCAGTTTGGCAAGATCAAAGCTTTGATACCACTGTGAAGAATCTAGGCTGGCTCTTCTAAAAACTACTAAATTGAACTTATAATATTTGCAAATACCTTGTCCAAAAACTTTTAATTTGCAATTTAATTTCAACTCCCACAATTCCAATAAATCCAATCAAGCCACATTGATATTCCTTGAAAATAAAATAAAATTTCTAATTCCCAATCACAAGCTGAATGCTGAAAACAATAATAAAATTTGAAATTTCAAAGCACCTGGTAATACTTGGATGTTTGAATTAATGAACCATCTTTTGCAATCGTATCACAGTCCCAACACATTTGACGCCCCAAGCAAACTGTCATGTGGCAGATTATTAAAAACGTGACAGGCCTGGCATTGTACGAGCCTAGCAGAATGCAATGTACGGCCCAGGTACTCACGTCGGCAAGGTTTAAGGGTGCTGTAGCTTTCTCAACACCCACACACACAGCGGCAAAACCTGTTGGAAAAACGTGAGGTATAGAATCAGCCTCACCCAACGTTTTGCTTCCCAAGACAAAGTACTGCCAAAACAGCAAACACGTGCTGGAGTCTTGGAGGAATCTCAAACACCAGTATTAATTGCAACCTCAGCAATGAAATGATATGCAGATTTCCCAATGTGTATTCCAACCTCAACAAATACAAATTCGAATTTCTTAGAGAGAAATCGATTTGCCTGCATAATAATAAACTTCTCCTTCATCCAGTATACTTCAGCACTGGAATAACTTCATACAAATCCAGAATTCCAATTTATTAATTGCAGCATCAGCAATTAATTAACAACAGATTTCCCAATAAAATCAACCTCAGCAAATTCGGATACAAATACCAAATGAAAAATCACAGTAACTCCTCCAGACAATTTCAGAACTTCAGCATGAAAACAAATCAAACCCCAGAATGAACAAATTGATTTGCCTGTAGAATAAATTTCACATAAACCCAGTATACATCAGCACTGGATTTAATTCAGAATCAACAGCTGCAAAATTCACCACCAATCTGTGATAACTCAAATTGCCAGAAGAGGAATCAGTCCTCAAAACCCTAGCCGGTTTCTCACAGCCAAGAGACTTTATAAATTTTATCAAATCAACAAAAAAATGAATGAAAGTGCTTTTTTGAGTAGAATATATAGCTTTTTCGGAAAAAACACAATTTCACTTTTTTCATTAAAAAGGCTTTTAAATGACCTCTTCACTTTATAACATTAAAGTTATAAAGTATTAAAGTTATTAAATTAAAATAATTTAATTTAATAACGATAACTTTAAAAACCAAAAGCCTTTGAATTCTGCTGACTGAAACAAACTCATTTCCGACACTAGAGCCTCGGACACCAACTGCCTTGCCGGAAATAACCCACTGCCAAAAATAGCCAGCTGCTATAAATAGACTTACTATAAATAGTAAGTCTCTCAAATTGGAGATTCCTTGAGACTCAATCCTGAAATATCTGACGCTTCGTGCAGACACCTTGCTAATCTAGGCCATACCCAAAATACCACTTACTAAAAATAGTAAGTCGACCAAATTGACCCAAACGAAGAGTAGATATGATAAACTAAACTTCCAGAATGGAGTCCCAACACTGGCTCCACAATCTGACCCCCTCTGAACGCCTGATTAGCTTGCGAGGGTTGCCAAACCAAGCTAATCCCGAAGTCTGAAAAATGGGGATAGTACAACAGGGTTTATAATCAAGGGCATAATGAAGGAATAACTTTTGGTTTAATCTTGAAGGGGACATTACAAATTGTATTAGAGCTATGATCTTGCCATCCTTTAGGGTAAACATGAATCAAAGAATCATTCTATTCAATAAGAAGAAATCTAACAATATATGGATTATGTGTATACTCTGTGTCTTCATGCATTAATGTGTATTCTCCTTGTATGCTTTTTGTCTTCATGCATTGATGTGTATACTTTGTCTATGCTTCATGTATTCATGCATATGTTTCATATTTTCAAGTGTGTATTGCATGTGTGGCTCCACTTTGGTTTATCTAGAACAATAGAATAACTAGAGAGATGAATTTGAGGCATGCTATCATGCAAATAGGGTTTTGGGCAAATTCAGTTGGCACCATCATGAGATGGTCTAAGATCATTTCTCTAGAAGATGAGAGAAAACTTGTCTTAAGGTCAGTTGCCAAATTCTTCTTTTAAATCATAAGAGGAAAACATATAATTGCTTGAGGACAAGCAATTTTTGGGGAAGGGCGGATTGTGATGCCTCCTTTCTGAAAGAGAATTCAATAAATAAATAATAATATAAAAATATAAAAATAAATACATAATGACCAATTATAATATAATATAATATAATGTCCCCAATTCATTGATATGCGGTTTAATATGTTTTAATTAAAGATTGAAACTTATACTAGCATCTTGATTCCATAATATAATAACCAAGTGCCGTAGAGAAGATAGTATTAGTAACGACTTAATGAGAAAACGATGAGCAGATCAAACTATTGATTTGACTAGATTAGATAATCAACATCATCTCTTAAAGCAACAATGGTGAGATGGCAATCACGCCACATAAGCACTTATGATGATAAGGATTATTATAGAGAATGGTGTGATATTATAAAAGAAATATCGACTTATTACCATTATCAGCAGACCAGGAGAATATGGTTTGTGGTTTAGCAGCGGAGCAATTAAACAAAATGGATACTATGAGCAATTGATATTAGCTAGAATATCGATTACAACAAACATGTATGGAAGTGTTGAGTCAAATTAGGACCATGATGTGACTATTGCTTTGCGATTAATCAATACATGGAGTGTATGGACGAGGCCTAATCTCATCTTCGTTAAATGTGCACATAAGACTTAGTAGAAGATGTTTAAACCATGTGGAGCCTACATTTTTAATGATAGAGGACGATGTCTGTAGAATGATAGAGAATCTTCAAAACTGGCAGCCTATAACACATATATCGAGCGGTTAGTATTTGATGGAATCAATATCAATTATCTGCGATAATAATGATAATGATGAAATGAGTCTACATTTTGTAAATTCTCAGTCTTAGGCTATTGAAGACGAAGAATAGAAAACATTGGCAATAAGTAAGTTGGATGATTATAATGATAAAATATCCAAGGGAAGATGGTTTACACAACGACCCCATAGAAACTCCTTAAGGAGCAATTGAAGACACATGGCTATGAGCTAAACCAATTATCAATGAAGTGGGAAATCCCTAATTAAGACTGTTCAATTAAGATATAAGGACATCTAAAAGTCCTGCAATCAAAAAGTAATACACGAGTATCTTAAATGAGAAGGGTGCGATTAATGATACCGTCCCTAATGATGCGATTACAAGTGGAGATTGATCTTAAGGAAGAAGGATGACTAAGGCAGCTTTTATGTAAATCGATCTGAATGAAAGCGATTAAGAATTATTATGAAAGATGATTTCAAAGAGACATAAGACATGGCCTTTGCAAATGTGACTTTTCATGTCAATGCAAGGTATATAGAGAGCTTTCAACATCTCTTGAAAGAATCAGGGAATACACATCATTCAACAAAACAGATTTGAAATTGACATATTTAAGAAAGACATCAGTATGGATCTCAGGATATATCAATAATGAATAGAACTATCAATATGTAATGGAATTGGACCATGGAAGGATCAGAATTTTATATATATATATATATATATAGATATGAGAAATCTAATATATATATATATATATATACTTCAGATATATATATATATATATATATATATATATATATATATATATTAGATTTCTCACATATATATATATGAGAAATCTAATATATATATCTGAAGTATATAACGAATTATATGTCATGTTAAAAATGGTAATATCATCTTTACCAATCTATTTGCTTCCCTATCTTGCTGTCACTTCAGGGACTAACTATGCTATGATCCAAAAGATGAGAAAATTCTTTTTGCAGGGCCTTGCAAAGGAGGACAAAGTTGCCCTCATTTCTTGGGAAAAAATATGCAAAATCAAAGAGGCAGGAGGTGTGGGTCGTAGAAATCAAATGTGGCAGAATAAGGCCCGAGGGGCCAATTTGGTATGGAAGATGCTCAAGGAACCAAACTTGAAGTGGGCAAGGACACTGCAAGAGAAATATTTGAAGAACAATGATTGAAGTGAAATTGTCAAGGTAACAAACGCAGCCAAAGGCTTGCGAGTGAGGAATTTCGTGAAGGGATTCAAATCCTTAATTTCGGATTATGTATTGTTGGCTATTCATGATGGGAATTCAACCCTCTTTCGGGAGGATTCCTGGGGTGGTTTTTGCAGCATTGACAGTTTAATTTCAATAGAACAGACTAAAGCCTATCTAAAACAGCAATGGGGAAACAAAGTGAAGGATTTCATACAATGTTTTCCAAATCAATCAGCCTAGGGTGGAAATGGAGAGATATGACTTGTTTGCCTCTAACTTGGGAAGAAATCCCTATGCTTCTACATGTCATCTCAGGACAAAGAGTGGAGTTCAGAATGGGGGAGGACAAATTGATATTGGCTGGAGCTAACAATGGTATCTTGAATGGTAAAGATGGATACAAAATGGTGGATGGTATTGAGGCTCAAGCTATGATAGACATCCCCACATGATTGTGTTGGAGAAAACACTTGTGTGCCAAGGGCGGGGGGTTTGCTTGCGATGCTGTCCAAAAGAGGATACCGATTGCTGATAAGTTTAGAAGAATGGGCTTTGAAGGTCCATCTAGATGTGTGCTATGTAAGGCAGAGGAGGAGAGTGTGGACCATCTGCTACGTGATGCCCTCTTTCCCAGGAATGCTGGCATTTGTTGTGTGCAAAATTAGGTTGGATTACAACATTACCAAATGATATAATGAATCTCTTTAAAGAGTGGCCGATTCGACTGGGTGTTGGGTTGCTATGGATTTTATGGATCATATGCTTGTCATTGTTTATTTGGGAGATTCAGAAAGAGAGAAATATAAATTTTTTTGATGGAAAATAAATTCCAGTGGCTTCTTTGAAAAACAAGGTTGAGGTTGCTATTGTGGCAGTGGTCAATAACAAAACAAGTATCAATACAAATCCTAAAGGAAATTTCTCAAAATAGGATAGATGAATGATGTTTTAGTGGCATGGGCTACAAGAACCACCATTCATTGGGGATGGTGTCTTAGGTCAAAATAATGCAACAGATCAGTCAAAATGGTTACCACCTAATGATGGATGGTATAAATTAAACTTTGATGGAGTCTCGACAGGCAACCTTGCCCCTTTGGGCCTGGCTGTATCATTAGGATGTGGGGTGGAGAAATAGTTGGTCGATTGGCAATTCCTTTGGAAACTAACACTAATAGTGTAGTTGAGTTAAATGCACTCACACATGGGTTGATCTTTTGCTGAAACTTGCAAGTAGGCAGCGTTGAGATAGAAGGTGACTCAGCCTTAGTGATAAATGCAGTAGAATGGGTTCTATGCCGAATCGGAAGATTAATGCCATGCTGGAAAGAAATTTGGAACTTCTAAAGACCTTTTAGGCTTTCACAATTAACCATTTGTATAGGGAAGCGAATACAGATGCGGATGAGATGGCGAATTTGGGGGCAAATGGGAAGTATTTTGGAGCCATTAGGCTATACAGAGAAATGATCTTTGAAAAGCCACACATTGATTAGATACGACACTATTGGGTGTATCTTTGTACACCTGACAATTTTACTCCGAAATGATGTCTTCCTACTTTCCCACATATGGAAAAATTGGATACAAATAATGGTGCCATCGATATCATCTTAGCTAATAATGGAATGTTAATAGACTTTTAATTGGCAACGGCTTTGGCCTTCCCAATGAAGGATCAATATGTTTGGAAGCATTCCTTCATGATGGTTTGACAATATGGTTAATTATGCTTTAAACAGATGGAATAGTGACATCAACATGTGGGTGTCTTAGATTGTAGAAATCTCAGCATCAGTGATTCAGTCGGGTGGTGGCACTTTTCAAGTGTATCAATGATTATGGCATGCCAAAGAGGAAAATTCAGGGAGATACCTGGAATGTTTCGGCTATAAACCCCTCCATTCCCATCCGCAGAAATGCAAATTGAAGTAGATTGAGCATACTGGGTAGGGGGTATAGGATATTAGGCTTATCTTAGAGTCCTATGCTAATGGAATATCCCTCTACGTTTGCAGAGTAACAAACGACAAATGGCTTTCCTAGGTCTAATATCAGACCACCATCTACATGCTGTGAGAAAAATCCCTGCTCTTATAACCAATGAAGCTATCTGTATGGTTCTAGGAAGGGAATTTATCATCTCAACTAATAGACAGGATAAATTCAGATAGTACCTCTTGATTTCTGGCTTCTCTGTTAGACCTAGGGGGAAAAAGAAGAAATATTGCTACTTCTGTGAGAAATCTTCAAGGAAGACTTTTTGGTCGATGACATAGATGTGGTAGCTTTAGCTGAGATGGGTGTGGCCATTCCATGTCTCGATGATATTTCCAAAATACGGCAGCCCGGTGAGGTGGTGGAAAAACAGCCATTCCTTCTCAATACTAAGGATGAGGCATTGGTTTGGCATCACAAATGGGCAAGCATCGGATGAGATCTTCGTAAATGAGTGGCCATTGATGACGGGGATGGGCTCCAGTGGTTATATGAATTTCTGGAATTGGTTTGTGGTGACGACTTCTATGAGGAAGCTTGAAAGGTATGATGGAGAAATCAAAGTTTTTTTGGCAAATTTTGGTCGGCACTGGTTGAGAATATATGAATCTTTTTGGGTGTTCTTGGTCTATCACTTTCTCTCTACGACTGTGGCCTCTGTGGGTAGTATTCGATCGGCATTTCCTTTATCTTGGCAGAAAGGCCTTTTTTGAGTCCACTGGTGCTGGCTCTGGCAACTCTCTTCCAGATTCATGGACGTCTTTTCTAGGTGGGCCATCGGCTGTTTCGAGTTTCCCGACTGTTCAGATAGCGGTCTTACTTTGTAGCATGGTTCTTTGGTCTTCAGCTCTTTGAAGGCTAATGTTTTTTGGCAATATACATAATGAAGGGCATATGGATATGGTCTGAGATAGACATTTTTAGTATCGACTGAAAATATGGTCTGATATAGACCTTTCTGTATAGCTTGTAAAACTGGATATACAATATCCTGAACTATGTAAGTTTTCATATATTTAATATAAATTCCGCGATTCTCTTGTTCCTTACATACCAAAAAAACAAGGAGGATTACTCAGTTCTATTTTTCCAAGACAAAATAATAGATAATAATTGCTAGCTGTGTTTAACAAATTTTGCAGGTAACTGTAAATCGTAATACTATAATATTACCATGACAGAAGATAGTTTCAACTCAGTGCAACTTCCTTGAGTTGTTTTAGACGAATCTTGAACAAGTTCTGGTATGCATCACCAAATGTTAGAATGTCCTTGTCATTGCTTCTCTTCAAGTGTTCCATTACGGAAGTAGACTTGTTACTAATTGATCTTTACACTGAGATTGTCATGCAATAGCCCTTGGTGGCAACTTTCTTACTCTGCCAAAGCGGTTTTTGGCACCACATGATTGGCTTCCTTCTATATGATGTTAAGCTTCACTTTGTTGTACAAGATTGGTTTTGACATGATCTGTTTTTCTTCTTACCAAGATATTATTTGTCTTTTACATGAGCTCTCATTTAGTTTCAACTCAGATCTCTTTTCTATGCTAATCTGTGGATGCTTGGCTTTCTCCCAATTTCTCATGTAGGCTTTATTTGATCATGTTCATTCTGTACGGATCATCTTTAATATCCAAAAGCTCATTGAATTATACTCTGTGTTGGGAGTAACCACAAGATAAATTTATGTAATGCCTATTGCATCTTAAAGTCTAACATGGGTAATAAGCACGTGGTTTTGATTCACAAAGATAGATTTCTGTAAACCGAAAATCAAATTGTATAAATATTTACTTTATGCTCTTGATTCTCTGAGCAGTGCAGGAATTATGGAAGGGTTCTCAATGTGTGCTGGGGACTTCGTTGAAGTATACGGTGATACAAGTCAGTCAGGTATACCTTGCCACTTCTCTTCCATGTCAGATATGTAGATTAAGATCTTATGTGGTATATGTTGTCATAAAAATGTGTTTTGTTGTTAATGGACATTGTTGCATGTCATGTTGTTGTATCTTTACCCAAGCAAACTATATTTTTTTCTGTAGTACATATTACTTCGTGTGGACTGAACTAGAAAATTTATTAATGGAAACAGTTTAAGTGATAAGGGATTCTCTGAGAGGGTTCTTCTGGAAATAATTGACAGTTTCATATACAGACTGCTTGATTGTAAAGCACTTCATCTGTATTCAACCATGTGAACATCAGTAAAAAGAAAATGCATAGGAACTTTATGGATAATTCAGGTAATGAGTGTAGATTGGGTAACTATTTATTGTACACATTCATGGAAGCAATAAAAAAAATGGGTTGGAGAGGGGACGCAAAAGAATTTAAAAAAACTCACTTATATTGTAAAAATTTACATGTCTATCTATCTGCATAGCAAATAGTGTAAGATTAGTTTTTACCATGTGGTCTGTGTTATTGCAATGTTTTGCCACCTTTCTGTAATGTCCCGGCTTCCTCTGGCAAGTTTGGTGCTTAGAACCTGCAACAATCGTTAGTAGATGCCAATATAATATAATGATATTTGAATGATTAGTAATTATTAACAATTAAAGATTAACTCATTTAATATTCTACTTCCCATACTAAACCCACGTAATCCTTAGAAGACAACTCTTCTCCGATCTACCTAATTCTCTGGTGAGACAATTCTCAATTAGGTAACCATCATGTTGAGAGAAATCCTTCTAAGGCCTCTAGGATCTCTGTTAATGAATAAATTCATTAACCCATAATACTCGGCAAAGATCCCACCTCCAACCGAGTCTCTCTTCTCTCACATATGCATATGTTTAACCACTATAATATATATTATCTCTAAGGGACTCTCTATTATCCCTCTCTGGATTCTCAATGGAATCACAAAATTCTTATGAATGTTCTCTGCCAAGTTTACTTGGTCCTCGATTTACAAGTTTTTATCGATATACAAATGGTTCATCTCTAATATAAATAATCACTGATGGTTACCTCTAATATCTCTCTGCAGCAATAGAGATCTATGATCCGTACAATGGCCTGCTACTCTTAATCGTCTCTTTGAATTGAATGTCTGTTATTCACTGAACGTATTATGTTGCTTCCCAGTTGCTTATGATACTGGTATTTTCCTTGTTACTTCTCGCTGTCTCTTCCCTCTCTTTCTTACTCCCGTGATGCTCTCAACGTCGCGTCTTATGGATGCATTGTCTATTGCGGTTACTTTCTGTGTCTTTCCCTAATTCTCGTGTTGCTGTGTGTACACTTGTTCTTCTCTCCTTCCCTCTTTCAAATGAACTCTCCTCCCTTTTATATCTTATTTTGAAAGAGTCACATCTCTTTATTACACATCTCTTGACTTTTCATTAGATTTAGTTAATTTATATTAATTTATATTATACTATTTATTTACTTATTTATTTTATGTTTATTATCATTTATTATTAAATCCTATTTAGAAAGGCAACATACTTTCTACAATATTCTCCCTTGTAGTAATTTTTATTTATTTATTCACTCATTGTAATTTTATTATTATTTAATTATTTTAAATCTTATTTTTTTGATAATAGATTATATATATGTTATTATATTTATATTATAATAATATAATAATAATATTTTATTATTATTTCATATTTTTATATTTTAATATTAATATTAGTATATGATTTTATTATCATTATTTATTTAATAATATTTTATTATCTAATTATTATTAAAATCCTATCTTAAAATGGGGAAAAGTTGAAAATTTGCCAAACAATATTGGCAGTACACATGGACTGTGGTTTCATTTCACATTTCAGCGGAGCAGATCCCTTGTCTGAGCACTACGTGAGAAAAGCATGAGATTGGACAATGGTGGATATTTTTGTGTTTTAATCCATGTTCAACAAGAAAACTGAATAGGTGAAGAATTGGAAAACATGGGATTGTAAACTTCTGAGACAAAATTTTATGTAGCAGAGTAAGAATTATTAGTCATGTAGATAAGTCAGACTAATGAACTGAAGTAACACAAAGCTCACTAACGTCGTTGACTCACATAAGTGATGTTTGGGACCTTGCATAGAAAAATGAGCCTCATTTGATTTTTGAAGTACATTACAATGTTGAGTTTGCACAGTACAAGTCATTGTCAACACTCTTGCCATTAGTCTTCCACAATATTACTTGATGTATGCTTGCCGTTTGGAAGATGAATTTTTCTTTTGGGTGGAATGATGTAGTTGGCATACAATGCCTACTGTTATGATTGATAATATTGGCTATCTGTCATTGTATTAATTGTCTGTTAGTTGTCACTCCTGGGTAGTGTTGTGACGTTTGCACACATCGCCCATTGTAATGGGACCCCTTTTCTTCTCGTTCGTTTGGCCCCCCTTTTGTTCTGGCGTTCTTAGTGGCTCTAGTAGCAATCCCCTAGGTTCTTAACGGATCCATTTGAGAAGTGATGGTTTAGGTCTCTGGTCTAGGTTGTTTTCCTATTTCTTAAGGTCGTGGTTTTGGAATATCTCATAATTTGGAGTTGAATGAGATAGATTTAAGTGCTCCTCTGAGGTGTCGAGTTCTTTCCAATTGAAGAACAAATTGAACATTGAATAAGTTAACACCTCCTTACCTAGCATGGGGAACCAATCTTTAGGTTGATTGCCTCCATGATCAAAATCTCTCAAAGATCAAGGAAAAGTAATCGGTATGTGCCCAACAACATTAATTCCAACATGTCAAGAAATTCATGAAAGTAACGATATCTTCCCGCAAAGACAGAACAATTTGTAAGCACAAGGTTTCAAAATTCACGACATCCTCCAGAGTATTAAAGCCAGCATTACAGGAGTGCAAGAAATCCATCACAGGATGATGTAATGAATACTCCAATCGACGTCCGGGCACACATCTGGTTAATGAAGGAATGCAAAACAGAGGAAATGGTTCTCTACGGGGGCAAGCACGCACGTGAGCACAATCTGGTGAAGGAGACCCGTTCATAGGGACAAGTGTTTCACAAACATCAATCATACCGTGAATGATGAAGGGATTCAACAAGAGACCATCAGCTCACCTGGAATATGCATTGAGTGCAAAACACGGGCAATAAAAGCATTATTTTGGAGGACAATCCATGTAATGTAGAGTATCCCAATGCGACAGAGGAAGTTTGTTCAACAATTGAAGGATGTCACTTCAAGAATATAACTATGATGCTCTCCGGAGAACCCCAAACATAACCTGCTTAGCCAAACATAGCCAGCATCATTCCCTCTCAAGCATCGGAACAGGGAAGTATAGAATGAGATTCGATAGGGATAAATTCTTCAATGTCCCATAGCGGCATCAGTCGTCTCAAGGCTTGAATCTGACCACAAGTAACATTTTCTAGTAACAAAAGAAGCAGACATGCATTTAGGAACACAGGTCCTGTCGTGGCACAAGAATCCATTATGTAGCCGCTCTGCAATGTTGGTCATTACAACCAAGTTCATATTGAAGACCCGCCTACACCATGGAATCCTTAGGTTTATAAAATCCTATTCAACGTGACAAAGTCCATACGGTCTGCAAAATGGTGTTCATGAGGGCAAAAGTACCGCTCAAAGCGTAGAGTTACGGTGGTCATGGAATGTCGATGTGGTGTGAGTATCCACCAACCTTGCCTAGACCGATACAGCAAAGGATCGGGAAATCTCCAGAACAAGGAATGCTCAAAGGGAATACCGAACCGCCCACCAAGACAGGATCGCAAGTCAATGGAGGTTGAGGAAATCCGCAACCTTGGCCAAGATACACCCAAGCACAAAGCATGGTGCTTATTTTAGTTAGTTGCGAAATAATGCCAAAGGGGATAAAATCCGTCACTCCCTCCAAATCCTGCGCATATCCTCCTCCGAGCGGAAACATGAGTTAGTCAGGGAAAAATTGTCAATGAAGGAATCTGCACAAGAGAAAAAATCCTTAACTTGCCCAAAGTCCCGCTCAGGTACCTTTTGAGGCGCAATGTTGAGTCAACGATGGATTTATTCTATGACTTGAAAATTCGCTACCCCCACACATATGCGCTCAGGTGTATTTCTCCTATGATAAGGGATAATTTCGAAAGAAAAGAATCCATGGAGTCCCCTTAAACTTGGTCTAGTTATGATTTTCGATTTGACTAGAAGTAATAACAAAAATCTAATGTGCTCAAATGTTACATGGGTTTAGGAGGATGCAAACGACTTGTTAACGCTTGCAGATATTTTTGAATAAAGTAAAGATGTTTAAAATTCGATATGCCCTCTCTTCATATGTATTCTAAGGGTAATTTAGACTTTGGTTGAGTGTCCAAAATGCATTGAAAGAGAAACCAACAGTGACGAATTGGAAATTGGAAAGGTTGGAATTGAAAGTGACAAAATTAGAGATAAAATAGAAAAGCTTAATTAAATATTGAATTGTGGTTTAATATTTAATTAATAATTTTGAAATTTTGACAAATTGAAAAAGCAACAAAAAATTGATCGAAAAATTTGATCGAAAAATTTGAAAAAACCTGGGAATAAATTGATCTCAGATTTAAATCTTAAGTTAATTAAATATTGATTTTTATGAATGTTTAATTGATACAATTTCAATAAAAAATCGATAAAAACATAAAAAGCAATAAAAGATGTAAAGTTCACCTATGTTGAAAATTGCTTTAAAAAGATTTTTTGATTTTAAGTTAAGATTTAAAATGAATTAAATATTGATTTAATTAATATTTAATTAATTAACTTCCAAAAAATTGAAAAAAATTGAAAATAAAAAAATCGAGTTAAAGTGCCAAATTTTGCAACTCCATTAAAACGAGAAAGAAAACTGAAACAAGTGCAAGGGAATCTATACAAAATCGGAATCTTGGGTGACAAGTAAGGCAGTTTCCTAAAATTAGCCTGCAGTCTTTAAAGTAGCTTTTTGGGCTTTGCAAATCTAGATAAGAAACCCTCCCTTATTTCATTCCCACACACAAGTCGAGGAGAACAAGTTGAGAAGGTTTTAAGGATTCAAGGGAGTTTGTGAAGAGGTGTTTCTTGAGAAGAGTTTTTTTGAAAAATGTGAAGTGTCTTAGTGAAGGAAAGGTATTTCTCGAAGAGCATGAGTTATTGCTTATAGTTGATTGAATTTGAGGAAGATCGTGAATTTTGAATTTTCTTCAGTGAGTTGGTAAGAGGCATATATTTCCACGAGAGAGAAAATTCAATGTTGAGCAAAAAATGGAGAAATTATGACAAAATTTTGAATTTTTCTACTTTTCGAAGTGGGTGTTTTTGTTTTTTTCGTGCTCTTATGTGTGTTTATTTTTTGTTTTACAGATGGCGGAGCCTAGCGAGACAAGCGTAAGTAGGAGGCAGTTGATAAAGAACGAACAGAGGGGATTCTACCCAGAATCCAAAATCATCTCGAAGTGGACAAAGGTGGAGGACACAAACGTTGGATGTCTAGATTTGAGTGAGTCCCAGAGGAGGATGTTTGGCTATAAGGATCATCACTTGACACACCTTTCTACCTGGATCGTGAACAACGGAATTGTAGTTGCAGCTGGATTCCCTCCTGCTTTTCAGCATGCTGAGTTGATCATTGAGTGTGTGAAGCATTACCAGTCCAGAGACAAAACGATGGAGGACTCAGAGAAAAATATCATCGCAGATCTCTCCCCACCGGCCATTATTGAGGCGTTTGGGATCCCTTGACCTCGGAAGTTGGTCTCAAAGACGAAGGAGCAAGTGCACAGAGTTTACACAGTTGTAGTTCAACATTGCGAGGAAATCATTAACAACAAATGGATGAGGAACAAATCCCACAACTACAAACTACCTAAGGAGCTTGTGTGGCTGGATTTTCTGGATTTTCATTGGGAGTACAACAATTTGATAATGATGGTCAGCAGAATATTCGGCTTACCCCACTCCTACCTATTCGAGATGTGGATGTGGTATTTTGTTCAACAGGTGGTGAAGTTTAATCACATCGATTGGGCTGGTTTGATTAGTGACAATCTCGATGAGTAGTTGAGGAATTTGGAGCATATAAGGAAATTCTTCATGAGCTCCTATATGACATATATGCTGATACGAAACACAAGGTATGAGGGATTAAGGTGCAAGGGAGGCCTCAGAAGTGAAAATCCATGATTGAAGGTGCACGACTATTATCCGCAGTTGTATCTACAGGCCATAGATAATTACTCTTGAGTCAATGATGCATTTGCAATGCGCATCATGAGGACCTTGCAAAAGACATTACATATGAGATTATCTGCAGAGGCAATGAAGTTGGTAGAAGAGTTTGGAGCATGGTTCATTCAGTTTCCCACCTTATCGTATATCAGTATGCAGGGATTTATGAGCAGCCGTACAAGCTTCCATGATACCTCATTGATAAAATGATCCTATTGGAAGTCACCTAACATTTGATAGCTTATGAAAATGTCCAAAAGAAGAAAAAGAAACTAGGATTGGAATTCCCACTTTCCATTGGAAGTTATGTAGTTGAGATGTGCCCTTGTCTACCAGCAGCTAAAGGGTCATTTGATGATAATTTTCTTCCGTCTACCACTCTATTCAAGGAGGCTAGATTTTGATCCATACAACAAGATTAGAGTAGAGGCAGGAATGAGGCATCAACACAGAGCGCACCTTGAGGACTTCTAGGCAAATGCGGTTGATGAGAATGAGATTAGGAAGAGGATGTGCTCCCGATTGCCATTAGACCTAATCACGGCATGCAAGATTTTCTACTTTGTTGATGTATGTAGCATCGGTTAGATAAATAAATCCGACTATATGATTATTATAAGAAATAATTTATTATATATACATATATATTAATATATATAATAATTGATATTATTTATATTTTAATATGCATATATATATATAAAGTTAATCTATATTTATTCTTTTAATAACTATATAGTTAAATTAATAACTTAGATTAATGAATAGACATGTCCCATCTTCTTGTCTTTGCCATGTATATATACAAGAGATCGATGCATTTGGAAAACACATAGTTTTGAAAGTAGTGGGATTACATTTGCAATTGATCTCTGGAAATAACATGGTATTAGAGCAGGCGACCCCCAGGCTTGTTGGTAATAACGACAATAATTTTGGTGTGAATATTAAATATCACTTTTGATATTATGTGTATAAGGCATCGTGCCTGTTGGCATACGAATGGATGCAGAATAGAAATCGAATGGAATCACCAAGAAGAATTTAACTAGCGCTCAGTATACAAGTGTAAATATAACATGCACAACCCATCAAATCAGCATCTGTGTAGGGGGATTATTGAAGATAAATACTTTGGCGGATTAGATTGTCAAACCAGTTCTAATTAAGTTGTAGGTCCTTGCAAGGGAAAACAATTTTTTGTGCTTACCTGATACTCATTCTTGAGTCGGAAATAATGGAGGCATGGGAGTTTATTAACTACATCTCCAACATTTGATAGAACCATCATCAATCAGGTCTAGCTACGATCTTGTGTTGATGGTAATATTAATATATACAGGTCCCTGAAGTCCCAAAGACATTAGAATTCCTTGACAAGATTTTATCATACCTTAAGATCCTACAAAGACATCCCCGTTCATTTGAACATTGAGTCTGCACTTATCGGCTTATATATTGATTTGAGGATTCTTGGGAGCACACTGTGACTTGCTGGAAGATTTGACAGAGAATTTTGTGAACGGACAAGGGCAAGAAAAGTTTCCTGAGGACTCCCTACGAGGTCAATAATGAAGAGAAATATTTATATGAGTTGGACGAGTGTATAAGCCGTATGACATAGATTAAACTGGACGACATCAAGTCCTTCATCACTGGATATTATTAGATGTAGCTTAGCCTTGTTTAGATAAAGGAAACTATTTTGGTTCGAGTGTGAAGGGTCAATGTTTGTTGTGAGTACCATTTCTGTGAGAACTATGTGACTAGCGCACCTTACTCTTGTCTGGTTTGAACACTTGATTGGAGTCCGTAGTTGCTGTGTGTGTGGAGACAACTTTTGATCAAGAGCCAAATACATTCCAGAAACACAAGCTTCCTGCTGAGATTTGGGCCACCATTATGCATATAGGAAACAGGTTGTAACAGGAGACTTGAACTGGTGCGGTGTGTTCATCAGTGGACGTGAGGATTGTTTATATCTATAATCCAGGCGCCAACCACATCTTTTTCATGATATTGATCGATATCGACACTGTGTATTGTGCCCATCTGGGAAGTTGTTGTGGGGCCTGTTATTAGAGAATTTAAATTAAAGGCCAAGCACCTCTCCTAACATTATCATCTCAGATTCTACTAGTGAACATATAATTACAGTAGACTTCTAAGAAGCCCTTCGGGATAGCTAGTAAATAATAATTCGGTACAACATTGATTACCAATCTTGGCATTCAAATTTTTATGTCTGTGCATTCTGGGAAGTTCTTGGCAGCATTTTGTGATGCGGTTATGATTACGGTGCACAACCCACGACAGGGAATCATGTTGGCCCACAACCTATTTTGTTCATGATTCATCTCTCAGAGGAGTCCAAACCTATTGACCAGCATTTACATTTGTTCTTTGATCAATGCCCTTTTATTGGTCTGTTTGGAACAGTACAGGTTGTATGTTCGTAAATCTCTTGCATCATTGTGTGTGCGACACAAGGCTAAGTACCTTGATTATTAACCTGGCATATCGTAGATTCTAGATATAATGCTTGCTTGAGCAGATCATTACTGCTGTGAAACTGTCGTCCATAAGATTATGAGAATCAGGGTCCATTACCAACAAAATGCATTTGACTTCTTCAGTCCCTTAATTGCCATTGGTGGACTAATGTTGGACATTACAATCGTGAACATATTTGGCGTGGTGCAACTGTGGACAAGATAGTTTGTCGTAATTTGCCCAATCTCTGAAAAGGACTTTACACACTGTGAGTGTGGAAAACTAAGATGCGTTACCTGTCCAATGTAAAGATTTGTTGAGGGATGCTCTAGAGGGAGTTTGACATTTCATCATAAGCAACCTTGGATGAGGAGGTCAGAAGGTTGATATCTTTCTCAGAGAGAGCCACTTCATTATGAAGATCTTCTTAATGCATTCTTCTCTGTGAGAGAGAAGGTTGAGGTGCAAGCCCTTGTATTGTATATTTCCCCGAGATGGAGAGATTTGAGGTGAAAGCCCTTGTTCCATCCTCTGGGAGTGGCTATGGTGAACATCATGATGAGATGACATCATCACGTTGAGTGATTCTGTAATGGGCACTTGTGCTTATTATATTTCCATTCATGGGAGTAGCCATGATGGATCCACCCTCTGGGAGTAGCCATGATGGAGGTCATGTGAATGGCTCCATGACTAAACACTTTTGTTGAGTCACCCTCTAGGAGTAGCTATGGTGACCATCAATGTGAGATGACGACATCATGTGAGTGATTCCATGATGAACACTTGTGTTTGTTTGCATTTTTCATTCATGGGAGCAGCCATGATGGAGCCACCTTGTGGGAGGACAAACCAAAACTTATCGAGAAGGATTCCTCCCTAGCTAAGAGGGAGTGTTGAATTTAGCTTCGGGAGGATCACAATAATAATTCAAGTTGGTGGAAGAAATTGTCAAAGGGTAGTAATATTTGACAATAAGTGATAAGTATTTCTACCCTTGAATAATGTTTAAAAATTTTGAGTCATTAATTCATGCTGTAAGATCGGGATAGTAAATCTTTTATGCTTCTATCATTGATATTCCCTTTGGGATAGTTTAGTTTTATAAACTAATTGTAATCTCTCTTTGAAGTGCTTTGAGGACAAATCAGAAGCATAAGAGATTGCATTCAAGGGAGAAAGAACTTAATGCCTGTAGTTATGGGACTCAGTTAAGAGTTGATATCAGATTCATAGGGAATCTGACAATCCATTATAGACAACCTTGGAAGAAGAGGTCAAGAGGTTGATGCACGAACTTGAGCTTCAGAGGGAGCAATCAGAGGATCTACATTAGTGGACATCCGAGGATCTTGATTCAGAGGGAGCAGACCATGTCAAGATGGGTTCCTTAGTGATCAGTAGTTAGAGGACTGTGATTCATAGGATGGAGTTTCAGCACGAGTGATCCATTATTTTGTATCTTATAGAGATTCCTTATCACTATGTAAGAAACATGGTAGGAAGGAATGTGATCCAGTTGGAGTATATTAATACGAGCGATCACACAACAGACATTCTCACCAAGCATCTCCTTAAGTGAAAGTTGAACACCTCAGGAAGAAACTTGTATGGCGGAAATGTAAGCTATTGAGATTGAGTCTCATAGTTGTTTATTTGTATTAATAAAGATAAAGATGTTTAATGTGTAAACTTCTTTTGTCATATGTTTTGATATATGACTTTATGGGCTCTACCCCCTGTATTCATCTCTAAATGGTGACGATCTTTTGGAAATGAACACTTGTATTCAAACATTATAAGATGACGATCTTGTAATGTTGATATCATGGTGACTTGATATCATTCTTGGATGTGCCATGATCTGTTATGGTAGACATTATGTGATGTAATGTTAGTGCACATACCATAACTAGGATGTATAAGGAGAATGTAATATTCTCGAGCATATCATCCTTTAAGTGTCACAAGTTATGTGATACTTATCATCACATGCTATGTGATGTTTGTCTTCACGAGATATGTGAGACTTCTTATCATGAGTTATGTGATACATATCATCATGTGTTATGTGATGTTTGTCTTCATGAGATATGTGAGACTTCTTATCACGAGTTATGTGATAGTTATCATCATGTGTTATGTGATGTTTTCCTTCACGAGATATGTGAGACTTCTTATCACGAATTATGTGATACTTATCATCACATGTTATGTGATGTTTGTCTTTACGAGATATGTGAGACCGCGTATCACGAGTTATGTTATATGTGAATTACTTATATCACGAGTTGGGTGATATATCATATCACAAGTTAGGTGATATCTATACTCATAGAGTTTATTGTGATGTATTCTTGTTCATACTCTTTATCTTACCTAGCTAAGAGTGAGTGTTGATGCATAGTAGTTTCGGTCAAATATAAGGATGATTGCTTTGATTATTTAAATATGAGTATGTATGTATGTCAGTTCATAATGTGAACTCACATACATACATACACACATACGCATTACTTGTGCCTATAAGAATAATCATTCTAAATATTTTACCATCATCCTTGTATATGATTGAACTACTATACAAGTTTAATAATCTGTGTAATCAGATTATTTTCATCTTCTCTTGCCATGTATTGGGCAATGAACATTGACGGCTGCATTCTATAGATCATATATCATCTATATTAAGGATCGTGAAATGATCCAATACTATGCACAACAGTATAGTATACAATGATTATAGTGTAATGTTTATCACTTGTATTGGATGGTGACAATCTTACAATGACTTGACCTTCTATTGTGATGATAGAAAGAATCGCCGATGGAGGCAATCCACTTGAGAGCTTCTGGATAGAATCGCCACTAGATAGAATCATGTAATATATATTGTTTACATCACGAGGATGATGCTTCAATTGCTTTCATCTTAGGGATGATGCTATCAGGTGTCATAAGTGTTGACATTGGATTGATTTATCCTCCCTAGCTAAGAGGGAGTGTTGATGTATGTAGCATCGGTTAGATAAATAAATCTGACTATATGATTATTATAAGAAATAATTTATTATATATACATATATATTAATATATATAAATAATTGATATTATTTATATATTAATATGCATATATATATAAAGTTAATCTATATTTATTCTTATAATAACTATATAGTTAAACTAATAAATCAGATTAATGAATAGACATGTCCCATCTTCTTGTCTTTGCCATGTATATATACAAGAGATTGATGCATTTGGAAAACACATACTTTTGAAAGTAGTGGGATTAGATTTGCAATTGATCTCTAGAAATAACATACGTGCTTGATCAGATGGGCGAAGATCCAAATGTGCTCTAGAGAGGGTATAACCCAGATAAGGAAAAGGTTATTCATCCCTACGACTGGCAGAGGAAGGAGATTTTAGATCTTGATACATTGACAAAACCAGTCATAGACTTCACGAAGTGGTGGGTCGAACGACAGTTTGATAAGATGACTGTACCAAAGGAGGACTAGATATACAAGTTGTTAGGTCATCCACAGCTGCGAGATGAGAGACCAAGGCAGCCATCGGGAGGAAGGATAGAAGAAAGGGACATCTCGTCAAGGATTGCAGAGCACATGAAGGAGAAAGGCGCGGCTCAAGAAATGCATACAAAAAGAAGATTGGATCTTTAGATTGAAGAACCATAGCAGAAGAGATTGTGGTATGAGAATGCGCCATCTTTGCCTAGCCGGACTCCCAGTGGGCAGGAAATGGGAGCATTCATCAGACATGAAGAAGAAATGAGTGAAAGAAGAATGCAGCAAGGAGAACAACGCATGACGAGGCCGGTGCAGGATAGATAGAGCATTAATGAGCCGGGAAAAGGATGTCACAACAGAGGAGAGTCTTGGTGTGTTTTTCAGAAAGATAATAGAGGAAGAGGTTCTTGAGACAGAAGTAGAGGCCCTTGCAACAGAGGAAGAAATTCCCACCACAGAGACACTAGCTCTTGAGGTAATGGAAGAGAGTCTTGGAGCTGAGGAGATTGATATCACAGTAGTGCAAGGAAAAGAGCATTAGTAGTGCAGAGGGAGCATAATACAAATATTCCAGAATGGCTTAGGTAGAGGATTCAGAGGAGCCAAGAGAAGGAAGATTACCTTGCAGTTGAGATACAAGAAATTCTGGATCGAATTTACCGATCAAGAGTAAAGGGAAAAGCCAAGTTCACCAAGGTCATAAGATGAGAATCAGGATCCAGAGTTCTACAGATTGCAACTCTTGCAATGAACAAATCCAAAAATCAAATTGCTCTTGAGGAATATCACGTAACAGAAATTGATCTTTGTCAGGCTTCTCGAGCGCAAGTCATGGAGGAATTCGACGATTCAAAACTAGCTGTTAAGGACAATATGAGGAAGTTGGAAGAAAAATATCAGAGGCAAAAGGGAGAGATCAGGGCCTTATGTGCATACATCAACAATTTGCCTCGCCTAGTTCAAGAAGAAGATCCATCTTTTGTTCCCTGAGCAGCTATTCCAACCGAATTGGTTGAGGCCTTCGATAGGATTAGGAGAATCGCGCAAGGTACAAAGGTCTAGATTAAGGGGATCCAGAATGAGGCCTACAGGCACGCCAAGGAATTAGTTCGGATTCATGATAAGGCACTGACCATCCTTTCCCGAATTTGTATCATGGAGGAGACTTGGGAGGATGAGCATATTTATTAAGATGAAGTGATCTCTGACTTGCAGGAGCTGATGGAGACCCCTAGGCAGATCCTGGTTGATGGCGGAGTAATCGAAGGAGTATGATTTCCCTCGATGGTATGGTGCAATTCTCATTGCGAAGGAAATGTTTGAACATTTCACCAGGGAGTCAGCTCAATTGAGGGGGATAGCTGAGAATATCCGATAGGTCTCCAATACCATTGCATCACTGTGGTTACAAAGGCTGGCTGAAGAAGAAATAACTATTGACAACATGAAAAGCAAATTGAAGGGGATCTTCGGAATTAACTCTTTCATAAAGGATGATTTTGAGAATCTATCTGCCTTCACAAGCAACATGCATAGGACTCGGGATCTATTGCCAAAATGGGATGACAACTTGAGAAAATACGACCGAGCAGTGGTGGCCCTGGAATTCAAGCAAGAATCGGCATCAAGTGTCAGCATTGATGAGTTGGAGGCCATATTGAGTAGGTTCCTGGAATTCAAACGTCGAGGTCAAAGGTAGATGCATTTAATACATAGTGGGTATATGTGTAGTGGCTATTTATGACAACCCACTCTCTTCTTGAGCATGCACGAGTAGTGGGCATTTATTACCCACTACAATGGTGGTTTCCTTCTCACATTAATATAGATTCCCTTTTTTGTGCCCTAACCCTAATTAGGGCTTATGTGGAAAAATCTGAGCCATCGGTCATTGTTTCAATCTGGGCCACTCGTTTTCAAGGACCTATATAAGGGCCTCTTCTAATTTGTAGAGAGCAAATTGTAAGATTGTTGCCTAAGAGCTATTGAGATAATAAAACTTTCATTGAAGTGTGGTGATAACTTGATGTGTCTTGATGCTTGCTTGGTTTCATAATTCCCTCAATTAGATTAAGTTTGGTAGATAAAAGTGTTGTCATTGTAATAGAGAATATGATGTTTTGATGAGTTCCTTTGGTTCATACTTTTGACGTTTTAGCGATTCTAAATCGTTGTGCAAAGTTAGCTTGAACCCGTATCTGTATGTGCCTAAATTCTATCATTCGCACAAACATTTGAAGATTGCACCAGTTCACGTGTAGTTGTAGCTTGACATGGCGAAGTGAGACTTGGTAATTGAGGAATTCGTCCATTAGAATACTTCCTTTCGCTATCATTACCCTTAGGAGTAGATTAGAATCTATGAACACTAAATCCCCTTTATTTCTGCATATCCAGTAAAATCCAAAAAGGAATAGTATTTCATTGTAACATCTTTCGATAGCACCTGTATTCATCATGATTTGAATTTATTCAAGAAGTAAAATGTAAGGCCCCCTTGTGATATTCAACAAATCACATCAACACCGAGCTTATCCACGAGTCGAGGAACCTTGGAGTCACCGTATGATCTTCTTGCAATCATAGGATATGTGGTACTTTGTTCAAGAGAGGATAAGATATTCCAGTATTTTGTTCTATTGTTTGGTGGGTCATAAAACACACATCAACAGGTAGTTGTGTCGGTTGGTTGACAATTGTGTTTCTCTTGGCAACCATCGAGTCCTTTAAAAATGTTGTGTACCACCAAGGAAGTAGTAGCTAGCGGGATGAATTGTAATCCTTTACCGACCATATTTGGTCTTCTTCACTGTAATGAATTCATGAACAAATAAAGATATATTTTACTCCTATATTTGGTATGCACTGTCATCTATATTATTATTTCATGTGTAATTTACTAGGTATAGTAGTAGACACTTGTACTCTTGTGAGTCTTTTAGATAATTTACTAGGTATAGTAGTAGACACTTGTACTTGGCAAAATTGAGGAAGTCAATGGGTTGTGTGATCTATAATTTCTTTGATATACACCTAGTCCTGTATTTCTTGATGATTGTTGGAACACATGCACTTCTTTTGTTCTTTGTACCAAAATGCTATTGTGCAATGGAGGAAACCTATGACTTTGTTCTTGAATTGGTTCATTTACTAATGCAAGTGGAAATTCAAAGTGTGGCCCCTCCACTGGACCATTTGCTGATGCTGGTGGGAATCTACCATTATGTTCTTCATAGCTTTCAAACTTAGGTGGAAAGTTAAAGTCTTCCAAAAGCAAAGCTTGATTGTGTCTAACTGTGGGAACGAGTTCATATGCTGTCATAGGAGGATTTTCTTGATTCTCCGTATTCTTTATCTTCTTTTGAAAAATATCAGCTGCTACTTGAAATTCATGGCATTGCAACTTGGAAGGTTAGTTTGTCTTGTTTAATCTACACCAACTTCATAATGCTGCCTCAGTTAGGAATACTTTATCTGCTGGTCCATTCTCAGAAGGCGGTGGATTTTTGAAATATCCCAAGTGGATATTTACTCTACTGCTGCTATAAATTTTATTTAAATAGTTTTGTTCTCCTGTAAGTGTTTTAATTATCTTGCAGAACTAGACAGAAGTTGCAGAAGGAATGATTTTTATTTGATATTTTCAGAATAACTTGATATATCGTAAAGATAGTAACAGCAGCAAAGAGATAACAATAACAATAGCTTGATACAAAGCATATGAAATTCTGGAAATGCTTTTATCTGTACCAATAAGTTTGATATCAAAAACTAATAAAGTTTGGTACCTCAAATACAATCAGTGTCTGAAATAAGAAGCTGCTAACAGCTGCAATCTTTAATAATTCTGCCCACAAAATCCAACGTCCAGCTGGTATAGAACTGCTGCACAAATCTGCTCACAATGATCAACGCCCAGAATGATGCAATCTGCGGAATGCTGCAAAGATAGTCTCCACCTTCTCACGCCAATGATATGAACTGCTGTAGTAACTCCACCAATGTCGAAACCTTGTGCAAGAATCAGCAAATCCGATCGAGTTGAGGGCTACGTCCCAACTCAATCAACTCTCAGCCTAGGGTTTGACGTCCTAGTGAGGGAATGCTCAAATCAGAGCCAAATGCCATATTATGTTTTCCAAAATGTTCAAAGATGCTTTTCCTTTCCTTGCATTGGCCTTATATCATCTTCTCATGTAATTCAAACCCTAAAAGGAACCCTAAAAGAAATACTTAGGAACTTTATAATATAAAGTTATATTCTTTAATAATGGCGCCCAAGTGCCTGAAAATCATTATTTCACCAATAAGAATAGTTCTAAGTGTCAAACAGGTCCCTGAAGATGATAATTAAATAAAAGAGGCCGAGCTCTTTCCAACGGACTATCACATGATGGCAAAACTCACCAGATGGAGCCAGAAAACTCCTTATTACTCCCTAGTGGCTAAAAACTTAGCCTTATTTAAATTATTAAAATGCTAACTTAGGAAAATATTTAAATATATTAAAATATATCCCAAATAGCCACAGAACACCCGAAACACCCCAAAATCCTGTAACTGAATGTCACCTGCCTGTGACTGATGCCGAATAATCTGAAATAACTAATAGTCTCATCCCTCAAAAATAGGGATACTCCTAAAAAATAGGAATGTCTCCGAATCTCCCGAAACTGAAACCATAGAATGATCTCGTAGAGACTCAAGACTGTAACCCATCTCCACCTCCTAAAATGTAGGAAACTCCTACAATTAAGGAATTGCTCCCCTACTGTCCGAAACTCCAGATCTGAACACTGTATACCCTGACTGAGTCTCTAAACATCACTGCCAGCCTACGAGACTCCCTGATAGGCTAACTCCCACGTCCTACTAGACAGAGCTAAAAGAGGGGACATGACAGTCCTCCCCTCTCGGAGATGCTTGCCCGCAAGCAATACAACACTAATCCTCCACTATCCCAAGCAATCCAAATACAGAGCACTGATCGACCCCAACCCTGAAGTGGCTCATCAGGATAAACATACTCCCCATTGTAAGGTGTAGAGGTGAAGTAGATCACATCGTCACAGTAGAGTATCCACCCCTGAATACCCTCGCGCCCAAGAATCCAAACAAATGGCCATCCTGTCCTCCTGTCATAATTTAGACTAGTAGCTGGTCCCAAAACAGTCTTGTTATCCAACCTGTCCCAAACCTCATACAATCTCCGTGGCAAATCTAAGGCACCCGCTCCTGTGTGTTGAGATACTGAGGGACATGGGGTTATGATCAAATTAATGTTACTATCTGACTCCTGATCAGTAATCATACTCCTAGCTGATCCACCCTGAGACGGAAGTGTGCATGCCTTGAGCACGATCTTCCTTCTCCCAATCATAAACTCTAATTGTCTCTTCCTGAAATCTTGGCTGTACCTCCCCAAGTATTGCAACCACTGTACACCCAAAACTACATCCGTGCCCCCTAGATCAAACATGTAAAGTCATCTATCAAGGTGTATCCCTCCATGCCTATGCTCAACTGTGGGATACCCTTGATGCATTGCAGAGTAAGACCATTGGCCACAGTCACATCGATTCCTGGAAAATTCTGTGCCTGCAGACCACACCGGACTACCATTCTTGTATTTATAAAATTATGTGTAGACCAATTGTCCACCAAACAATACACAGTATGCCCATGGATCATACCCGAGATGTAGAAGAGGTGAATCATCAGTGCACCTGACAACTTAGCCATAGTCCCATGTGTCGCAACTGCTACCTTAGCATCTTCAAGCTCAATTGGACACCATCATCCCTGTCATTTATATCCGAAACCTCCTCATTGTCTACATCTGACATGACCTCAATAAGATGTGCCTTTCCCTGCCCAAGGCACCTATGTCCTGGTACCCATGGCTCCTCACAAGAAAAACATAATTTCCTCCTTATTTCATTTCTAGAATCTAGGTCTACTTTGGGAGGGCGAGGTGGCATGTCCTTAGCCTGCAAAGGAGGCCTCTGTGGTGCCTGTGTATTCCCGGAGGGTTTCTTATCAGTCTGATAAGAGGTAGGAGTGGTATCTAGTCTAAATGTAACATCAACGGCCTCCTTGAGGGTGGCTGGCCTGAAAGCTCGTACCAGTCCCTTCAGCCTGTCCTGCAAACCCTCTATGAAGAGCATCACACAACGACTTTGAGACATGTCAGGAACCATGACTGCAATACGCTGGAACTCATTCACAAAAGACTCTACGTTCCCTGTTTGCCTAATGTGTGCCAACTCCCGGTAGTAAAGCTCCGTGTCTTTACGATCAAACCTAGCGATGAGCCGCTCAGTGAACTCAGCATAGGAGTGAACCATGGCGTGATCCTGAGTGACCAATCCATGGTGAATAAATATATATCCAACTTGTGCACCCAAGCTCGTGCACTTGTATCACCCATGCCATCATAGGTAGCCAGTGTGATCTTCCCAGTAGCTCTATTGAGGTCATTGTTTTGTTGTGGCCTGTAGCCCCTATCTCCTCTAAACCTGGCGTTATCCCTACGCTGTGCACAATACTGTGGAAGAGGAAAAACATCCCTAACCTCTGGGGGTAGGGCTCTCCACTCAGCTGTAGCTGCCATGATTGAATCCTCGAATCCAACCTTAGGTGGCTCCACCTGTGCTGGCTGCTCAACTTGCTCAAACTGAGGCAATAATGGTCTATCCCGAGCAGGAATACGTGGACATTCTTGCCTATAGGGATGAATGGAGCTCCCTGCTGAGACATGGGATCGATGATTGCGCTGGTTTCCTGCAATGGAAACCGACGTACTCCTTCCCTGTCTTTCCTGTCTACCTCCATGCCTATCCAATTCCATCCGCTCCAAGGTATCCTGTAATCTGTCAAGTGTTTGGACTATCCTAGGCTGTGTAGCCATCAGAGTTCTCATGAACTCTCTCTCTTCTGCCTCTGTAGGCATGCCGTCACCAGCAGCACCCTGTGCCTCACCCATAGTTGGTGTCTCTGTATCTCTGGCGGCCTCTGCTTGCCACTAGTTTCTCTTGCGCTCGTAGAACCTGTGTATTTCTCCACTAGGATGCATAGAAGATATGTAAAAACAGATGCCGACTGCTGGAATGAATTATCAAACCCTTTCTTGTAACTTGTTGTGATAAATTCATTGAAACCCTATAGGCTGGCAGGATTCAAGCTCTGATACCACTGAAATATCCCAAGTGGATATTTACTTTGCTGCTGCTATAAATTTTATTTAAATAATTATGTTCTCCTGTAAGTGTTTTAATTATCTTGCAGAACTAGACAAAAGTTGTAGAAGGAATGATTTTTATTTGATATTTTCAGAATAACTTGATATATCGTAAAGATAGTAACAGCAGCAAAGAGATAACAATAACAATAGCTTGATACAAAGCATATGAAATTCTAGAAATGCTTTTATCTGTACCAATAAGTTTGATATCAAAAACTAATAAAGTTTGGTACCTCATATACAATTAGTGTCTGAAATAAGAAGCTGCTAACAGCTGCAATCTTTAATAATTCTGCCCTCAAAATCCAACGCCTAGTTGGTATAGAACTGCTGCACAAATCTGCTCACAATGATCAACGCCCAGAATGATGCAATCTGCGGAATGCCGCAAAGATAGTCTCCACCTTCTCACGCCAATGATATGAACTGCTGTAGTAACTCCACCAATGTCGAAACCTTGTGCAAGAATCAGCAAATCCGATCGAGTTGAGGGCTATGTCCCAACTCAATCAACTCTCAGCCTAGGGTTTGACGTCCTAGTGAGGGAATGCTCAAATCAGAGCCAAATGCCATATTATGTTTTCCAAAATGTTCAAAGATGCTTTTCCTTTCCTTGCATTGGCCTTATATCATCTTCTCATGTAATTCAAACCCTAAAAGGAACCCTAAAAGAAATACTTAGGAACTTTATAATATAAAGTTATATTCTTTAATAATGGCGCCCAAGTGCCTGAAAATCATTATTTCACCAATAAGAATAGTTCTAAGTGTCAAACAGGTCCCTGAAGATGATAATTAAATAAAAGAGGCCGAGCTCTTTCCAACAGACTATCACATGATGGCAAAACTCACTAGATGGAGCCAGAAAACTCCTTATTACTCCCTAGTGGCTAAAAACTTAGCCTTATTTAAATTATTAAAATGCTAACTTAGGAAAATATTAAAATATATTAAAATATATTAAAATATATCCCAAATAGCCACAGAACACCCGAAACACCCCAAAATCCTATAACTGAATGTCACTTGCCTGTGACTGATGCCGGACAATCTGAAATAACTGACAGTCTCATCCCTCAAAAATAGGGATACTCCTAAAAAATAGGAACGTCTCCGAATCTCCCAAAACTGAAACCATAGAATGATCTCGTAGAGACTCAAGATTGTAACCCATCTCCACCTCCTAAAATGTAGGAAACTCCTACAATTAAGGAACTGTTCACAACTGCTCCCCTACTGTCTGAAACTCCAGATCCGAACACTGTATACCCTGACTGAGTCTCTAAACACCACTGCCAGCCTACGAGACTCCCTGATAGGCTAACTCCCACGTCCTGCTAGATAGAGCTAAAAGAGGGGACATGACAATTTTCTAAAGGTGATGGCACATTTCTGTTGTTTGGCGATGTGTTCCATGTCTTCTTTTGGTACCCTTTGTGGAATAGGATTTAATGATAAGTAATAATAATAAAAGCTAAAATATAAAGATAAATAAATAAACAAACAAATAAGAAAATTATAATATAATACAATTACAAAAGACAATCGGCTAACTTAAAGATAAATTAAACAAAGACTATGTTTCCAACACATATCAAGTAGCCGCAAATAGATTGATGGACAATAAGAAGGAATCATGTGATGGTCAATTCTATGTTTACTGATTCAACTTGGTCAAAAACAATTTAGTGACGATTTTGTATTCTTTGTGGTGACATGGAGTATTAAGAATTAATAGTCACTGAATGCAAGGTTTGCCATGATTAATGGTCTTTATTGTTACATTATCAAATATGGGTGATAGTTTATACTCTTGGCATGACATTAATCAGACCAAAGAACACAATCTATGCACTCAACAATAATCTTCTAAAAAGAAGATTAAGATTGTGATAGCTGATTCTATACATTTAAAAGATTAACAATAAAAAGAAATGCAATGTTATAAACTCCTAGCGGATGCCCGACTCCATAAGGTAGCTGACTGCATCTCCATTTAAGAAGTCGACTCTTGCACATTAATGATGAGATAATGATAGTGTATAGAACACTTATACAACAAAGAGAAATGTCATTTGATTATAGGAAATAATCTTAGTTGCCGATTCGGGTTCAGGGACAGATTCGGGTTTGAGAATCCAGTTCATGGATTCGTGAATTTTTTTTTTTCCCGGTTTGGATTCGTAAGGATTCGTGAGTATATATATATGGATTATATATCCAAAAATATAAGAGAAATATACATAATTCTAAAACTAAATCATTTCATACTATGAATCTATGATGCTTGATCATTGATCAATGCCAAATGTCAAAGTCTTCATAACTAGGTCTTAGGTAGTCTTTGTTGGTGGCTGTTTTCAAGTCCCTAGGTCTAGCAAATGAGGTTTGAGTGATTTTGGCCTATTGGGAAGTCATGTCTGACTGGGATTTGGGCGAGAGCTAAGCTAAGTTTGTCATAGAGATGGGGTCGAAACCAAGTGATTTGTGATAAAACGAGTTAAAACCCTTTGAGAATCCTTTTGCTAGCTTCAGTTTGACTTTAGAAAGCCATGATGGATTGTGGGAGGTAACCTTGTTGAAGGCTTGCTGAATCCTGAAATTTGGCTAAGTCTGGAATTTTTCGAAAACCCTCAAAATCTAGAATTTGCATCTTAACTCCTATGAAGCTGAAACCTATCTCAAACATCCTGGAATGTATTTAACTGGTATTTATACAAATATAAATTAAAGTATAAGACCCGGACTGATCCACAAGCCCGTGCATGGACCCTGCCCGGATCCGTCACGGACCCAGAACGAATCCGGACCCGGATCGGACCCGGACCCGGATCCGACCCCTATGACGCGAATCTGGCAACTAAGGAAATAATCGAAGGAAGAAACTCAGAGAAATGGATGATATCTCCAAACACATAAGCAGAAAGATGGGAGACAAACGATGACATGCGGGAGACGAAATAAAAAACAGTTGGAATAATAATATGAACTTATATATTGTAAGCGATGCAGAATTAGATGAGTCGAAAAGAATTGATAAGGAAATATAAGAAGCGATAATACAGAATATCGACGAAAGTATGAAGATCGGCAGATTAGTAAAAATCAGTGACATATAAATTAATATCGACTTGTGTATTGAGAGACTAATATTCAACTTCAGTCATATTATTAATGTCAACCAATAATTAAATCAGCAATTGATGATTAGATAAAGCATGAGAGTGATCTGTTGAGGTATGTTGAGGCGGTCCAATCAAGCAATTATGTGAGGATAATTCCATGTCATGTCAAAGAAAGTGATGGTAATATTACAAGCGCTGAATATCAATGATCGGTTGCAATATCAACTATGGCAAGCTTGTCAAACTATCGAATCATTAACTGTTATGAATTCGATTCAAGGGAACGAAGCAATAACAGCTATTGACCATTAATTTATATATCTTAATCATATCAATTGAAAAGTGACAAATATATCTAATCGAAGATTAAGAGAAGACAGCATAATCATTAGCAATTATATTTGAGATATGACGAAGCACAAGTATAAGATAACAGTGATTAGTTAAAAGTGATTATAAGATAACAATTAGAAACCAATACGATTGGTATTCATTAAACAAACATTAATGAAAAGCTGCGGTTAAGAGTTAAGAAAACTGATCTGTATTGAAAGGGTGTTATTAAAGAAGGGATACGCCCATTCCTAGCAAGAGATAATGTATTTAAATCATTCGATCTCTCTCGCAAGAGATCATCACATCAGCAATCAAGGTTCACTTGTTCCGAATAAGAAGCAATTGCGATTAGAAGCATTACATCAGTAAATACATCAAGTTTCTCTTGAATTGAATCAATTTCACTTATCTACATCGATTGGAATGCAATGAACAATGATCATATTACGAGGATCAATGAACAACCTACCAGCGAACAAAACTTGAAAATCCATCATCGAAGGAGGTGGAGAAACATACACAATCCTCTCATCTATCTAAGTATCTAGAACAGATCATCTATAGAAATATTGATAATCACGTGAATGACAAAGTACCAAAAGGGAATAAGCAGCCATTTTTAGACATCAAATCAAATAGCAGATCAGAACTTAGTTCTGATCAGCTAATTGGAGGAATCTTTGTTTGCAAATAAGAGTTTACATCAGCCCTCAAAATAAGGTTGAGATCAAGGACATTCTAATTTGAATGTTGTAATTCCTAGTACGGAATTAAGGCAGAAATTATACATCTCTGAAGGTCAGTATATACTGTAAGGATGGATATGCCAAAGTATGGGGTATCCATAGTCCTGGGAAGCGATGAAGCTCTTCCCAAGAATTATAAGGAAATAATGGATATGCCAATGCACAGGATATCCAAAAGGCCTTAGGAAGAGGTAAGGCGTAATGAGATGGTGTAATAGCTTGAGGACTGTTCTAGGATGGCCATGAAGGCGACTAGAGCCGCAAGAGGTCCTCACCCAAAGGGCTAAGAACCTGATTACGGCATCTTCCCAAGGATTAGGTGGGAAATATGATGGGAAATAGATACTCTTTATTTTCTTTTGTGATTATATATATATATATATGTTTTGTATATAATCTTCTAACTCATGTGCAGGTTCATTTATCAAGGCTTATAATCAAACAAGACAATTCTTAGCACAAGAGAAGGGGACATTCACCCTTGATTGTTTCCATTGAATAGTTGGCTCTTCCCTTGAGTATTGCCTTGATTGTTACCTTGGTAATTCCCTTGATAGTTTCTTTGATGATTTCCGTGATAATTGTTCTGTTGGCCTTGATAGTTCCTTTGCATGCTCTGAATTTGATTGTTTTGGTTTCTTAACTGTGTGATTTTGGTAGATAACTTCTTTAACTGCTCAATCGACTCTTTCATTTCATCCTTTTCTTCTTGTTTCCTTCATAATGAACCTCAAAGGTACACAGGCTGAGATGGGGATGCTTGAGAAATAGGAACCCCTGGCTGAAGCAACAACTAACTTGATAGGGCTTGATATGCAGTTTGAGGAATTTGATTCATAATTGGAGTGTGGTTTGTCAAAGCTTGATTGAGACCGAAAATTTAATTTTTTGCTAGGGGTGGTCCCATATGGATCAATGGTCTTGACACATTTTGACCCAATCCTTCACTTCAATTGTTTTAACATAAGCTGCATTCAAATCCGTTAGCAGAGGATGACACTGTCTCACAAACATGGATATGAGATTGTCCAAGACATTAAAAAAAATTCCCTTGCTGGTGCATCATTGACAATGTGGGGAGCTTGTAACCTTGTGTAAGCCTTATGAAATCGATTGTTGAAGGAACTAATTGGTTCATGTTCTTGTCTCATGACTTCACCAAATCACCTATACAACTCTGATGGAGTAATTGGAATTCCAAACTTGCCACTGAATGTCGCCTTCAACAATTTCCAACAGTCCATGGAAGATGTAGGCAAATGAATAAACCAGTAAAGAGCTTCTTCCCTCAAAGAAAAAGAAAAGTGTTTGCACGCTACATCTCCATATTCAAATCTTCTATAGCACAATGTATCCTTAAAAATCCTGACGTGTTCTTCAGCTGTTGGAATAGGATCATTTACTTGAAACTTGGAACAAAAGTTCTTTGGGTTCTTTGGCATTTGGTCATAATAATTGAAACTCAATGAGAGGGGTTGTTAACCAACCATGTTGCACCATTGGGAGCTGCCATAGCTGTATGAACTGGTTGTACTAGAACTGTTTGGACTAGAGCTGCTTGAACTTGAATTGTTTGAATTAAACTTGTTGGGTTGCAGTTGGTATTCATTGAATTGGACTTGATTGATTAGGAGGTTGTTGTGGATCTACCTTCTGATTTGAGGAACCTGCTTTACTTGTATCAGTAGTTCGATTGTTTTGCTTTCACTTTTGGAATCGCAACTTTATCAAATCCTTTTTTTGCTTCCGAGCTGAGCTCAAGACTCTCTCTAACTTCTCTAACTTCTCTGGTGAAAATGAATTGATTCTATCCAGCTTGAGGCTTGTAGGATGAGAGGTTTTCGGCTTTGGTAGATGTTCAAAGTTTCATTGATGTGATCATTTTCGAAGAAGTATACTTGCACGTCTCTTCAAAAACTTGTGACCTCGTCGATAAGATTGTTCATGCCATTTTTAGATATCTGATATCTCATCTTTGCTGTAACCTTTATTTGTGTTTCGACAAGGGTTCTCTTAAGTCTCATCTGATTTTTTGATGTAACATTACATTTCGATATGACACTTCTCGGGTTTGGTTGACGTCTGAAATCTTATCGACACCAATGTTTTCGATGAGATATATTTGTATGTCTCCTCAAAGGCTTGTGACCTTTTGGTTTCGATAAGACAAGCTACGCCTTTGTCAGACATATGATACCATATCAATGTTGGTACCCTTATCTTTATAATGATAAGCAATCCTTAAGTCACATCAAAATCCATTTTTTTGATATAACATTGCCCTTCGATGTGATGCTTCCCGGCCTTAGTAGGTCTTCAATGTTATAATGATATTAGTACCATCTTTATGAAGAAGGTAGATACATTACTCTTTGATGAATGGCTTTTCGGTGTAATTCTGCCTTTCGGCGTGACATTTTTCACGTCCCATTAGCTTTGAGTGCTCCTTCGATATGACCTTTGTTGGCATGACTAATGTATAGTCTTGGCGAAATACCACTCGTGGTCTTGTTAAGTCTTTCTTTGATGCTTATATACACATTTGGTTTTGGTGAGACAAGAAGACGTTTGTTCGAAATATTATTTGAATTCAAAAAAGTCGCCAAATCTGATGTATTGTATTACATTTCAAGTTCTGGTATTTTTGTGTCATGAAACATCTGAGAGAGTCTGCATGGACAGTAGTGGGAAAATCATACAACTTTTATGAACAATACTGGGAAAATTATGTAATTATCATGAACAAAGGTGGTAGAATTTTGTAAGTCTTGGGAAGGAAAAAGAAAATACTATCTTCTTTTCTGAGGTGCTTACAGGTTCTTCCTTCAAACTTGATCCTAGAACTCCTTCCTTGATGCACTTGCTTGAACATCACCTCCTCCAAAGATCATCTCGATGTGTTAACCCTTGCAAGAAGAAGAGACAATATTTGTAAGAAACTTATCATCAAACATTTATTTGAAAGGATACATATCAGAATAAACAATCAGTAAACTTTGAGAACCCAAACTTATTCACATCCTCACCCCTCACCTCGCGCATTTGCAAAAATCAGACTTAAGACATTTCTAAGTTTTATTTCTGATTTTATGCACTTACAGACCTGAATGTAACTTGAATTTTAATTACCAAGTTTCTGATTTTTCCTTTTGGGGTCTGATTTCAATTTTGTGACAAAATTGTATGTTGAGATGCTTGCATTTTTAAGTCTTAGCTGTATGTGTAAAGATCCTTCTGATTTTCTAAAAATTCGCCCAGATCTGCCACTTTCGCACCTCCACTAAAGAAGATTTCTGTATTTTGCCTCTAATTTTGTCACCAAGTTTGCTCTCATAATGTTAAATTTGCTCACTCCTCTTGAAAATGTTTGACATTCGCTGGTGCTTATCCTCAAATCCATCCCTTAATAGATTAATTCGCTGTTCTGCTCTGTTGATGATTGATTTGTTTTTGAATCGTGGTTGAAATACCTCCCTTTGTCCCTCCTTTATTGAAAGGTGGTGCCTATTCCATATGAAGGCCGACCCCCATATATATTTTTATATTTTTGCTTGCAATTCCTTCACTTGGCTAACCTCTAATTCAATTCAGATTTTTACCTTAATTGGATCGACTCCATGATTCTTCCTTGCATCGTTTTTCATTTTTTACTTTATATTGCATCAACCTTCATGAAATTTTAGATTGAATAGACTTTCATGAATTTTTAATTGAATTGCCCTTCATGACTTTTAATTGAATATATTTTTCTTTACCAAGGAGTTGGAAATTTGAAGGTAACCATGAAGGGTTGATTTCATGAATGATTGGGGTTCATGATGTACTAAGAATTTCCACTCTTGATTCTCATTTTGCTTTATGAATTTTGACTTACAGTGGAAAAACGATCCCTATCATGAAGACTTGATGTTTTGTAGGGTGGAGATTTGTGGTTCACCATGAATTTCCACTCTACATTTTCATTTTACCTTGTTATATTTCCTTGGAGTGGAAAATCGTACCTTTCCATGAAGGCTTGATTTAACTTTCAAAATTGCCAAAGGGTGGAAAATCGTCCCACACCATGAAGTCTTGATCTTGTGAAGGGTGGCGGTTCGTGGTTCACCGTGAATTTTCACTTTTCTTTTTTATTTTTGATTATAAATTTTCCCTAGGGGTGGAAAATCGACCATGATCATGACAATTCAATGTTTCGTAGGGTGGAGGTTTGTGGTTTGTCATGAATTTCCATTCTTTCCTTCCATTTTTCATTCATAAATTTTTTCCTAGAGTGGAAAATCGACCCCTACCATGAAGGCTTGTTTTTGCATTCGAAATTGCCAAAGGGTGGAAAATTGACCCACACCATGAAGATTCCATTTTATGAAGGGTGGAGATTTGTAGTGGGCCATGGAATTCCATGCTTTCCTTGAAACAAACTTTCATTCTTCAACGTCTTGGTCATGACACTATTTTGACATCCTTTTGCAATTTTCCCAACTTCACCCTTTATTCCAACTTTTGCATTCTCAACACTTCAACTTTGTACTATATTCATAAAATTATCAAGACTCCACTTAAACTCAACAAGACTTCTCAATTGCCTAGGAGACCAAGGGACTCAACTATTGCCAAGCTAAACCAAAGCTAACAAACACCTACGATAACTAAGCTAAAAATGAGCCGCTAAGCGAAAAAAAGGGGTCCCCATTTACAATGAGACAATTCGTGAAAACCTCACAACACTACTCTTTGTAGTGTGCAGGGCGACTTGAGTTGTTAATTATTATTTTGGCTGATCTTATTTCTTTCGTACTTGCCTCTGCTATTTGTTGCTGTGAATTTTGGTTATAGCTCTCTTGCATTCTCTATTGCTTAGGTGAATGTTCCTTGGACCTTTGGTTTGTGGGGAAAATGAGTAATGATTTTACTTTTCCTTTTACCATAATGTTTTGCAGATGTGTTCGTTGGAGCACCAAACTGTTGATTGCTTCATCTTGGAAATTTTCCGTTGGAGCATCTCTTAGCCATTGTTCAAAATTTTGGGTCCCCATTTCGATGACCAGAAATGGGGCTTGTTGTGAAACCTCACAACACCCTCCATCATGTCAACCCATTCTTTTATGATTGAAGATCCCTTTCTTATTCACCTACAATAATTGATCCATGTGGGGATAGTAGGGGAATTGCAATAGGGTGCCCTTGATCCTCAACCTTAGGTCCCAAGGTGAACCTTATCCTCCTTGCTCTCATATAGTCTGTTGTCGGTGAAATCTTATGTGTTGTCTAAAGTGTTGTTAATATTAATCGTGTTGTGCGTAGTTAGTTCACCCGAGGGGTAGGTAGTTGTGGTCGCTACGTTTCACGTTGCACCCCCTCGGGAACTATATGTACACCTTCGGATGTAACTTATGGCAAGAATATACTATCAACATCGTTGGTATTGTCATGACTGTGTATGTAAATGTGTTTTGACATTAATGAAAGAAGTTGTAGTTCTCTGATAATACTTTGCACGTATCTGTATCTGTATGTTCTTTCTGTTAGTATGCTATAAATGCACTTTACCTGTAGTGGTAAACATTTGGCGCCATTGCCTCTACGATCTTGGGAAGTAATGAGGTGCGGATGACACACGGAAAGCAATAGGGCAACCAATAGATGATGGTGGAAGGACCAATGAGGAAGAAGATAATACAAAACTATTCTAGGGCGAACGGGCACTGACAACAGATTTTGTCTCTTTACTTCTGGCATCTATCGAGACACACGTCGAAAGGAGGCTGCACGCAAGGAAGTACCAGAGAGTGCGGCGTGGGCTGCGCTCAGAATTAGTCCCATTGCAGACCGGTTGATGTGCCATCTACCTTCGTTGCTGGCGCAAACATTCCTTTCCCTTTAGAACCAACAAGAAGAGGTGAAGTGGGAGAATCAAAGGCAACAAATCCTGGTGGACTACCATCGCTGAAGGGAGGAAAAGGAAAGGGATGAAAATCTCTGTAAGGGAAACATGAACTAAAGTTCGAGAGAAAAATATGAATAAAGGAGAACACAAAGTGATATGATTATGTCCAAAGGATGACATATATTGTACAAGAAATATGAATTAATAAATTGTTCTGGATTTTATCATGTGTAGTTTTCTTGTGGATGTGTAAGGAACATATTTATGCCAAACTAGTTAAATAAAAATAAGAATTTGAAAGAATAAGTAGAAGCGTGAGAGGCTGTACAGAAAGCACTAGCATTACAATAACAAGTAGAAAGAAGACGACAGTTGAGGAAACTCGCGGAGGGACTAAGTGAAGAGGTGGTCAGTGAAGGCGAGGCCGTCGACAACAAGAAGGAGATTTGTGAAGGAGGGGATGGTGATCCTCACCTCAAGGTGAATAGAGAGGAGGATTTTATTGAGGAAACAAGAAGTCTGCTTGGGAACTTGACCCTAACCCCGCGAACAAAGGCAAGGGAGGCTCGGAGGAAGGAAAGGGAAGAGGCCGAGGATACCAGTGTCACCACGAGTGTCGGAGGGATAGAGGGGCATAGGAATCAAGGCAGCCTACCAGGCTTGAACACTTTTAGCAGTTCGGGAGTACTAAATGCATCGAGTTCAGGGATACAACCAGTAAACACAAAAGTTACATTGGTGCAGAAGCAAAAATTACCCATGTTTACAGGCGACGAGAAGGAAGAACTTGTATGCCATTGTAAAACATTTGAAACCACCTGGTCTGCCAATGGGATGACAGACCAGGATGAGTGGACAAAGCGATTTCCAGCGACATTAAGGGGAGTAGCGATCAATTGGTATTCAGACATCAATAAAGCTAAAGTGGCCACACAAATACAGTTGAAGAAGGAATTTGAGACAGAGTTCAAATTACTTCGAGATGATAATGAAATAGTGGCGGAAATTTATAACACCAAGCAAGCCAAGGATGAGATTGTCAAAGCCTACGACCGGAGATTGAAGGAATTGCTAGGCAAGATGGACAGTCAACCGGCCAACGGACTTAAAAAATGGTGGTTCATTTAAGGACTGAAGCCCTCATTAAAAAAGAAAATGAAAATTGTACCACCACCGTCGTATGCCAAGGCGTACAACCGAGCATTGGACCTAGAAAGTGAAAACAAAACAACGAAGAAAAAGAAGAGCAAATCATTCGACGACGACAAGGATTCTTCTGATGGGGAGGGTGGTAGTGAAGAATCAAACAAGAAAGTCTAGGTCCTCCAAAAAGACATGGTATGCATGATGAGGGAATTTAAGACAATAGTGAAGGGGAGTACTAGTCGGAATAAAGAGGGAAACCTATGGTGCGCGTACTACAAGGAGGAAGGCCATGCAAGGGCGCATGCCCGAAGAAACTTTTTTGTGACATTTGCCAAATAGGTCATTCCACCAAGGAATGCCCGTATAATATGAACACACAAAGCCATCAGCAGGTCTTGTTGACAAAGGAACCGTCCACCTCAACAGCAACGCGGAATACACAGAACACCAATGCGTCATCCGACAGCTATTGGAACAACCTACGGGGAGGAAGAGGTAATGGTAACAACAATACAAATAACAACAGTGGGAGCCGAAGTCGTATTTAGTATCATGCTAGTGGGTGGCCAATGATACAATGTTGTGCATGCAGCCAATGGGGGCACTTTGCTAGGGACTGCTCGAGAGGGAAAGCACCACAATTCCTCTGTAGGTGGTGTGGTCTAGGAGACCAAGGCGATTCCAAATGTCCAAAGCCTGGGGTGAATTTGCTAAACAGTGAAGGCAATGAGGAGGGGGTGTTGGTAGTTACCCGTGGGTAAGACATGAAGACCACCTACGCAGATCCAGAAACTGAGAAAAAGAGGATGTGTGAAGCAAAGGTGGACATTGAGAAGGAAATGGCAGCCGAACGGAGAGACACACATGACACCACCAACACCTCGTTGAGAGGCCAAGCAAAACAAAACATACTACAAGTAATCCAGACAGAAATTCCAATACAATTAAAGGACCTCGTTGTAGCCATGCTGCAACTACAAACCGCTCTACTACATATGATACCACCTCCAAGGACAAAATCAAAGGAAAACTCCCTCGGGAAGGAAGATCCCCTTGGAAAGGAAAAGTCCCTCGGGAAGCGAAACTCCCTCGGAAAAGAAAATCCCCTCGAAGAGAATCCAATGTTGCTAGTAGTGAACATAGGTAGACATCCAACAGTGGTTGAGATGGGCATTCTCGACACCATTTTGACAGACACCATCGTCAACAGAGGGTCGGGTGTCAATGTCTTACCTTAAGAGACATGGAAGAGAATATAGTGACCTACACTATGGCTGCCAACTTTCCAACTTGTAGGCGGAGACCAGCAAGGGATCAAACCCTCGGCACATTGATGGCACAGAGGGTAATGATCGGTACTCAACCCTTCGTTTTGGATTTCGTGATCATCTCACTAAAGAGGAAGGGGTATGATGCCATCCTCGGCAGGGGTTGGCTAGTACAAGCTAAAGTTAACCATGATTGGAAGAGAAACACCTTGTCCATGGAAAGAAATGGTAAAAAATTTACAATTGACTTGAGAACCCAATTGGTCAGTGAAGACTTAGCATCTTCATCTGAGTCGGAAGCGGAGAAAGAAGAAGAGGAAGGGAGATGGCGCATGGAGCCGAATGACAAAGGAGTCTTCAAATTAGAAGAGTGCTCGGAAGATGATCTGGACTCATTGAACGGACTCTTCCATTGGCAACTTGAAGACTATGAGTTATTCCACTATAACATGCTCCAGGTGGACGAGGGGGCCGAGAAAGACTCATTCCCAGCCGAGTATGGTGAGTACAAGAAAGGGGAGGCTTGGGTAAGTGAAACCCCAGCACACCTGTTAGATAAAGAAAAACCATTCAGGTATGAGGAGCCCTCCCTCAAAGTCATGAACTTAGGAGACGAGGCTAATCCCAAAAACATCCTCGTGGGAGATGACTGGAGTCCAGTCACGAAGATAGTGGCATTAAAAATATTCATGAAATATAAGGACGTCTTCGCGTGGATATACAACGATTTGAAAGGGGTCTCGCCAGAATTATGTCCATCGAATCCCGTTGTTACGTGGGGTGGTTCCTGTATGAAAGCGACCGTACAGGAGGAAGAAGAATTATGCTGCATGAGTTAATGATGAAATTGAATACATGTTGGAGGCCGAGATCATATTCAGAGTACAAACAAGCGAATGGGTATCGCCCATTGTAGACTTCAGATGCGTAGACTTCGAATATGCGTAGACTTTAGATGCTTGAATGCAGTCACCATAAAAGACCCATTCCTGATACCGTTCAGTGATAGCATTTTGGAAGAGGTCGTAGGACACAAAATCTACTCCTTCATGGATGGATTCTCTAGATACCACCAGATATCCATTGTCGAGGACAAACTAAAGATGACCGTAGTGGAAGATGGGGTATATGTGTACAATCGGATGCTGTTCAGACTCTGCAATGCTCCCACAATGTTCCAGAGGATAATTTTGCATATCTTTCATAAAATGTCAGTAGGGAACTTTACAGATTTTTTAGATGATTGTTCTATCTTTAGTGTGGAGGACACTCACCTGGTAGCCCTTTGAGATTGCATGGAGAGATGTAGACGGGAAAGACTTGCACTCAACCCCAAGAAGTGAAGGTTCATGGTACCGTAGGGGAAGCTACTTGGACACATTGTTTGTAGGGCTGAACTCAAGACGGATCTTGATAAAATATGGGTGATCCTCAAGATGGAGCCACCCATAGACGTCACGGGGGTTAAATTGTTTGTTGGACACATTGGATTTTATCGGAGATTCATCAAAAACTTCCCCCATGTGTCCTATTCAATGGATAGGTTGACTCTGAGGGGAGAACCCTACACTTGGGGAACAAAACAAGGAGAAGCTTTTGAGGGACTGAAGACAAGGTTAGTAGCTGCACCCATTTTGGCCTACCCCAACTGGGGTAAAGAATTCCATGTACATGTAGATGCATCCAATTTCACAATCAGAGCTACATTTGCACTGACATGTGACTACGGGTTGGACCACCTGATATACTTCACCAGTAGGTTTCTGTCGAAGGCAGAAAAGAACTATAGCACGACAGAGAGAGAAGTATTGGGAATGGTGTACGTTGTAGAAAATTCTTGCACTATTTGTTGGCTACTCCATTTACTTTTTATGTGGATCACCAAGCCTTAATGTATCTAGTGAATAAGCCAATTATCCAGGGCAGAGTAAGCAGATGGTTACTTTTATACAAGAATTCACATTTACCATTATAGTCCGACCCGAGAAAAGTGATGTGAGTGTAGATCACCTTTCCTGCATTAAATCTGGGGAGCCGCCAGAAGGAGTGAACAATGACTTCTTCAATGCACACTTTTTTCGAATTGCAGTTTTACCCCCCTTGGTATACAAGTATTGGAGAGTACCTTTCCAGAGGACAGTTCCCTCAGGAGATGCCATCGAGGGAAAGAAGGAAACTTGTCCTCAAAAGCAGAACCTTCCAACTCATCTATGGGTTACTTTACATAATGGGACCAGATCAGGTACTCCGACGGTGTGTGATGGAGGAGGTTCCAAGTGTTCTGAGGGAGGCTAATGAGGGTCCCGTCGGAGGACATATGGGACTGGACACAACGGCTCAGAAAGTCTTACTTGTAGGGTTATGGTGGCCGACGCTATACAATGATGCAAGAGAATGGGTGGTAAGTTGTGACACATGTGAGAGAGCCAAAAAACGTTTAAAAAGAGACTTCATGCCATTAAACCCCTCCAATGTGCAGGAATTGTTTGAAAGATGGGGACTATATTTTGTCGGACCACTTAAGGCAAGTAGAGCATGTAGGTGTAGGTATATTGTCGTGGGGATAGAATATCTGACCAAATGGGATGAGGCCAGAGCCCTACCTGATAACTCTGCCTTGAGCACCGTGAGATTCATCTACGAGCAGATAATTGCAAGGTGTGGCATACCCATTCAGATCACTAGTGACAAAGGGGGACACTTTGTCAATCATATCATAAAGTTGCGTACCACTGAGTTTAAGATTTTTCACTCACTCTCGAGCTTGTACTACCCGAGGGTGAACGACCAGGCAGAGGCCACAAATAACATACTGGTATCTGTAATCTACAAATCATGCAGAGTCGAAGGAGAAGACTGGGAAGAGAGGCTCCCATTAGTATTATGGGCCTATCGCACAACTTATAAAGTCACTACCAGACAAACCCCCTTTCAATTAATGTATGGACAAGAAGTTGTTGTACCGGTTGAATTCATGGTTCCAAGTCTAAGAATAGCCATCGGAAACAAGCTAGGAGACGTGGAAAGTCTATGAGAAAGATTATACAATCTCAATAAGATGGATGAATGCTGAATGGTGGCACAATGGGCTACAGATGTCGCCCAACAACAGAGGAAGGTATGGCACGACAAACACCTCAGGCCGAGGTTTACACCTGGGCAACTTGTCTTAAAGTACAATGGGCGGAATGAGATAAAGCCTGGCAAGTTCAAGGTAAAATAGGTTGGACCATATAGGGTGCGAGAGGTTTCAGATAACGACGCGATTAAGTTATGGACCTTGGACGGGAAGGAAGTGGCAGACCCTGTCAACACGTCGAAGTTAAAACTCTACAATGAGCGGTAGGGAGATGGGTGCCAAGATTTGGGACGATGCCACTAGACAAATTAGAGATAACAAAAAAAAAGGGAGAACTCAAGTTTATGGTAGCCATCGGACAGTGGAATCACCGAGCGATGGAACACTGGACGGTGGAACCACCGTGCAGTGGGTAACCATGTACATGGATTAGCACTGTCTGGTGGAAAAGACTACAAGGTGCAGAAAGACAAATGGAAACACACATTAAAATACTGCCGATGGTGCAAGAACAAAACGCATGGTGCTAGGAAAGAAAAGAGAAACACGGACTGCAAACAACATTGTGCACTGGGGATTGGAGGAGGAGAAGACAAAGGTGGAGGGAGTAAGTTGTGACAGTTATTGAGGGTTGAGGCTTGTACAAAACGACAAGAAGAGGACAGTTATGGATTCAGCAGGCAAGAGGAGTTGGAAAGCCAAATTGCAGGAAAGAAGTTCAGGCAGCAGTATAGATAACAATGCCCAAGTGTTACCATCAGGAGTAAAAGTTGTAGGAAGAATGGATGCCTGTTCCAGCAGTGACAAGAAGAAAATAAGGCCCAAAGTTCAGATTGCGTTGACTCCTCAGAAAGAGATAGTTACAACACATGCGGTAGCATTCGAGGGTTTGAATGGGTTAGAATACCGGAAGTGGTGGCAAGATACACTCGACAATGATCTGGTAAAGAGAAGTTTGAGGACCGCATAGGTGCAATGGGCAATATAGATGCCCGTATTCTGCATTAAAGACTATGAAGGGCCATTGAGAGTTATGATAGAGACCTTCAACAGACATTCCCAAGTGAGCACATTCTCTTACCTCGAGTGGGATGTGAGGGTTGCATTCACAACGACAGAGTTTACACGGGTGTTCGGCATACTAGGACGCAATGGGAAAAAGATTGATATGAAGGCAAGGAAGATGCCAAGGGAAACAAAGGAGTTTTGGATTAAGATGGTATCTAGAAGCCTCACGCTTGCAGAGCTTGATTTCGTTGGGAAGGCTTCAAAAGGACGGGGGATGAAGAAGTTCTTCATTGTCGAAGGACATTGGCGCTGCATTATGGATGTTGTAAAGAGTAGACTTACAAGGTCGATCCGTGCTTTTGACATCGCGCTTCCCCAAATAGTGCTGATGAATGGCCTATTGAATGGTACAGTATATCATTGGGCTACATTGTTGGCGGAGTGGATGTATGAATTTATGACCCTCCAGCATAAGACATTTTATATGCTGCACTACGTAATTGGCCTGGTTTTGGATGCCACATGCACGCAGATTCTAGTCGACTGACTGGAGGTGACACTTGGTCCCTTGTCGCCTGGCGAGGCACCCATCATGTGCTAGAGACACTTGGACATACCAACATGTCAGAAAGTGCTTCCAGGGCAGAAGTGGCAGAGGCAAGCTGTTTTGAGGTCCGAGTTAGGGGACGTGGACAGTGGCCGAGAAGAGACGTTTGAGATTTCCAGTGACTCAGGAGAAGGGGATAGCCAGGTAGCCGAGGAGGATCCCATTGAGCCGGAGCCAGTAGTTGCTGCAACTGTCTCTATGCCTACACCCACGTCTACACCATTTCTGTTTAGCCGACCAGTATTGTCAGACACTGCGCATTTGACTTTTGCAGTCTCGGTGGTGATCCCATCATTTGGCGAGATTTGCACAGCTGTGAGCCTATGCCATCACCACCTTCGGTGTAGGAGTTAGTTTCATTTGCACCTACACCTATGGTAGTAGAGGCATTGCATTCGACGAAGGTCACAATGTGTGAGGCAGTGGTGGGGTCTAGACCTGAGACGTTGGAGTATGACAAGGCGCCTCCAAAAGAGAGGGGTGGTTAGGTTCATCTGGATGTAGTGGGAACTTATGCAGTGGTTACTATTGATGTTGAGTTGTTGGAGGATCCCCAGGCAGTGGCGGGTGATCCTGCCTCCATTGCGACTATGAGCACTTGGCTCAATAAGTGGTTCCAGATAACGCCCTTGGTGTCGATGGGAGTTGCAGTACTCTCTTCTTGACGGGATGTACCTCTAGAGGTCATAGACTTAGCTGCAGAAGCCTCACCGGTGGAGGACCGACACTTGGCCGAGGATCGTGCACTAGTCGCAGACTCTGTTCCAAAAGAGTTGCCTGTGCCTGAGGAGTGCATGGCACCTCTAGAGCCTTTGGGAGAGACAGCTGGCGAGGACATTGAGGTGTATTTGGCAGACATGGTTGCACAAGGCTGACGGGTAGTGACTTTCGCAAAGTCTCGGGCCCTCGAGGGTGCTGTCGCGGAGTTGGAGAGATTGTTGGCATTTATGAGAGTCGGTTACCCTATAGATTTTGCATCTTGTTTTGAGGCAGGAGGATGGCCATCCACAAAGACTTGGGAGATGTGGATGCCTGGACTGTCCACGAGTGAGTGGTGGAGAGTAGAGTGGAGCATCTCGCCCGACAGATAGATTAGAACTTCAGGGAGGGATACTACACCCTTAGGCATACGAAGCACATTTTGGTAGGGCACGAGGCTGCCTGGGTGGAGATGGCCACTGGCTTACAGGCAATCGAGGTAGAGTTGGCTAGCTAGTAGACAGCTTGGGTAGTAGAGAGAGCAGAGTTGATGGCTTAGTTGGAGGCCGCCAAAATAGAGAATGTCACTCTGGAGACATGATTGGCTAAGGAGAGATACTCTTTTGAGCAGTAGTTGGCGGAGATGGGAACAAAGAGTACCCTAGCATCTAGCCTAATTTAGGCCCGAGAGGAGTGTGACACAAAGGAAAAGGAACTTCTTGAGGCGGTGATGATGGTTAAGTTCGCATTGGAGCACCGGATGGTTGCATAGCGGACCTGAAGGCGAGGACACAATAGGTCTATGAGTTGCGCGCTCACTTGGCTTCTCCTGTGGCACAACCAGACTCCTTCTCTGGGACGCTTCCTCAGCCCCCTTCTTCTCAATTGTAATTTTCCTCTATTTAGTTGTATACATTGTCTCCATTTTGTTTTCAGTCGTTAGGAGGCGACTTTCTTTTTGGGGGGGGGGCGATGTTGTTGGTAAAATCTTTTGTGTTGTCTAAAGTGTTGTTAATGTTAATTGTGTCGTGGGTAGTTAGTTCACCTGAGGGGTAGGTAGTTGTGGTCACGACGTTTCACGTCACACCCCCTCGGGAACTATATGTACACCTTCGGATGTAACTTATGGCAGCAATATACTATCAGCATTGTTGGTATTGTCATGACTGTGTATGTAAATCTGTTTTGACATTAATGAAAGAAGTTGTAGTTCTCTAATAATACTTTGCATGTATTTGTATCTGTATGTTCTTTCTGTTAGTATGCATTAAATACACTTTACCTATAGCGGTAAACATAGTCCTTAACCATCGTTATGAGGTGGCCTCATGTGGTCCTTAACCATCATCATGAGGTGGTATGCCTAGTGGAAATATCACTGTTGCCCCTCCTTGCATTCCTTCCTCCCACAAGACTGATTATTACAAAATTCCATACTGGTAATGAATTGAATTCAAATATTCTTTGATTGTGTATATAATCAGTTAATGGCATAGGATCAGATGTAAACATTTTATTTGCATATAATCATATGTAAACCTCATATTTGCATATGATCAGGTATAAACTTTATATTTGCATTTTATCAGATATAAGCATTATATTCATGTATATAATTGCACATAAGAATTTATCTTTCATACCTCAATAATTAGAAGTCACTGATAATTCCTGTAGATGTACTAATTATAATTGCCTTGCTCAATGCTAGTTCCTGAAAATCTGTATGATCTTCCTGCTTGTTTTATATACTTCTGCTGCTGTTTTCTATCTCTGCTGAATATTTTTTTTCTTCTGTCTATCCATGATCTCTTGGACCTGATCCTTGGATATATTTATATCCACCCCTTTTGGGTGGAAAAGGCATGTCTTTTCACACAACATCCCTTTATTTTGCTAATCGCACCCCTCCTAATTCTGCTTTTTGTTAACTTGATTAAATTGCATTTATGGGATTAGAGGTCTCACCTGCTCACTTATCTAATTAACCGCCACTCCTTGAAAATCAGTGATATCTGGGTCAGCCCTTTCTCTTATAATCTAAGTTGGCCTTCATGTTATTTGAGCCCGATTCCATTATAAATTCTATATTTAGGTTGGCCCATTAACAACCCCATCTGCCTTTAAAGCGGAATATTCTTTGGTAACTAGGTTTGGTATTGACAAGGGTTTGGATCTGATTAATGAGGCTGCATTTGTTCACAAAATGGCGGGGGCATGACCCAATTGTTCTCAAGCTGATATGACATAGTTTGGTCACTTGGATGTTTGGATATTCATGGATGAGCATGGATGGCACCTCCATGGAAATTGAAGATTATCACATATTTGCGAAGGATAGATTTTGATGATCTGTTTTCCTTAGTGAATGAAATTTAGACACACTTTTACACTGCTCTAACAGGTTTTTGTCATAAACCCTAATATACCAACCAAAAATCTTGAAGAAAGTTCTCTTCAGACTGCTCTTATATGCTGATTTCATTTGAGCCTTGTGATGAAGTGAATAAGTAAAGGCATATTTTAAAGAGTGAATTTTCTGCTGTTACAACTTACAAGCGTGAGTGGATTATATAAAAGCCATACAGGCCAATATGACTGCTGCTGTGCTGAAATGGCTGTTGGAATGACTGCTGTGATCTGTATAAACTGTCATCTGTAATATTATTTCATGTTTGTAATTTACCAGGTGTAGCAGTAAACACCTGTACTCTGGCGAGTCTTTTGGATAGCTTGGCACGTTGCTTGCATTTGGATGTGACAGTGTGTTGAAATTATTTGGAGGAATTGAGGAAGTCCATGGCTTGTGCAATCTATAATTTCTCTGATATATTCTTAGCCCTGTATTTCTTGATGATTGTTGGAACATGGAATGCATGCACTTCTTTTGTTCCTTGTACCAAAATGCTATTGTGCAATGGGGGAAAACTATAACTTTGTTCTTGAATTGGTTCATTTACTAATGCAGGTGGAAATTCAAAGCATGGTGCCTCCACAGGACCATTTGCCAATGCTGTCGGGAATCTACCATTATGTTCTTCATAGGTTTCAAACTTAGGTGGAAAGTTTAAGTCTTCCAAAAGCAAATCTTGATTGTATCTAACTGTGGGAACAAGTTCATATGCCGTCATAGGAGGATTTTCTTGATTCTCTGTATTCTTTATTTTCTTTTGAAAAATATCAGCTGCTACTTGAAATTCATGGCATTGCAATTCGGAAGGTTGGTTTGTGTTGTGTAATCTACACCAACTTCATAATGCCCTCAGTTAGGAATACTTCATCTGCTGGTCAATTCTCAGAAGGTGGTGGATTGTCTAAAGGTGATGGCACATTTCCATTGTTCGGCGATGTGTTCCATGTATTCTTTTGGTACCCTTTGTGATGTCCCTTTGTGGAATAGGATTTAATGATAAATTATAATTATAAAATTAAAACGTAAAGATAAATAAATAAACAAATTATAATATAATACAATTACAAAAGACAAGCATCTCAGTTAAAGATAAATTAGACAAAGACTATGTTTCCAACACATATCAACTAGCTGCAAATAGATTGATGGACAATAAGAAGGAATCATATATTGGTCAATTCTATGTTTACTAATTTGTAATGTCCCTGTTTTCCAGGCTCTTGGGATTAGCCTATCATGTGACCCTTGTGGGCTAATGAGTATGGACAGAGGGTCTCTTTTAGTGGGCATCTACTTCAAGATTCAGTATGCTTTGGTTTGGCTTTGGTTTGGTGTCATTCGGACTTCATTTGGTATAGTTTTTGCCATGTTTACTATTTATAGTAAGCCTGATGTTGTTCGAGAAGGACCCTTTCTATTTTTGGAAAGTGCATTTGGTCACATGGGGAAATAATAGGTGTGACTCCTGTTTTAGACGGCATATTAAAAGAATAAGTATTTTGGGAGTTATTATTATTTTGGTGGCCAAATTATTGTTAAATCATTAAATGGCTTATTATAAAGTTATAATTTAACTTTATAATTTCACTTAAGTTTAGGGTTGAGTCATCATGGGAAGGTGCCATTTATTTAATTAATTCATGGAAGCCTAAGCCAAGGTATTTATTTAAAGTATTGGAGTAAATGAATTATTAAAAGGAAAAATTATATCTTTTTATCCCACATTGGTAAGAATTGTGTTTGAGCTCTAACAAGAAAGAATAAAAAGGGACTTGAGAGCTCATTCTCAACCATCTATTGATCATTTGATAAATTTGGTTGTGAAGATGGCTAGGGTTTGTGGACGGATTCCTCTCTTTTGGCAATTTGAATCATCACTGATTGATGACGAATTTTGCCACTGAATTCTGAGAATACAATTCTGGTCCTGTGTATTCGAATTTGATGCTGAAGTATATCAAATTCGAGGATATTTGAATAAATTCTGAATTACAATTGGTGATTCGATTTTCTTCCTGTGGCTATTGTTTGTGATGCAGTCAAGGATGGAGGATCCAATTAAGTATTGTCCAAACTTGTAGCCAAACACCAACACAGCGGAATAACACAGCACCAAAACCAGATCTGAAAGAAAAAAGCTATTTTTATTCATCCACAATTGATTACATGCAATGTGCTTGGCTGTAAGGCCTTCCCGGTTATGGCCAAATACAAAGCAAGAAACAATTCTACAAGATCACGCAGGATCCAACACATCTCTTAGCTAGCCCAGGTTTTCAACACAACAGGACACTGGTAGGCACTCCAAGAAAGATCTAAACTTGTGCTCGTAGGCCACCAAGCAATCTTCTTGTTCCTAAGCTCGCAAGCTACTAACTCTGCTACACTTCTTCTACCTCTTCAAATCTACTCCGTTCAGATCTCCCTCTAATCTGCCTAAACAACTACCCAAACACCCCCTTAAATACAAATCTTTAGCCACAAGTCGGCCGGATGACATAATTAACTCCTAAGCCAAGTCGGCTCTCATTACCAACAAATATTAAATGCAATACAAGTCGGCTCTCAAACATCCTTACAATAATTAAATTTTCCATGTTGGCCTCCAGATCCACATAGGAGAATGTGACATCAGCTACCAATAATAAATGCACCAAGTCGGCCTCCTAAATCTCCAAGAACACCCGTCGGTAAGCCAAACTACCGAGTGCCAGGAAATATACTGAGCAAACATACCAACCGAGCTCCACAAGCATTACCGAGCACCAGAAATGCCGAGTCTCCTTCCATGATCGAGCTTCCCTCAGCAACCAAGTCCTCCAGCGACTGACCCACTTCAGCGATCAAGCAACAGACGTAAACACCGAGACCCCGTCGGTAATCGAGCACCGAGCAACAAAACACCAATTCACCGAGTGACCATCATCCACCGAGCTCCATTGGTGAAGCAAAACAAACTTCAACCGAGAACCATCATCAAAGACTGAGGAACTCCAGTCTTCTACCGAGATCACCAGCCAATTAACCGAACTCCACCAGACAGTTACTGAGACTGCCAGAATCTTCAAGAACCGAGGATGCCCCTACATCATTTTGGTAGAAGATCATTCTATTTCTACAGGAGCTGCGATCTATCTGCTAGTAGCATATGGTAAATAAGTGCTGCAGACTTCACTGTTTAGGAGCTAGGAATTCATTTGGAAGTTGGCATCGCCTTTCCCAGCCTGTGTGTACTTCACCTTGTGGCCGCGTTTTACTCACGGCAGGCTGCGTTATTTATTTAGGGGGCTGCAAACACTCATTGGAGGCTGTGGTTGTTCAAATGATGGTTGCGTTAATAATCTGGGAGGCTGCATTCTTCATTTGCAGCTGTGCTTCAATTCCCTTGGGCTGCGTTTCTTTTCCAGCAGTCACATGTAATTAAAGGTGCCCAAATTTATTTATGAATGCTTGTAATAGGGAATTAATTTGATAGTTATTGTAATTCTGATTTTTTGTAAGCATTCAGTGGTGAATTAATGGTTGTAGTTATTTATCAAGAGGTTAAAAATTTGAGAAATATCATTGAAATTCATATTTGATGTTCATTAATTTTTATATATTTTGAAAGAAATTTAGAAGTGCAATTTAATTTGAGGAAAGAGCTATATTGTAAATGAGAGCCAACTGGGCTCTTTACAGTGGTATCAGAGCATGTTTCTTGCCATCTTGTGGGGTATGAATTCTTTTTTATTCTGATGTTATATTAGGAGTGATCAACACTCCCACTTTTCTTAGCTATGGACAAATACAGGAGGCCTAGTTTTGGGAGTCGGCGTAGCAGTATGGGAAAAAGAGAGGAAATAAATACCTTGATGGAAAGTATGGAAAGACTTAGGCTTCATCAGCAGAGATTGGCAGAGAGCTTGTCGGATCCAGAGACAGTTGACAGGGCAGCGAGGTATATGGTTTCTGCCTTTAGAAGGCCGACATCGAGATTGCAAGGAAGAAAGCTTGAGTTTTCCTCGACAGGTGCCCATGATGTAGATGTACCTATATTTAGTACATCACCTGCTAGTCCTATCCGCAATGCTGATGATGGACTTATTTCACAGGGACATGTGGATGTATCAGTACCATTGGTTGACAGTAGCACTGAGCTTGAGCAGGTTGAGTCTCCCAGAGTAGTCACTACAGTTGGTTCAGAGGCAGCTGATGCTGTTGTTGTCACTGAGTGTTCAGACTCTCCCTTGGAGGGAGTTGTTATTGGAGACTTATATGGTAGCTATCATAGTGTTGCTCCAGTGCAGGAGGCAATTGCTTCCTCATATGGGACCGATGCATGTATGGAGTCACCTAGCTGTGATGTTGGTGATCTAGGCGTTACTGCGGAGTCAGTGGATGGTGGTTCATGCTCCAACATTATTGGTGCGCAACTTGACGTTGAGTCATGTGTGCAGAGTCAGGTGTCAGCAGTTGAGACTTTAGTAGGAGATGTAGATGCAGATAGTATAGACACATTTGATGATACATTTGAGGATTGCGTGGAGTATATGAGCTCTGACAGCTCTGATGTTGATGACAGCAGTCGCATGTTGGATCAGTGCAGGAGATTGTAGTTTTTTCCTGTATTGAGGATCTGAGCATGGAGCTATCTAGTGATGACACTCATGATGGGAGTATTGCAGTTGAGTTGGGTGATATAGATCCATGCCACAGTGTAGATGATTCACATGATAACATTGAGTCATGTATGCAGCCAGAGTTAGCAGAGGGGTCGCGGATGGACGATGTGGACACTAGCATCACAGATATCTTTGATGTTGTGAGTGAGGATGATGGGTGTTGAAGTGTTTGTGGTTTTTTATATCAGACTTTGGGTGTGGACTTAGCGTTGTCATACGGTGGTGGTGGGTTCCAGGATTCTTTGGTACATTGACTCACGGATGAGGATGGGGAGGCATATGAGTGGCAAGAGTTTGTTACAGGCAGAGCTTCCACTTCTAGAGAGGGGGTTACTTCTTCGGTGACTCATGAGGATGATTCTTCCTGCAGCGAGACATGTTTGATTTATCAGACCCTAGGGGAGGACTTTGAGTTGTTAGTGAGTGAGGATGGATCCCAAGATCTGGATTGTCAGGTGGTTGCAGAAGACGAGGTAGCTGGGGATTGTGTTGAGTCAGATAAAGCAGCAGCTTCCTTGGGGATAGATGAAGACGAGTCTGATGTCAGTATTCAGTTTGTTGATGTGTGCTCGAATGAAAGTATACAGAGATACGGTGATCTTGAGGGGAGTTTGTTGGATGCAGCTTTCTTCCATAGTGTGGACAGTGCAGTTGAGATTGTACATAGGAGGCCTATTGTGTAGAGACATCATGTGACTAGCCAGTTGCGAGTTAGTGAGAGATATTACTTCTACTCTCGAGCATTTTGATGCCGCTCATCAGCTGTTGGTTGTTTATGATTGGGGTGCTCCTATGACAAATGAGCAGAGTGGTGGTTACCTTTCCTTGACAAAGATTCATTCTTTGCGTGAGGCTGTCAAGATTTTGAGACATGATTATTTACAGTTGGTAGCCGACAGAGATCACCTAGTTGAGTGGGGGAGTACGACATACGAGGCATTGATGGATAGGGAGGAGGAGGTGAGTGAGCTTACTTAGGAGCTCACAGCGACTTCTAAGGCTTTAGAGGGCACTTAGCAGGCTCTCCTGGAGTCGCAAATCCAGTTAGAGGAGGTGACCGTGGAGTTGGAGCATATTCGGTCCACACCAGGCCCTGACCCAGTTCGGTTGCATATTGAGGTGGTTGGTGGCGAGTTGGCTTCGACAGCTGGGGAAGAGTGACATGATGATGTGGCAGGCACATCTGTTCAGGATATGGGTGCAGTAGGTACGGATGAGGTAAGAATATCACTGGAATCAAGCTCTCATGTTGATTTGCTTCCTTTTGCTAGAAGTGATTCTATTTCTTCATCTCATATAGCTGATAGCATGGGACAGTTGGCAGTGCCACATTTTCAAATGGATTAGCTGTGGGTTGCGGGGGAGCAAGTTGACGCTTCGACATATAATTTTTACTGCACCGAGTCATTCATGGAGTATTTTCTTGAGAGTGCAGATGTGCGAGAGGATTCATACAGAGTGTCTGAAGGTACTCTTATCCGAGGCTCTTGTGTTATTCGGAGGTTGGTAGGAAAGATTGTAGAGAGTCTATCTACTATGCTTCCCTATAGGGATTTCGAGATTGGGTTTGCTGAGAGGGTTGCTCAAGATCTTACCTAGCCTACAGTTATGCGGAGTCAGAGATTGGAGCCATCTCATGATACCCAGTTTGGTAATGATGAGTCATTGACGGAGATTGGGGCTTTCTACCGGCATTATACGGTGGGGTATGCTCATCATTTGTCTTTTGACCCATGGGTAGAGGATTTGGTCTCACGCAAGTGTAGATTGGCTCCAGTTTCTTACCATCCATTATGGGATGGATTAGCAACATCTTTTGTAGATGGAATTGGCAGTTGTAAGTTAGACTACTTGCAGTATCGACACACCCAGGACAGTTTATCAGAGGTTGGATTTGGTGGTAGTGACTCAGGTACCTATGGTTGTTATCATATCCACAGTGTAGTTGGGTGTGAGTGTCAGTTAGACAAGGACTCGAGTATTGACATTGTTGTTATTTAGTTGGGTTGAGTTCCGCTGAGTTGTTTCCTCCATCGGCACCTACAGTTGGTCTTCAGATGATGTCAGTGATGTCAATTGTTTGGGTGTTGAGTGCAGTTTTTCAGTTGCTGATGTTTTTACTGTTGATGCTAATGATTTCTTCACAGGAGTTTGGTGAGGATCGAGACATTACTCATGACCATCCTTGGGATTCGGGTGGACTGTGATGTTGCTTGTTTTTCCTGATTGCTTGAGGACAAGCAATCTTGGGAAGGGAGGACTGTAATGTCCCCATTTTTCAGGCCCTTGGGATTATCCTATCATGTGACCCTTGTGGGGTAATGAGTATGGACAGAGGGTCTCTTTCAGTGGGCATCTACTTCAGGATTCAGTATTCTTTGGTTTGACTTTCGTTTGGTGTCATTCGGACTTCATTTACTATAGTTTTTGCCACGTTTACTATTTATAGTAAGCCTAATGTTGTTCGAGAAGGACCCTTTCTAGTATTGGAAAGTGCATTTGGTCACATGGGGAAATAATAGGTGTGACTCCTGTTTCAGACGGCATATTAAAAGAATAAGTATTTTGGGAGTTATTATTATTTTGGTGGCCAAATTATTATTAAATCATTAAATGACTTATTATAAAGTTATAATTTAACGTTATAATTTCACTTAAGTTGAGGGTTGAGTCATCATGGGAAGGGGCCGTTTATTTAATTAATTCATGGAAGCCTAAGCCAAGGTATTTATTTAAAGTATTGGAGTAAATGAATTATTAAAAGGAAAAATTATATCTTTTTATCCCACATTGGTAAGAATTGTGTTTGAGCTTTGACAAGAAAGAATAAAAAGGGACTTGAGAGCTCATTCTCAACCATCTATTGATCATTTGATAAATTTGGTTGTGAAGAAGATGGCTAGGGTTTGTGGACGGATTCCTCTCTTTTGGCAATTTGAATCATCACTGATTGATGGTGAATTTTGCCATTGAATTCTGAGAATATAATTCTGGTCTTGTGTATTTGAATTTGATGCTGAAGTATATCAAATTCGAGGATATTTGAATAAATTCTGAATTACAATTGGTCATTCGATTTTCTTCCTTGTGGCTATTGTTTGGTAGAAGATTGTTCTATTTCTACAGGAGCTGCGATCTATCTGCTGGCAGTGTATGGTAAATAAGTGCTGCAGACTTCACTGTTTAGGAGCTGCGAATTCATTTGGAAGCTGACATCACTTTTCCCAGCTTGTGTGTACTTCACCTTGTGGCTGCGTTTTACTCACAGCGGGCTGCGTTATTATTCAGGTGGCTGCAAACACTCATTGGAGGCTGTGGTTGTTCAAATGATGGCTGCGTTAATAATCTGGGAGGTTGCATTTTTCATTTGCTGCTGTGCTTCAATTCCCTTGGGCTGCGTTTCTTTTCCAGCAGTCACATGTAATTAAAGGTGCCCAAATTTATTTGTGAATACTTGTAATAGGGAATTAATTTGATAGTTATTGTAATTCTGATTTTTTGTAAGCATTCAGTGGTGAATTAATGGTTGTAGTTATTTATCAAGAGGTTAAAAATCTGAGAAGTATCATTGAAATTCATATTTGATGTTTATTAATTTCTATATATTCTGAAAGAAATTTAGAAGTGCAATTTAATTTGAGGAAAGAGCTAGATTGTAGATGAGAGCCAGCTGGGCTCTTTACATGATTGAACTGGGTCAAAAACAATTTATTGACGACGTTGCATTCTTTACGGTGACATGGAGCATTAAGAATTAAGAGTAGTCAAATAATGTAAGGTTTGCCATGATTAACAATCTTTATTGTTACCCTATAAAATATGGATGATAGTTTATACTCTTGGTATGACATTAATCAGACCGAAGAACATAATCTATGCACTCAACAATAATCTTCTAAAAAGAAGATTAAGATTGTGATAGCTGATTCTATACATTTAAAAGATTAACAATAAAAAGAAATGCAATGTTATAAACTCCTAACAAATGGCCGACTCGATAAGGTAGCTGACTACATCTCAATTTAAGAAGTCGACTCTTGCATATTAACGGCAAGTTAATGATAGTGTATAGAACACTTATACGACAAAGAGAATGTCATCTGATTTTAGGAAATAATTGACAAAGGAAGAAACTTAGAGAAAAGGATGATATCTCCAAACACAGAAGCACAAAGATGGGTGACAAATGATGACATGTGGAAGATGAGATGATGAACAGTTGGAATGATAACATCAACTTATATATTGTAAGCAATGCAGAATTAAAAGATTCGAGAACAATTGATAAGGAATATAATAAGAAGCGATAATACAGAATATCAACTAAAGTATGAAGATTGGCAAATTTGTAAAAGTCAGTGACATATAAATTAATATCGACTTGTGTTTTGAGGGACTCATATTCAACTTCAGTCATATTATTAATGTCAACCAATAATTAAATCAGCAATTGATGGTTAGATAAAGCATGAGAGTGATCTGTTAAGGTATGTTGAGGCAGTCCAATCAAGCAATTATGTGAATATAATTCCATGTCATGACAAAGAACAGTGATGGTAATATTACAAGCACTGAATATCAATGATCGGTTGCAATATCAATTATGGCAAGCATGTCAAACTATTGAATCATCAACTGGTATGAATTTGATTCAAGGGAATGAAGCAATAACAGCCATCGACCAATAATTAATATATCTTAATCATATCAAATGAAAAATGACAAAAATATCTAATCGAAGATGACGAGAAGACAGCATAATTGTTAGAAATTAGATTTGAGATATGAGGAAGCACAAGATAACATTGATTAGTTAAAAGGGATTATAAGATAACAAATAGAAACCAAGACTATTGGTATTCATTAAACAAACATTAATGAAAAGGTGCGGTTCAGATTTAAGGAGACTGAACTGTATTGAAAGGGTGTTATTAAGGAAGGGATACACCCATTCTTAGCAAGAGAGAGTGTATTTAAATCATTTGTTCTCTCTCCCAAGAGATCATCACATCAGCAATCAAGATTCACTTGTAGAGAATAAGAAGCAATTGCAGTTGGCAGAATTACATCAACAAATACAATCAAGTTTCTCTTCAATCGAATCAATTTCACTTATCTACATCAATTGTAATGCAATAAGGAGCGATCATATTAGGAGGATCAGCGAACAACTTACCAGAAAACAAAACTTGAAAATCCATCATCGAACGAGGTGGAGAAACATAAACAATCCTCTCATCTATCTAAGTATCTAGAACAGGTCATCTATTGAAATATTCATAATCACTTCAACAGCAAACTACCAAAAAGGAATAAGTAGCCATTCTCAGACATCGAATCAAATAGCAGATTAGAGCTTAGTTCTGATCAGCTAATTGGAAGAATCTTCCTTTGCAAATAAGAGTTTACATCCGCCATCAAAATTGTTGAATCCTGTAGCTGTTATAGAGACTCGACTCGACTGTTTCTCTTCCCGCCTTTTCGATAATGCATTCATTGTAATCATTGTATTTGGTGTGCTCACAGTTTGCGTAACTGTTCATACAGCCTTTTACGGTTAAGCTTTTCTCACGGCTATCGTGTTGTTCCCAGCCCGTGATTTGGTTGTCTCCGTTGACAGGCTTTACTTCCTCCGTGGTATGTATTATTGTGATTGAATCTTGGCATTCTGCCTCTCGGCGTCGGTCAATGATCTTCTCCCATAACGGCTTAGCAATGGCGCTTCACCTTGCTGGCTGTAACGCCCAGTAAGGTGAAGTGTTGCCTTACAATAACGTCTCTCTTGCAGGTTGTGTTCATTCACTCATCGCGAGCATGAACATCACATTTATTTTTTACGGATGTTAATTTTTTGACAGTGTCGTGCGTATTCTTTTGGTAAGACGGTTGTCACCTCAGTTTTGTGTGATTGCTCAATCTGTGAGCGTGTACTTCTCCTGCATTTTGCTATCTCAGAAGACTGTCGTATTTCATGGTGTGTTGCTCTCGGGTGCATCTTATGCGTATTGGTATCTCAGAGGCCTGACACCTTAACGGTGTATTGTTCCTACAGGAAGGCATTGTTCAATCTTCTTTATGAACTTCTGTATATTCGAGCTGATAGTGTGACTGATCTCCTTCGTGTTTAACTATCTCAGAGTTGCATCTCTTTCTTGCTTTCGATCAGTGAGATTTGTTAATTCCTTTATCACTCTCTATTATTCATCTATTGTAATTGCTTACATTGAATATAAAATAAAGGAGTACTGCTTTTGTGGGCTGGGTTGTTTCCCTCTGTCAAAGATGGTTTTTCCCAGGATAATCGGATTGTGCATTTGCATCTTGTTTTGTATATCTTTCTGGTTCAGATTTTAACATGGTATCAGAGCGGGTTTAGGCATTTCGATCCAGAATCAGAAACACCAGACATCCTCTCCTACACTTCTTCTTGCCTCGCCATCATGGTCAATGGTTTAAAGGTCGAGGACAGACTTGACAGTTCTTCCAACTTCTCTTCCTGGAAGTTTAGGATCCTGATCGCTCTAGAGGAAAATGATCTTCTTGCTTACATAAATTCTGATCCGGAAGAACCTGCTGATGATGTTGAGAAAGCACTTTGAAAAAAGAACATAATTATGGCAAATAAAATTCTTATTGATTCTGTGAAGGATCATCTTGTCCCCATTGTCTCCAACCTGTCTTCAGCAAATGTGATGTTTCAGACCTTGAAAGATCTTTATGAGATTAATAATACCAACAGAGCCTTGGCCTTGAGGCATCAGATCCTTCACATCAAGATGGCTCGAGGAGAATCAGCTATATCTTACTTCATGAAAATCTCAGAACTCAGGGACCAGCTTAGTACTATTGGCGACTCCATTCCTGACAAAGACTTGGTTATGCTTGCTATGAATGGTCTCCCTCACTCTTGGGAATCGTTCATTCAAGGCATCAGTGGGCGTGATGATCTCCCTAAATTTGACAGACTAAGGGCTGATTGCATTCAAGAGGAATGCAGACTTGAGGCTAGAGGTAATGGTCGCAAAAGTCATCATGAAGATGATCAAGTGTTGGCAGCCCACACCTCCAAAGTAAAAGGAAAGAAACCATACTTCAAGCGATCTAGGAATTATGACTCTCATCCAGATTCTTCCCACAAAAGAAAGAAGGTTGATGTCTCCAAAATTCAATGCTACAGATGCGACAAATTCGGCCATTATGCCAAGCATTGCACCTCAAGACCGAAGCCTCAAGTCTCTACTGCACATATTGACGACTCTTCTCCCAAGAAAGAATGATGTGATGAACTTGAGGGTTTTAGTTTCATCTCTGCCTTATCCAACAACATTCCTACAAACTGTGACACCTGGCTGATTGATAGTGGAGCTTCACGTGACATCACGGGTTACAGTGATCATCTTTTCAACCTCAGTGAAAAGGATTCTCATCTTCATGTAATCATTGGGGATGATGCTAGTTATTCTGTGAAAGGGGCTGGCTCCACTTCTTTCCAACTTGATTCAGGCATTCCCCTGCACCTTAGTGATGTTCTATTTGTTCCTGGTATTAAGAGGAACTTGATTTCTATTTCAGCTCTTGAAGACAAAGGATATCATGTGTCCTTCATTGATGGTAAGGTCCTGGCTTGGAAGAAGAACTCTAACTCTTCTTCAGCTCGTGAGATAGGAGTTCGTCATGGCAGCCTCTACAGACTTTCAGCTCGGCCTATTCAAGCTCTCTCTCTTTGTTCCTCTAATCCAAACATTCTTTGGCACAAGAGATTTGGTCACTTAAATTTCAGAACCTTGGCGTCCATGGACAAGGCTGTCATTGGTCTTCCCAAGCTCAAGAAGGATCATGAAGGTATTTGCAAAGGATGCGCTCTAGGTAAGAATACTAAGAGTACATTTCATAGCAGTGAATCTAGAGCTAAAAGTATTTTAGACTTAATTCATTCAGATTTATGTGGCCCAATGTCTGTTGCTTCCCTTAGCGGTTTTTGGTATTACGTTACTTTCATTGATGATTTTTCTCGGAAGTGTTGGATATACTTTCTTAAATCAAAAGAATCAGATGAAGTGCTGTCTTGTTTTAAAACATTCAAAGCTTTGGTTGAAAATTCTACTGAGAAGAGGATCAAGACCTTGAGATCTGATAATGGTGGGGAATTTGTATCTGGAGTCTTTCATAGTTTTTGTACTGATGCTGGGATTAAGAGGGAGCTTTGTGTTCCCTATAATCCTCAACAAAATGGTGTGATTGAAAGAAAGAACAGGACCATTGTTGAGGCAGCGAAAGCAATGATACATGATTAGAATATTCCTATGTTTTTATGGGCTGAAGCTTGCAGTACGGTTGTCTTTATTCAGAATCGCAGCCCTCATCATATTCTTGGTAACATGTCCCCTGAACAGGTCTTCTCAGGATCAAAACCAGATGTCAGTTTCTTCAGAATTTTTGGCTGCCCAGTAGTGATTCACATTCCAAAAGAGAAAAGGTCAAAATTGGAACCTTCAGGCAAGAAATGATTCTTTGTTGGCTACAGTGACTCTTCTAAAGCTTTCAGAATTTATGTACGAGGTCAAAGGCAGATTGAGATCAGTAGAGATGTCATCTTTGATGAAGACATAGCTTGCAATCTTCCCAAGGAATCTGAAGTTGCAGTTAATAAAGATGATCTTGAATTGCGTCAAGATTCCACCATGGCTAATCCGAACTCTCCTTCAGAGGTTGAGAGGGAGTGTGAAGATCTTGTTGACCCTGCTCCTCTTTCTACACCAGCTAATCTCACAGGTCCCCACTCTTCTTCCACGAATAAAAAGAGACCTCTATGGGCCAGAAATATTGTGGAAGAAGCCACACCTTTTGCAGCTCCTCGAGGGACTTTCAAAGAAAGCAAACGACCTCACAAGTTTGTTGGTTATGTTGAGTTGATGAGTCACATTATTTCTTCTGAGCCTTCCAACGTTGAGGAGGCATCCAAACATCAAGTGTGGAAAGATGCTATGGTTGGGGAATACAAGTCCATTATTCAGAATGATGTGTGGGACATTGTCCTTAGGCCTCAAGACAAATCAGTTGTCTCATCTAAGTGGCTGTTCAAAATTAAACATGCGGCTGATGGGAGCATAGACAAATACAAGGCACGATTTGTGGCTAGAGGTTTTTCCCAAAAGGAAGGTGTTGACTATGATGAGACATTTGCACCAGTGGCTCGATACACCTCCATCAGAACCATCATTGCTATAGCTGCAATTACAGGCTGGAAACTTCATCAGATGGATGTGAAGACAACATTTCTGAATGGAGTTATTGAAGAGGAAGTCTACTTGGAACATCCAGAAGGATTTATCATCCATGACAGGGCCTGTCATGTGTGTAAGTTGAAAAGAGCCTTGTATGGACTCAAACAAGCCTCACGTGCTTGGTATGAGAGAATAGATAAATATCTTTTGGGTTTAGGCTTTCAAAAGAATGTTGCTAATCCTAACTTATATTTAAAGCTTCAGGATGATAAAATTCTGATTTTGGTTCTATATGTAGATGATTTGTTTCTCACAAGCAGTGATAGTCTTATCATCATGTGTAAGAGGGAGCTGACTTTAGAATTTGAAATGAAAGATCTTGGCATGTTGCACTATTTCCTAGGGCTTGAAGTATGACAAAACTCAGATGACATCATCCTAAGTCAAAGGAAATATGCTATTGATATCCTGAAAAGGTTCGGTATGTTGGATTGTAAATCCATGGCTACTCCTATGGAAGTGAATCTGAAAAGGCTGCATGATGACTCAATTAATTCAAATTTGGTTGATCCTTCCATGTACAGTCAACTCATTGGTTCATTGATGTACTTGGTGAACAGAAGACCTGATATATGTTTTGCTGTTAATACGTTAAGTCAATTTATGTGTGAACCAAGGCACATTCATCATGTAGCAGCCAAGCATGTGTTGAGATATGTTCGTAGCACCATTGGATATGGACTCAAGTATTCTTCTTCTATCAAGCTCAAATTGTAGGGATTCTCTGATTCAGATTGGGCAGGTTGTGTGTCTGATAGGAAGAGCACTTCTGGTAGTTGTTTCAATCTTGGTTCCGCTGTAATTTCGTGGAGTAGCAGGAAATAGTCTTGTGTGGCTCAAAGCACAGCTGAGGCAGAATATGTGGCAGCATGTATGGCTACTAAAGAAGCTGTTTGGCTACGAAAGTTGCTTGGAGGATTGTTTGGAGAGCCTCTCGAGCCTTCTGTTATCATGTGTGATAACCAAAGTTGCATAAAGTTTTCAGTCAATCCAGTGTTCCATGACAGGTCAAAACATGTGGAGATCAAGTTTCACTACTTGAGAGACATGGTACAAAGAAAGGCAGTTGAACTAAAATACGTTCCTACTGAAGAACAAACTGCGGACATCCTCACCAAGCCACTTCCAAGGGTGAAGTTTTGTTACTTTCGAGAACAACTTGGTTTAGTGGAAAATGAAGCTCTTGTTGAGAAGGCACTTCAAGCGGAGTGCTCCATTTCTTATATGCATTCTTCTCTGGGAGAAGTTTGAGGTGAAAGCCCTTGACCCACCCTCTACGTGTAGGCAAGGTGGTTAATGCATTCTTCTTTGGGAGAAGTTTGAAGTGAAAGCCCTTGACCCACCCTCTGTGTGTAGGTATGGTGGGATCACCCTCTGCGTGTAGGCAAGGTGATAATGCATTCTTCTCAGGGAGAAGTTTGAGGTGAAAGCCCTTGATCCACCCTCTGGGAGTAGCCATGGTGGAAGTTGTTCATGTGGGTTCTATAATTTTGTTGTGATCTCTAAATAATCATGTTGAATACTTTGTTGTGATATATTATATTCATGCTCTAGATGCAGCTATAATGAATGGTTTGTGATTTTCATTGTTGTCCTCTAGATTAGCCATGGTTAACTCTTTTGTGTAAGATAACGGAATTTGGATATATTGAAGTTATCTATTGATGTTGATCATTTTGCAGCTGAATACATTTGTTCAAGTTAGTTACACGTAAGGTCTCTATCTTGCTAAGAGGGAGTGTTGAATCCTGTAGCTGTTATAGAGACTCGACTCGATTGTTTCTCTTCCTGCCTTTTCGATAATGCATTCATTGTAATCATTGTATTTGGTGTGCTCACAGTTTGCACAACTGTTCATACAGCTGTTTACGGTTAAGCTTTTCTCACGGCTATCGTGTTGTTCCCAGCCCGTGATTTGGTTGTCTCCGTTGACAGGCTTTACTTCCTCCGTGGTATGTATTATCGTGATTGACACTTGGCATTCTGCCTCTCGGTGTCGGTCAATGATCTTCTCCCATAACGGCTTAGCAATGGCGCTTCACCTTGCTGGCTGTAACGCCCAGCAAGGTGAAGCATTGCCTCACAATAACGTCTCTCTTGCGGGTTGTGTTCATTCACTCATCGCGAGCATGAACATCACATTTATTTTTTACGGATGTTAATTTTTCGACAGTGTCGTGCGTATTCTTTTGGTAAGACGGTTGTCACCTCAGTTTTGTGTGATTGCTCAATCTGTGAGCGTGTACTTCTCCTGCATTTTGCTATCTCAGAAGACTGTCGTATTTCATGGTGTGTTGCTCTCGGGTGCATCTTATGCGTATTGGTATCTCAGAGGCCCGACACCTTAACGGTGTATTGTTCCTATAGGAAGGCATTGTTCAATCTGCTTTATGAACTTCTGTATATTTGAGCTGACAGTGTGACTGCTCTCCTTCGTGTTTAACTATCTCAGAGCTGCATCTCTTTCTTGCTTTCGATCAGTGAGATTTGTTAATTCCTTTATCACTCTATATTATTCATCTATTGTAATTGCTTACATTGAATATAAAATAAAGGAGTACTGCTTTTGTGGGCTGGGTTGTTTCCCTCTGTCAAAGAGGGTTTTTCCTAGGATAATCGGATTGTGCCTTTGCATCTTGTTTTGTATATCTTTCTGGTTCAAATTTTAACAAAAATAAGGTTGAGATCATGGACATTCTAATTTGAATGTTGTAATTCCTAGTACAGAATTAAGGCAGAGATTATACATCTCTGAAGGTCAGTATATACTGTTAGAATAAAGACATATGCATATGTTAGGGTGGATACACCGAATTATAGGGTAAACATAGTCCTGGGAAGTGATGAAGATCTTCCCAAGAATTATAAGGAAAGAATGGATATACCAATGTATAGGATATCCAAAAGGCCTTAGGAAGAGGTAAGGCGTAATGAGATGGTTTAATAGCTTGAGGACTGTTCTAGGATGGTTATGAAGGCAACTAGAGCCCCAGGAGGTCCTCACCCAAAGGGCTAAGAACCTGATTACAGTCTCTTCCCAAGGATTAACTGGGAAATAGGATGGGAAATAGATACTCTTTCTTTTCTTTTATGATTATATATATGTGTTTTGTTTATAATCTTCTAACTCATGTGCAGGTTCATTTATGAAGGCTTATCATAAAACAAGACAATTTTTAGCGTAGGAGAAGGGGACATTACACCCTTGATTGCTTCCATTGTATCCTTTGTTGTTCCCTTGAGCATTTCCTTGATTGTTATCTTGGTAATTCCCTTGATAGTTTATTTGATAATTTCTGTGATAATTGTTTTGTTGGCTTTGATAGTTCCTTTTCATGCTCTGAATTTGATTGTTTTAGTTTCTCAACTACGTGACTTCAGTAGATAACTTCTTTACTTGCTCAATCAACTCTTTCAACTCATCCTTTTCTTCTTGAGTCCTTGATGATGAACCTTGAAGGTGCACAGGCTGCGATGCGAATGCTTGAGAAATATGAACCCCTGGATGAAGCACCAACTGATTTGATGGGACTTGATATGTAATTTGAGGAATTTGATTCATAAGTGGAGTGTGGTGTGGTATTATTTTAGTCCTGTATCTGGAACGCACTGTCATCTGTATTATTATTTCATGTATGTAATTTACCAGGTATAGCAGTAAACACCTGTACTCTGGCAAGACTTTTGGATAACTTGGCGCATTGCTTGCGTTTAGATGTGGCAGTGTGCTGAAATTATTTGGAGGAATTGAGAAAGTCAATGGCTTGTGCGATCTATAATTTCTTTGATATACTCTTAGTCCTGTACTTCTTGATGATTGTTGGAATGCATGCACTTCTTTTGTTTCTTGTACCAAAATGCTGTTGGAATGACCACTGTGGTGAAATGTAGAAGTGAAGGCACATTTAAAGAGTGAATTTTCTACTGTTACAAGTTTGAGAGGATTATAAAAGCCGTACAGGTCAATATAACTGCTGCTCTGCTGAAATGACTGTTGGAATGACCGCTGTGATGCTTTGGAAGTCACTGCTGGAATGACTGCTGCAATAGGTTTATCAACAGATGTGAAGCATGGAATTTGGTGCCTTATTTAAGTCTACACCTAACTCTATATTTAGCTCCTCTACTGCTATTTACAATCAATTTCTTTGTACTGCTGGCACACATGCTAAAATAGGTTAATGACTGTTCTGCTGCAAAATACTTTATGCCAGAAGATTTGATATAGATCGAGTCAGGATGATTTAGAAGATGCGAGATCACCCACAATAAAACACTCGCCGATATTTTCAAGGCTACCAGTTGATTGTTGCAGCCTATGTTAATTAGTACTACTCCTTTCCTTTCTGATCTTTCCTCTTTTAATAGTATTTTATTTGTGCTGAAAATTTATGATCATTCACGGATAGTTCACCTGATTAATAATGAATTTTCTTTTTTAGAATGGCTTGAATCCACTATTAATAATAAAGTTATCTTCTAATTCTAGTCAGCTATTTTCCTCTACATAGTGTGCCCCTTTTTATAGATTTGTAACTTCTCATTCCAAAATGCTATTAGCCTTTAACATGGGCACACCCATATATTCAAATTCATCCTCATGACTATTAAATGCCCAATCCTTCATGCATTGTGTGTGTCACAATGTAAATTATAATTTTGACTTCTCTTATTTTGCTAGCCTTTACCAGGTGTGTGCTCATTAGTGTGGAAGTAGCCCTTGGCAAGGAAACTTGCTCTCTGTCATTTGCTAGCATGTGATCAAGCATGCAATCTAAACATAATCAAGCTTGTTGCCCACTATGATTGGAGTGCTCCAATAAATAATGTAACCTTTACTTATTGATAACAGCATGCACTTAATATTATATTCCAAACATTGATTCTTTTACTTTTCTTTTTACTTAAAGGCATGTGTCTATATGAGTACATGTGAAGCCTAGTTTATCCATTTCCTATTTATCAAGTGTTTGCATAATATAGGTGTTTACAACCTCGACCTTTGTAACTGTACCCATAGAAGCAAAAATCTGCAAAAATCTCGATTATACCTGATTAATCTTGAATCCTAGAGCTAGCCAAATTTTTCCCTGAAAATCTCTCGATTCATGAAAAAATTGACCAAGCGTTGCCCTGATTTTCAATGACTTTTTTGCATTTTAAGCGCATTAAAATCATATTATAAACCCTACAAATGGCAAAAAAACATAAAAAGTCATTGGAAAAACCTACGAAACCCTCGAAAAGACTTACAAATTGACAAATTATTCAGAAATAGGGTTGATTCTAGGATGGAAGTGAAGTCAATGCGGAATTGGCGTGGAAAAAAATTGTAATTTTGTCCCTTTAGTTTTCTTTCTGACCACTGGAAAACCCTAAAGAAAGGAGCGTGAGGAGTAATGGCAATCATCATTGAAATTTGAAAGGGCCTCAATCATGCTATATTGTGGGGGGGGCATGTGAGATAATGTCAAAGCAAATAATGAATTTGTTCTAAATTGCAGTTTCAATATGACCCAAGCTCTCTGCCTCACCCCATGGATTTTGATGAGATCAAATATATAATTTGTATGATAATGGAAATGGAGAACAAGATCAGAGATCTATATGTTCCAACATCACAACAATGAAGTTGTTCCTAATAAACACAAATGCAAATAACATAAAGTCAAAATAAAACAGTTGCATTTAATGGAATCTCACTCCATCGCTTTCCTATGTACCAAGATCTTGTGTTTAAACGATGTTTGCTCTCAGAGCACTATGCACAAGAAGCTATGGAGAATGCATTGATTGAAGAATGATTCGCAAATATCAGAATTCAAACAGTAGTACGAAAAAATTGAATTGCCCTAGAAGCGAGAGATAGCGAGAGATGAGAGGGGAAATGGTTCTATAGCCTTCCTCATAAGAATTTTAGATTCTGGATGAATGTAGGATAAAAATGAGAGATGGAATTACATTGTTTGTCCCACATTTGGTACATGAATGTGATGGGTGGGGTGAGAGTTATAAATAGAGGAGTTTTTGATATGGTAGAGGTTGGGGATAGGATGAGTCTAGGTAGATTAGGAATTCATTGAATAAGTAAATTAACATATAAATTGATTTAATGAATTATATAAATGATTTAATCATAGAAAATAATAATAATGAATTAATTAAATAGATAATAATACCTACTTAATTAATAGAGGAATTAGGATTAATTTAGAGGATAAATTTATGTGTCTACATAATTAATATTATACACTAATTTTAAAATTTTAACTATTATGCACTATTTTAGATGGGCCTTTAACGGGGAAGCAGTGAATCCCTATAGTTTATAATTAATTTTATAAAGTAGTTTCAAAATTATTGACTATTATAATATATTAATACTCATAGAAGTAGAAAACGGAAACAAATCGCATTTATACACGATTAATCGAGAGTCAGCATGTATGGCAATTTAGTTCCCAAAAAATCAAGATTTTGTGGTCAACAACTTTTAATGCTTTTTTTTTGTGATTTATTAGGTGATTACAAATAAAATTTTCCTCTCTTTCTACATTGAATATATTGTATAGCTTGATTGATACTATTTCTTTTTTAACATTGATTTTGTTTGTACAAATTTCAAATATTTAAATTGTTGCAATATGAAACAAAAGAAGACCGTAATAGAGCTGCCTTATTTGTTGCGATATGATCTATAAAAGAGTAGGGTAACAAAGTTTTACCTTTATTTTGCAGAAAACAAAGAACCCTACAATAATCATTATAATCATTTTAGGCTTGTCAATTATGACTTAAGTTCTTACAATTAATGCTAGATAATTAAAACTCTACTCAAAATTAAATTAAATAATTCATGCAATTTAGTCTCTAAGTTCGACATATATAAAGTTGTTTTGGTATATACATGTGTATATATGACTTCGCATTGTGTATATAATGCCAACTTTGTATATAATTGTTTGTTGAGTATATATAATAAAAGGAACTTGAGAAAATTCTAGAAATGAATTCTACTTATATGAATATGGAGATTTTCTTCTATTGACTATTGTGCGAAGAAAGGTTCATTCTGATTTTGAAAATAAGAAAGCCCACATCATATTTTGACGCTACTCCAAATCATAGCTTGAATGAAATTTATACAAACAAATTCAATGTTAAAAATCTGAGTCCTCCAACTTAAAAATATATTAGGAGGAGATTGTGCAAGAGCTTTGAATCATTTATATAAGTCGTTTATCATCTATGCTATGGAAATGTCCTTTAATTTTAAAACAAGTTGTTATTGACTGTTTATCTTCAAATTTTCATATTTGTTTGTAAATCCAAATTTTTCCTGATTTTTTCAAAAAATCCTAGTCCTTTGTTTTGCCGATTTATTCCCTAAATGATTTATGCTTCTATGACCCTACCCACACTTTTAGGCATGGACCTCAATGTGAATTTCACTGAATTTTAAACTTGTTTCATTGTTTCAATCTATGTTAGATTGCTGTTATTTGAAGATTGTTGTGATGACAAGTTTACTTTGAGTTCCTAACTGTGAAGTCCTTGCCTACAACAAGGCATTTAATTGAATGCCTCCATATGAAGTCTTTGAAATTTGAGTTGCTCAACCTCTGTCCTCTCAATGATTATCCTCTTGTCGTGATTGCAACCGTAATGCAATTGTTGATGTGCTCTTGGATTTTCTATTAGTGAAGGACATACATTGACTTCAATGAGGTTAACACACTGATTGTGAAGGAATTCCAAAAGAGAAAGCCTAAGGATGAGAATAAACCTGCTCTGGCATTTATTCTTCAAAACATTGTTCCTTGAATAAATTAAAGGCCCATTCAAATGTGGCATGAACAGCACATAAAGATAGGGAAGAAGAAAAGGAAAATCCTTTCAAGGACTCATCTCTTGCAACTTATAAGCATAAGATGAACTTTTTCAATAGGTTTCTTTCCTACCATGACAAGAAAGGAAAGGAGAAAGAGACAAAGAAGAGAAAACTTACAAGAGCAAAACCAAATGGTCTTTTCCTTGATATTTGCATTCTTGTGATTCTTGTTTGCCCTCTTTGAATTTGTGTAATGATGTATGTGAACATGATCACACCAAACTTGTGTTGTCTATCAACATCATCACACGAAACTTATGGCATCTAACACCATAGATGACAACTGAAGTGATGAGTTTTGCTTACACCTTGTTGGGTTTGGAGACCAACCCTTACCTAGAGATGATGGTGGAGTGAGTCTTTATGGTCAAGCCTCTGGTGCAGCCAACCTCAAAGTACAAGTTAGATTTTCCAAGTTATTCCTAAAACTTTACATGCCAGTTTACAGTTTCTATTTTACTCAAGGTTGACTCTTTGACCAATTACCTTGAGGGGAACGATTGAGTAGAATCTTCCAACAAAATGGTGAAGACCATTCTATTTTACACTCTATTCTAATCTTGGTAAGATTAGCATTTCTTGCTGTATTGACCTATCAAAACAATATTTGAACAGCCTTGATGGAAACCTTGTGCTTACTCTGTTTTGGGTTTGCAACCAATGAATTCTTTTAAGGGAAATTTGAGCAATGGAGTCAGTAAGGCATGAAGATTGGTAGTACTATTGGATGTAATGCTTGGAAGTTGCAGAGATTGAACATGGTAGTTATTGGCGGAGAACAGAGATTGGTGTAGGCGAGTCTTTTATATTCCTTGACTCACACTTAACCAAGGATGCTTCCTGACGTTTTGAGGACCTCAAAGTTGGCATAAACGGGGTGAGAGAAATCGAGAGGAACATTAGGACATGATTCTTTCCCATAAGCTTGGCAAGGTATGCCATAATTCATTGTTAATTTTTATTTTGTTTTTTTTCCCTTTCTGATGCAAGCTTTATGAAGAAGAATGCATAAGAAAATCAGAAACCCCTCTCTTTACACTCGCTCAAAAAGAAAAACAAGAGAATTCATATGCTTTAAAATGCCTGGTAACTGTAACTCAAAATCCATTTTTAAGTGTCACTGTTGGAAATGAAATTAGGAACATAAATTGTCTCATTTGATGCAATGCTAAAAATGTAAGAGTTTAAAGCTATTTGAAATCCTTGGCATTATTTTCAAATATTTAAGGCTATGTTCCACCATGTTTTTGGGACGTGGGGATGGGGGTACACACTTCAAGGATGGGATTTTTTGAGGCCATTTTTGGGGACGGTAGGGGACGTCTATATAAAAATTTATATAAATTATAGAATCATTCATCATACTGACATACACATTATTGAATCCTTAAAACATAACAATCTTCATTTTATCAAGTGTTGTATCCATTCTTGTGAATTTAAACCCAATAAATTGCTCAAAGCATGCAATGTTTACAGTGTCAGACCCGAGGAAATGTCCCCGAGCTGTCCCCATACCTGAGATGTCTGTGGTACAGGGACATGGACAGAAAACTTTGGGGGTACATCTCCATGTATTGTAGATTTAAGATTAAAATGCTGATATGACAGTGATCTTTCAGTCTCAAATTCATTTCTCTTCTTTTTAAAGATGGCCCTGCAAAAAATTACCTTGAAGATAGTGGCGAAATAACTCTTCCATTTTTGAGTTCAATGAGTCAACTCCTGTCCGATATGTCTGCTTTGAGTCTTTCTCCGTGAACTGGCCCATGCCTCTTTCCCTAGAGTTTTCACTACTTATGCATTTTGGGTAAAGTGAGCTTTGTCACATGTTGGGAAAAGTGAGCTTTGTCACATGACTATGTACCAGATAAATTGTGTATGTTCTAGAATCTAAAAACTCCATGAGGGCTGGGTTCTAGAAAAATAGTAGGCTTCCATAATAAATTTTTTAGACTATTTTTTTTGGACTGATGTACAAATCAGATAGGTGAGTATTCAACTCAGGGAAATGTTGTAAAGATGTCTAGACTCTCTACCAAGCTTTTGGTGGATATTTAGTTTACTCTATGGTAAATGGAACAGTGTCCCACTTACTTCAGGGTGGACTGTATACTTCTATGGTCTCCCAACATTGTAACTTAAAATGTTATGTGATGCATTCTAAATTGATTCATTAGGTAGTAATAAGTGCTGATTTACTGCACCCAGAAGTGCCTATAGAAAGGAAGCTACACGTGGCATGGCTTTTCTTATGTATTAATTTCTAATCTACTCTAGGGATCATGATTCAATTGAATTTTTAGATATGGTTTTGAGTTAAGTTTGAAAATTGATGAAGATAGAGCTAGATTTGGCATGTGGTTGGCTGGCCTTGTTGTAGGTGCTGAGCATCTTTGTTGTACAGATTTCGTAGAAATGATCTTTCATATATGTTTGTTATTATTATTGCCTATAGAAGTTGTATGGCCTGGTTTACAAGTGCAAATCAATTAAATCCTTTTGATTTAGAGAACAGATTTAAATCAGATTATTTTATGCAGTTCATATTGTATACAATATCATATGCTCAGATCTGGGTCTCATGGTAGTTACATAATCCGTGATTTTCCTCAACACTCTAATGCCTACTATTTTTACCTGCCAAAGAAAGTCAATGGTATCTATCACCTATTTGGCCCATTGAACTCTTATGGGCAGACTGGTTGATGGATATATTTTACTATTCATATTTTTTAGCCGGTTAAAGAAGTTCTTATTTTCCCTAATTTGTTATCATCTCACTGTGAACTTAAAAGATCAATAGAATGGTTTGTGCTATTGCTACATTGTATATGGTTGCATATTGTGTATATCAACTAGTTTCATTGTAATTTTTAATTCATTGTTTCTTCCATTTTTCTATTTAGTTAGATAAGCAACCACTAAATTTGAAATGCATGGGCTTTAATATATTAAATTGCTTGTCTGCAGGTACATGGGATGCCGTGGTAACTTGTTTCTTCATTGATACAGCACATAATGTCATTGAGTACATCGAAATTATCTCAAATATTCTCAAAGATGGAGGAGTAAGGACATATAGCCTTTTCATTGAACTATGGTACAATATTTTTCTGTTGCTATGAGAATGCATTTTTACTATAGCATCCATGCAAGATTTATTTGCTACTTATTTAAAGTAATTCATTGTTCCACAAAGTTTCTTGATGGGGGGAACAAGGGCATAAGTTTGGAGACGGTGATGGGGGATGTTGGCCCAAGTACGTAAAGTACTTGAAAAAGTAGTTAGAAAAAGAGGCATGGTAAAACCCCATTTGCATTGTATAGTTTGGATGGTATCTTTCTACAATCATATGGATTGTTCCAAATTCTGTTGTAGGGAAACTGGCTATCTCTTTACCTACTATATTTTTTTGTTATTTTTCCTATTGTTGTATGACTTGCTGAAGGAAATTGTAATGTATGGTCTAGCCAATAGAACCTTCAATCCTTAATTCTTTTCGTATGGTTTATGTCTCTAGTTGAATTACTACATAAACTTTTTGAATTATTGCGAACCTTTTGTTGCATGTGTCCAGCCTAATATGGTTGCTTCTTTCTTAGAATATAGCTCTGGCAATAACAACAAATTCTTCCTACAAACTTGCTAATTGCTAGAAGGCACTTCACGGATGTATAGGCGAACTACATAGAATTTTCCCGATGGGAATAAGTTTCAAATGTTGCAATACCATTTGGGTGCAATGATTCATTGGGTTAAGCAATTTCAAAGTCTTGTGTGCATTTATATTTAGTTCCTTGTTTGTTTGGTCCTCAACAACAGTTCATTAAATTTTATTGCCACTAGTGCTTACATTCTCCCAAAATTTGCTTATGTTTTGGCTATGCTAATTCTTGTAATGCTCCACATGGAATTCCATTTGTTGATGACTAAGGTTTCCTACATTAAATTCTCCATTCTACTAAAAACTAAAATGATCACTCCATATCTTTGTCCCTATTCCATCACAACACACTTACTAGTTGTGTAATGATCAAGTTATGATTAGGCAATTCTAGCTACTAGCGGGAAGTGTCAACATGATAGTCCTTTCTTTTTAATACCATCACATGTTTGGAAAACCTTTCACAATACAACTTGATTACTTGTTTTCATTTTCCTTTGGAATATGACTTTTCTTTTGGGGGGATGGGTGTGGTGTGGGGGGAGGGTGGTTATGTAGTCAGCATACATTGCCTTTATTATGTTTTGTTAATATGGTTGTCTAACCATGTATTAAATGTTAGTTGGCTTTTGGGTAGTTATAGGTATTAGGTGTAGATGGTTGTGTTTTGATGGCAACCATTGGGTTTTTCAAACTAACTTTGTGCAGTGAGGGAAATGATTCTAATCCTTGGTTGATCATCTTTGGTCTACTATTTTAAATACTAACATGTCTAAATAAAGATATATTTTACTAGTTCATTTATTCATTATTTCAAGTATTAATTTTCTCAAAAACAAGAGTAAATACATTGTAAGTACAAATTATAACTCAATATTTGAGTATAATTTCAAGGGATGGAAAGATAAGCATAGATGGATTTTCTATGAGAAAGTAAAAAAGATGCTTGAAGAATCTTTAAGATAATGATAGTGTAGAACATTTAAGTTATGAAAACAAAATAAACACCTAATAAATGATTAGATTACAAAGTATAATTGGCTACAAACGTCTTTTGGGAAGCCAAACTAATGTCGTTCAAAGTCAGGAAGATTGAATTCAAATCCCTCTTGAACAAAGCATAAAACTCACAATCAATGTTCCGAAAATGTTGTCACATAACACCTTGAATCAACACAAAGTTTGAAAGCAATTTAATCCACATCCAAGCACAAAGTCTTAGAGTGCATATACAAATTGGTAGAGTTTTCTTGCATTGCCAAAAGATGATAATTACAATGAGGCACCCTCCTATATATAGGTGAGGGGATGAGAGAGAAAGGTGGGAGAAACCCAACAAACTTTGACTAATTCCCTAACTAACTTTGACTTATTCAAATTGCAGGTCCTAACTAGACCTACAGATCGATTACATGCAATCACGTTACAAGTGAAAATCCCCTTGTAATTACAACTTGTTCCCAATTACATGTAGTTTGTCAATAAAATAATTACAAAATTACAAGACACGACTTCTACTACATCATCCTTTATTAGTCTTCATTTTGCTACATGATGCTTCGTGATTGAAGTACTCAAATTTGGCGGAAGCATCTTTGACAATCCCAACCGGTGCTGAGAGGGGAGGGGTGAATCAGCACCTCTAAAACTTTTCTCTTAACTCTGGTAAAGTGTACTTATAACTGTGAACCAGACAGATTCAAACATGTAATAACAGTAAGCAAACAATCACATAGTGACACCAGATTTATCACGTGGAAACCCGATTAGGGTGAAAACCACGGTGTGAAGAGACCTCACAAATTTTGTACTCTTTTGGAGTACGCCCTGTTAGGAGCCTTCCCAGTTAAGGGATCAAAACACACTGTTAGATGCGACCCGGTTAAGGGATTTGTTACAATAAGGCCGGTTAGTGCCTGCCTGGTTAGAGGACTTTGAACACCTTGAAAGATGTCACTTGGTTGGGGATTTGATACAAGGGACCTGTTAGAGTCCACCCAAATACTGGGATTTTAACTATTGTAATTGCTAGAAAACAATAGAGGGATTGACCTTTTACAAATGGGTATGCATAGCCTAATAAGATATCTGTTTGTGCTCAACTGAGAAGCGTCACCGGTCACCGCAGGTGTGTTCTCCTCTACTATTGTGCTTCTCTGCACAATCTTCTCTCTTCTTCAAACTTCTTCTTACCCTGGGTTCTACAGCTTACAGGTTCACTCTTTTTCTCGGCAAAATGAAGACAACTTCTATTCACCTCAGGTAGAAGAATATATAGAGCCCTAGCCCTAATTGTGCTCATCATGTGTGACCTAATTATAGATCCTTCTCGGATTCATCACTAAGTGGAGTACCGGTTCACTTAGGAAACATCCGATGCATGCCCTTGATTTATCTGTTGTAAAAAGAAAACAATAGATGCATGTCAAGCATCTTTCCTTTACAAGAGATAACACCTTGTTTTAAAGCCACAGATTTCGGCTTTAAAACTTCCAAACCTGCCCCAAACCGACCACTAGTTTAACTCAAGGACCTCCGGATTTGTCGCGGAAAATCTTGGTCAAGGAGTTGGTTGAAATAGATAGTTGACAATGACTTCCTCGATTCATACCGGAGTCATTACTAGATCGGTAGAGATTCTCATGCTGTGAATAGGTAAGGGTCTTTGACCTGTTGCTATCTCTTCCTTGGCTTACCGGTTGCACCTTCCTCGGTTGTGTTGTTGACACCGGTTAGCTGTTGCTCTCTCTGTACTTGACTACACCGGTTGTAGCCAGATCCTCGGTTGAAGGTGGAATCCTCCATTACTTGATTGTTTACTTTACCCGGTTGTTGATGCTTTGTATAGTGACCGGTGTTTATATGTTGACATCATCTGCCAAACTATCCTTCCTTCATATAGATTTCCTTGGATCTTAAGACTTAATAGAGATGACAAAACTCTATCTTCTTTTGCCAATCAATGACAATACTTATACTTGTACCGATAGAAGGTTTACCGTTTACCATCACATAATGCCAACAATCTTGAGATGGAATAGGAAACTGCATCCTTGATTATTCTGCATCATAATGGTTGTTACTGGGAAAGTGTCATTTCATGTTTCATGACCATCTCTATCGTGAAAGTATTCTATGCTTGCATTTATTCCATCACTAATTCCTTTCTCTGTATGACTCCATGTTGTCGTTCTTGCCTTGTCACTATTTAGTCTTGAAATTTGTTTGCAAAATAAGATCAATGCCATGATTTGATGATTAGGTGGATCAAATGGGCAAACAGGAGAAGCCGTGGATCTTTCTTCCAAGCTAGAACTTTGAAAATCTGGAGCTATGCATGTTGGACAATCAAACCCTGAGGGAAATAGAAGGAATCAACTTTTAAAATGGGGAAAAAGATGAATTACGGGGCTTTTCTTGAGCACTGCAAGTGAATGAAATGAAGTACTTGGTATGAAAATGAGATGCAAGTGCGTATATATACAAGAGAAGGCCTTTTTTACTTATAAGTGGGGTTTTTAAATCCAATTACATGTCATTTTGGGAAGGCTTATTGCATGCAATTGGGTTTTTAAAGCCCACTTGCAGGTTGGAAAGAGACTTCGATTGTTCTTTAAAAACACTTGCAAGTGGGGTTTTAAAGTCCACTTGCAAGTGAGAAAGAGACTTCATTCGTGCTTGGAAAACACTTGTAATTGGGTTTTTAAAGCCCACTTACAAGGGGAAAAACTTGGCTTTTCTTAGCAAAATAGACTCACAAATGGGGTTTTTAATTTCCGTTTGCAAGTGGGGAAAATATACACGCTTGAAGTTCTTACTTTGGGAAAAAGCTTGCATCTTCTCTTGCATTTTTTCTTGGGAAGAACTTGTATTCCGTTTTTGTGAAGAAATTTGTGTTATTGGGAAAACACATTCAATCTTTAATGTCCAAAAACACTATACACAAATCTCTTCAAATGTCATTTTTCACTTGAAGGAGACAAAGAAAATCAAAAGCCTTCTCAAAACGCCTCTACGGAGAACAAAATTGCTGCAAACAATGCTAAAAATGCACCCACGCAAACATTCTTATAAGCATTTAAAAAGCCAACTGAAATCAAACCACAACACCTTCTCCATAAATGCACTTTGCAGTCTTGGAAGGTCTTTTGACAAATGGCAAAGAATAAAAACCAAAATGCATGAATATAGCAGCTGAAAGACTTTTTCAAACACCAAAAATGGGGTTTAATTCATGTATTGCAAGCTGACTTGCTATCTCTGCAAAAAATGATGCCTATTGGGCAAAAACGTGGTTTAAACAAGGCAAAACAAGTTTGTAAATGACTTGAATCTGCCCTAGGTTGGGCTTTAGAAGTGATACTGCAAGCTAGAGTGACTTCTTCCCTTTTAAAAATGCTTCAAATGCCCTAGATGGGCTGTAAAAACGATATTGCATCATGGAAATGCTTTTACTCTTTGCAAAAACATGAGTAAATGCCCTAGACGTGCTTTTAAATTGACGTTGCAAGAGCCTATGATTGCTCGAAATGAGCACAATTCAAAAAGCAATAGACCTAGGACAAAAACAAAACCAAAACAATCAAGAAAAATCAATCAAGGACTTGAAGATTACCAAAAATCGAGTACCTGCAATCAGGAAAGAAAAAACCATTTTTGCAAGAGAAAGAAAAACTCAACGGAAACCTTGAAAATTGTATTCATAAGATGTAAGACTTGGGAAAATTCAAGGGATAATTGATTGCCTTCGCAAAACATCATTAAGAATGCGTAACTTAGAGAATCTCAGCTACGAATTCATGAGAAATTGCGAAGGGTTGTTCAATTTTGCGAATACAAAATTGAGGACAACAATGACCTCCTAGCTTTGAGTAAGGGATACAATTCTTATTGAATAATGAGTATGATGACGTGATATGGCTTTGCAATAGATGGTTATTGATGATGTATCCTTGGTTGTTTTTCTTTTCTATAGGTATTGCTACTAGTGGTTTTTGGTTATGGTTTCTACTTTCAAGAATGGTAAATTCAAGAGTGATGTGTGATCTTGGTGCCAAGGGTGGTTCTAGCAATAAGAAATGCAAGGAAGGTGTAATTGGGGAGAAATCATTGGATGGTTTTACTACCTACCTTGAGAGAGAGATTAGTAGCTGAAATTTGAGGATGTGGGCTTAAAATTTCTAGAACTTGCTGAAGACATGGCTGTCACTCCCAATCTAGTGACTAGAGTTGTGGCCATGTTCCTTCAACACTTGGATCAATATCTAGATTGTTGAAATATGTTTGATGGAATTCAATCCTTCTACTGCACCACTTTGTTGTCTCTAGCTACAAGAACATAGCTTTTGCACGATGACATTTAAGGAAATGAAAACCATGGTAAAATCTTCTTCGATTTCCAGCTTGGTCATTTTCATGGATTGAATGACAATATATGCTGGTTGCATAAGAAGGTGATGGTGCTGGGAAAAGGGTTTAAGATAAATATATCCTTTGAGCCTTGAGGCCAAGTTTAATGTCTCTGTGTGCTGTTCTGATGAGGATGTGCAGGTGGTAGAGGTAGATTTCAACCATCTTATGTGTGCTGATGGTCACAAGAAAGTAAGTCTTCTGTGGAGTACAGGGAGAGATTGCATAGTTTTCCTTCACATTTCTCTTTAAAACTATTGGCTTGTAGATGGTGTATGTGTTCATATATTTGTTTTTAGCATTTTAGATTGAAGATGTAACATTGGCATAGTAGAGTAGTGGCAGTTTTTTTTGGTTTCGATTGTATGGGCTGGTTGTTGTCCGTCAATATGTAGTCTTGTGTTAAGTATTGTGTAGGATGAATTCATGCTCTCTCTAGTTATTGATGTAGTGTTTTGCAGGCTCCATGTTTGTGAACTTTATACATTTGTCGGTTTGATGGCAGTTTTGCATCTTCTATTTGGACTTGTATATCTCTGGACTTTATGCGTCAGTAATATGAGTTTGGTTCCGGTTCCCATGTGGTGTAAAGATGTAAGAACCCCTGCTGCTTCTAACTCTGAAACTCAATTTTGCCCGTTTGACATTTCGTCAAACAGTCGTCCCGCAATGTCTTTGTCTATTGTTCCGTGTTTCAAACTGTATAGTTTGGGTCTTGTATGCTACAATTGATGTTTTTGAATGCTTCTAGCAATGCAAGATTGTTATAGAAATGATATACTAGCTGTTTCAGACCTTTGACAAACATTTAAACGACTGAAATTAACTAGTACAGCTAATTGACATAATGACAGACACTTGCCATGCATCCAAGGAAGACTAATATTCATCTACAGAAAATGGATATTTTTACAAACACTTGGCATGCAATCTAATAAGCTGATTATGAACAATTTAGATATGACATTGCATCAAACATTTGGTATGCATGCTTATTTCTCCACAACTATTTCACACAATTTACAATGCCAAAATGACTATGAATTAACATTCCATTCAGTTCTGAAACAATTAATAAACCTGGGAATATATTTGCAGCCTGCGTTGATTCATTGATATGCATAAATCGCAGCTCCTAAGCTGAATCTCCCTTGATGCCAAAATTAGGGGAAAACACCAATGCTGGCCCTTCTTAACAAAACGTCTCTATATCACCCGCCTGCAGACCCATAGATGATTAACGTTGCTACCATAGACCGAGTGATGTCCTTAGATAAGGATTGCTGCTATCTGTATACTCAAACACAAATTGGGATAAATCGCTGTGTTATTTAGTCTCTTAATCTGCAAATTGATTTACCCTTGAACGCTGATTGCAGCATATAAATTCATCACCATTTGAATGCAATTAGAGCCTCCGTCTTGAAGCTCTCTCAGAAGATCAAATTCAGAAGTTATTTCACTTCCTCCAATGATTGCACAATTGAAGAATCCTTTCTCTCCAATGGCTGAAGACGAAACCCTGATTTCTTCTTCTCATAAACTTCACCAATTTCAAAAAAAGCATAAACAACATAATGAAAAATGAACTCGTGTGAGTCTTTTATAACTTTCATGAAGAACTCACACACTTTTTCCAACCAATGTGGGATAAATAGATATACTTTTCTTTTTTAATAATTCATTTATTCCAATACTTCTAATTAATACCTTGGCCTAAGCTTCCATTAATTAATTGAATAAATGCCCCCTTCCAATGATGACTCAATCCTCAACTTAAGCGAAATTATAAAGTTAAATTATAACTTTATAATAAGCCATTTAATGATTTAATAATAATTTGGCCACTAAAATAATAATAACTCTCAAAATACTTATCCTTTAAATATGCCGTCTAAAACAAGAGTCACCTATTGTTTCCCCACGTGACCAAATGTACTTTCCAAAAATAGAAAGGGTCCTCAAACAACATCAAGCTTACTATAAATAGTAAAAGTGGCAAAAGTATAGCAAATGAAGTCCAAATGGTGTCAAACGAAAGCCAAACCAAAGCATACTGAATCTTGAAGTAGATGCCCACTGAAAGAGACCCTTTATACATCCTCATTAGCCTACGAGGGTCACATGATAGGCTAATCCATCCATAGTCATGGTCATGCTATAAAGGGGACATTACAAAAGACTTGAATTGTAATACCCAAATTTACCATTTTTTTTGTGTTTATACCTTTTCCCAAGTAGTTAAATGTTCATTCATCTATATATTGAGGTACATCTATCCATATAGGACAAGCAATTGCCCATTCAGGACAAGCATCCAACCATATGGGCTAGGCATTTTCCTATATGAGATTGGTATTCTTTTATCCATTTGGGATAGGAATCCATGTAAATGGGATAGGGATCTATGCACATACAATAGATATATGCTCTAGCTAGAGTCTTAGACTCAATAGAACCATTTGGGTCTTGAGTCACTCATTGAAGAGCACATTCCCCTATTGAGAATGCACAAGGTCACTATTAGTGCACCATTTTTAAGGAGAATATTTAAATATATATTCATAAAATATAGGCTTGATTCCCACCTCAAAATTTGGCTTAAAGCTTTGCGAAGTCATTCAATCCATCTAAGATTTGTTTGAGAGTACGTAATGAATATGTTTTTTTTGGTAATTTATCTTAGTGATTTCAATCTTAGGTTCTGTAATGTCCCCAACTAGGACTTTACTTATACCCTAAAATTCCCAATTAGGGTTTGGATTGCACTTGAGAATGGCAATTTGTAATGTTCCCTACTAGGAGGCTGCCAATTGCCAATGATTAACATACATCACTTTGCATTTAAAATCAGATTAAAAGAATTAATGATTCATAATACATTTGACAGTTAACACGCTTAAGCTCAATTCCTTACTTCTCTCCAAACTCAACCCTAAGGAGGACAGAGAGTACTTGTCATAGGGTGCTTGAATACCAATCTGCAAGAGGATTCTCTCAAGGTTTCCTGAACACATATTCATACCTATCTTGGGACTATGCCCTCAGGGTTTTAGAAATACATGCCTTAGCCTCTCTTGGGATTCACCTAACTTGGGAGGAATTGCTCCAACCATTCCTTACAACCTATCTGTCCTCAAAAGGGGCTATAGCAAGAGATTAAACAATAGGCTATGAATATGCTAACTTCCATGGATTATGAATAATTATGCAATCAACTATATAAACTAGAGCTACTGATTTAAGTCTTTCTACTTCTGCAATTATATGTGTGTGTGTTAGACCATATGAGAGTTCCTTATTCAGATATGATTTTCTGTAGGTTAGAATGGATGTATATATATATTACAGCATACTGACTTGCTCTTGCATGTTGCTTGCCAGCAATGTAACATGATCTACTTCCCTTTTGAACTCATCTTAATACAGAATATCATATATATTTACTAATCTCTGATTCTTCCCATAATGAATAAATAATAATTTCTGATCCTTTTTTCATCATCCCAATCAATATCTTTCTTAAGGTGAATATCTCCTTTGCTGAAGCGAACTTGTCTCTCCATAAATAGACGTTGGTGGAGTTGCATTTCTAGAGGTACATCTCCACAATAAGATGTCTCTCCATAAGTAATCTCATCACTCTTTAACAATTGCTACCTGTTGATGTGAGTTTTGTGACCACCCAATGTGTAGGATAGAATACTAGGTATCTAATCCTCTCTTGAACAAGGAAACCCCAAATGCTAAACAATTTAGAATATTGTATGATCAAGGGAAGTGATCCCAAGGTTTACAACGCGTACTTGCGACTTTCGTTAGACACAACTTAGTTTTATAATGTGATTTGGGAGTAATCACAAAGGGACTTATTTTGTTCTTTTGGAGAGGATCTATCAACTTTCTAAATGCGAATGATTTGGCAATTTGAGCTCTTCAACTAAGTCTAACAATGACCTAAAAAAAGTGCAAAGGGATATGAGTTTAGAGATCTAAGCTATGTCTACTTCTATTCTACCAATGCAAAGACTATTGAAGATGTGGTGAAACTAAACTAGTCCTTTCTTTGCCAAGCCAACTACACTAAGGAGGATGCTTTCTTCTAAGGATGTGTGGATGATTTTTAAAATTGCTTATACACATTAAAACCCTAAGATATGCAAATCAATGAGCATGAAACAATTGAAGTTAAGTGCTTGCAATGGAGTTCAATCTAACCTTGCACTATTACTTGCAATCAAGAAGTACCATAAGGTATGAACATAAGTTTCACCATTAATCACCAACAATAATGTCTTCAATTCAACTACTTAACAACTTCTACTTTTACTTAAGAAAATTCTAGTCTAAGTGAGAAGTAGGAAACCATACAACACTCCCAAATAACAAAAGTATTCACCTTGAAACAATAATGAACTTGCAATTATTTTGGCAGGCCTTCCATTTGTGAATAATGAAACAAATGATTTGAGCAGGCCTTACATAGAGACCTGAAGTACAATGGATGGCTTAGATTGATCCAAGATCAAACGACAAAATAACTTGAATTAGAGTTTTCCCTAACTACCACTTCAAGCATTAAATGCTAACCAATGAGAAAATTACATTGCATTGAATACATATCCTCTTGAGGATGAACCAATGAGAAATTTCGATGGGAAGAATGCATTAAATGTATTCCACTTGTCCACTTGGAATGACTTGATTGGATTACTTGGACTTATTAATCTGGAATCCTTTGATTGTTTGATGACGGGTGGGCGCTACCTTAGCATTCTTATCTTGTACACTTCATTTCAATTCCACTTCTCCATCTACTTCTCATTGTGGAAATCTTCTCTTTGAAATGTTCTTGAAATTGTTCTTGTATTGATATCTTGGGCTTGATCCTTCTTCATGACCTGAACTTGGCGACCATCTTTCCTTGTTTGGGCTTGATCATGATGTTGTCACTTGCATTGTTCATTCACCATCATCTTCCATGCAATCACTTTGTCTTTGAACTTGATTTGTATCCCGATTTTCCTTATTCCATGAGGTGTGTATATTTGCAATTTGATCATCACTCTTGGTTGAGGTTTCCAACAAATTTGGATACACAACATTGATCATCATAATACTTTCCTCTACATCATTGAAGTTGTGATATCTTTCTCCTTTCATATTGCTCTTGATGTTGCAATGATCTCTCCATTTATGAAGTGCTTGACCTTGAACATCATCCTTGCACATGAAATGTTCAGCCCCATGTCACCTTCTTGCTTGTCCTCGTCATCTTGAAAATCACCTTTCACTTGAACTTACTTCAAACTTGGTCTTTGAGTTTTCCTTCCTTTGTGCACTTGCTTGAGCTTCACCTTCCAAGGTCACCTCCATGTATCCTTGCAAAACAAGAAAACACTTGTGTTAAGTTTTTGAAATGATATGTGAACAAAAATTAAGATATTCTTATGATAAAACATCCCTTCCTACAAATGTATAATTCAGACTCAGTTCGGCCAAGGGTTCACTTTATACTCATACCTTTTAGAAAGCTTGATCCCCTTTGATGAGATTTAGCACTTAACTCCCAAACTCAACTCTAATTTTCGTCTACTCTTTAGTATGCTCTGCACTTATGCGATTTTCTTTTTGATTTGTGGTTTGAACTCTCACCACAACCTTGCCTTCATAACAGCCAAGGGGCATTTGTCAAAGGGTGGCATCTATCCACTAGGAGGGCCGACCTGCCTTGTCATTTTAATTTTAATTTCAAAACTCTTCTTTATTGGGTGCCAATATTCATAGAAGGGGCCATCTTGAGCATGAATTCAATTTAAGTTGGGTAATGAATTTTTTTTATTTGCAATTTACTTGCACCTCTCTTCAACCCGACTTGGTTTGCAACTTATATTCCTCTCAATAGGGATCACATATCTTGAAAGGCATTTAAAATTGGAGTTCAAGATCAAATGACAAAATAACCCTAATTAGGGTTTTCCCTAACTACCACTTACAAGCAAAACGCTGACCAGTGAGAAAATTACATTGCATTGAATACATATCCTTGTGAGGATGAACCAATGAGAAAATTCGACTGGGAGACTGTATTAAGTGCATTCCACATGTCCACATGGAATGACTTGATTAAATGAACATGGACATATTAAGTTGGAATCCTCCGATTGGTTGATGATGAGTGGACGCCATCCAACATTCTTATCTTGTACACTTTGTTTCAATTCCACTTCTCCATCTACTTCTCATTTTGGGAATCTTCTCTTTGAAATGTTCTTGAAATTGTTCTTGTATTGATATCTTGGGCTTGATCCTTCTTCACGACCTAACTTGTAGACCATCTTTCCTTGTTTGGGCTTGATCATGATGTTGTCACTTGCCTTGTTCGTTCAGCATCATCTTCCATGCAGTCAATTTGTCTTTGTTGCTGGGCAATTAGAGTAATTAAGGTGTTGTTACTAATTGTCAAAGGGTAGGTAGTTGTGCGACGATTTCCAACAGTGTTGGCATTAAGGGATGCTAACTGGTAAGCTTGCTACCGCTACATAGCAATTAGGTATTGTCATTGATTTGCAAAAGAGGAAAGAGGTGCTGACATTTCAATCTAAGGACACCAGTGTTGGATCTGTGAAGCGAAACTGTTATCAGTTAGCTGACAACATTCCGTGTCTAGAAAGACTGGTTTGGCAACTAGTGACACTGTGCAATGAACAAGAGACTATTTTTGTTCATTAGAAGCAACCGGTCACCAAGGGAAAAGTAACCAGTAACCGGGGATAGAGACCAAGGAAAGGATGCAACCGGTATAGACAGAGGAAGGAAAGGTGACAGGTCAAGGCTCTTACCTATGCACAACTTAAGGATCTTTACCGATCAAGTAAAGACTTCGTCATGATAAGATGAACCGGGGAAGTCATAGTCAGCTATTTGTTATTTAACTCCTTGACTGGGATTTACTGCACTAAATCCGGTAGACTTTGAGTTATCAAGATTATCGGTACAAGGCGTGATTGAAGGTTTTAATGTCGGAGTTTGTGGCATCAAAGCATGGAGTTATCTCTTGTGAAGGAAAGCTTTTTGACATGCATCTGTTGTTTTCTTTCATAAAGTAGATAAAGCATAGCATGCATCGGATGTTTTCCTCAGTGAACTAATACTCCACTGAGTGATGGATCCGAAGGTGATCTTTATACAGGTCGTGCATGAGAAAAGCAATTAGGGCAAGAAGTCTATATAGTCCTCTACCTGACAAGAATATAGTTTGCCCTCATTCTGCCAAAGTAAAGAGTGAACCTGTACATTGAAGAAGCTAAGGTGAAGAGAAAGGAGAAGAGAGAAGAGTGTGCAGAGAAGCACAACAGGAAAGGAGAACATATCAGCAGTGACTAGTGATGTTTCTCAGTTGAATATAACAGAGATCTTATCAAGCTAAGCAAAGCCATTTCTAAAAGGTCAAGTACTCTATTGTTCTCTACCAATTACAATAGCTAAATCCCAGTATTTTAGGTGGACACTAATAGGTCCCTTGTACTAAATCCCTTAACTGGGTGACATCTATTCAGGTGTTCTAAGTCCTCTAACCAGGCAGGCACTAACAGGTCTTATTGTATCAAATCCCTTAATTGGGTTGCATCTAACAGTGCATTGTAATCCTTTAACAGGGAAGACTCCTAACAGGGCGCACTTCAAAAGAGTGTAGAATTTGTGAGGTTTTCTCACACCGTGGTTTTCACTCGATTTGGGTTTTTATGTGATAAATTTGGTGTTGTTTTTTGGTTGTTTGCTTGATGCTATTCTTATGCTAGAACTTGTTTTGCTTACAGTTGTAGTATACTACATCAGATTTGTTTTAAAGTTTTATAGGTGCTGACCCCTCCCCTCTCAGCACCGGTTGCGATTGTTAGGCAGTTGGCACCCGCACCTCATCGACATCTCTATATATGTCATGTAGTTGTCTCCGAGTTATGTTATGTCGTCATGAAATAGAAGCATTGCTGGTGTCATATGAAATACATTGTAAGCATTTTTGAGATTAATGGAAACACATCTGTGATTTCTCTTATGTTGTGTCTTTTTGTTACATCTGCTTTACATTTTTGTATGCATTGAAGTTTACCCTACGGGGTAAACCGTCTTTGAACTTGATTTGTATCCTGACTTTCCTTATTCCATGTGATGTGTATATTTGCAATTTGATCATCACTCTTGGTTGAGGTTCCCAACAAATTTGGATTCACAACATTGATCATCATAATACAAAATTTCCTCTACATTAATGAAGTTGTGATAGCTTTCTCCTTTCATATTGCTCTTGATGTTGCAATGATCTCTCCATGTATGAAGTGCTCGACCTTGAACATCATCCTTGCACATGAAATGTTCAGCCCCATGCCACCTTCTCACTTGTTTTCTCCATCTTCAAAATCATCTTTCACTTGAACTTCCTTCAAACTTGGTCTTTGAGTTGTCCTTCCTTTGTGCACTCGTTTGAACTTCACCTTTCAAGGTCACCTCCATGTATCCTTGCAAAACAAGAAACACTTGTGTTAAGTTTGTGAAATGATAAATTTGAACAAAATTAAGATATTCTTATGATGAAACATCCCTTCCTAACTACATGATTTCAACTTGGCATTGAAGTTGCACTTGAATGAAGAAATTTTACTTGCTCACGATCTTAATTCTACCCATGCATCACCATTGACAATCTCCGATTTTGGATTTGAATTCAGATTTTCTAAGTTCAAAACTCCTGATTTCTGTTTGTCTTTATTCAAATTCATCCAACAAATGTATAATTCAAACTCAGTTCGGTCAAGGGTTCACCTTATACCTTTCAGCAAGCTTGATCCCCTTTGATGAGATTTAGCACTTAACTCCCAAACTCAACTCTGATTTTCACCTGCTCTTAAGTCTGCTCTGCACTTATGCGATTTGCTTTTTGATTTGTGGTTTGAACTGTTACCACAACCTTGCCTTCATAGCAACCAAGGGGCATTTGGCAAAAAAGTGGCGTCAATCCGCTAGGAGGGCTGACCTGCATTGTCATTTTAATTTTAATTTCAAAACTCTTCTTTGCTGGGCACCAATATCCATAGAAGGGGCCGACCTGAGCATGAATTTAGTTTAACTTGGGCGATGAATTTCTTTTATTTGCAAATTACTTGCACCTCTCTTCAAGCTGACTTGGTTTGCAACTTATATTCCTCTCACTAGGGATCGCATATCTTGAAAGGCGTTTAAAATTGGAGCCCAAGGGAGGTTGGATTTCTGACCCTTCTTGGGCTCTTGCTACATTCACATCGCAAGCCCCATGTTTTCTCTATAATGGATCAAAGTTTCCTCTTTCCTTCCTTGGAATTCTTTAGCCTTGGCGGATCATATTCTCTTTCAAACATTTAGATTTTCATCTCACTGCAGATTAGAGTTTGCACTATAGAATTTGCCCTGATTGCGGAAATGACCATGTTGGGGCTTGGAGCCCCAAGGAGGTCAGATTTCCAACCCTTCTTGGGCTTGGAGCACCAAGGCGAGGTCAGAAGTTTGGCATCTCTTGGGCTCCATATTAAAATTCCTTCACCCAAAATCTTTAAGTGATGAAAATGCTTGTTGATATGATATCAGCTCTTTGACTTGTTCTTGGATTTTCACTTGAGATGCATATCAGATTTCCACGCTTGACTTCAATTCTTACAAATGTTTGCTGAAAGTTGGATGTTTGCTTGCACAAGTGTGGCAATCAGATTGGATTGCTTGAATGTTTGGCATTGTTATTAACAACAACCTGATCACACCTCTCCCTCAAGTCTCTTCCTTGATTGCATGTTGAACTTCATCATTGATTTGGCAATTTGAGTCCTAGTAGTTGAGTGGAAATCATTATGCCTTTAGGCTTGGAACCCCAAGGAGAGGCTGGATTTCGGACTTTGCTTGGGCTCCTACATTAAGCTCAACTTTGAGATTTTACTTACGGTTGGGCAGCTCTCATGCAATGCCCAGATTTTCATCTTGTTTTCAGGCCTTCATTTCAACATTCAAATCGGAATCCTCATCACTTGATCGAAATTTGCATAATTGTTGTTTGGAAGTTGGATACTTGGCACAGGCAATCAAGTTTAGTTTGAAGAACAACACTTGGTTTCACCCTTTACCTTAAGCATTTCCATTGGTTAGCAGATAGGATTTCACCCTTGGTTTGGGCTTTTGAGCTCCTATTGTGGGGTGGAAATCTTGATGTCCTTGGACTCCGAGCCCCAAGGAGAGGTTGGAATTTTGACCTTGGATGGGCTCCTTCACAAAGATTGATTTTAAAATTTGACCAAGTGTTTGGAATTTAACATGTAACAATCAGACTTCACCCTTGTTTTCTTTGGTTTCCATCAACGCTCAATCGAATTCTCTATGTTTTCCCAAGTTTTCTGTCCAAAAAGGTGATCAAATTTTAACTAAGTGTAGAGAATTTTCATTATGTTCAAATTGAAAACTAGGGGCTCACTTGATCAAAATGTCTCATCCAAGTTGGAAATCAGGTAGTCTTTAGGATTCTTTCTTGGGCTCGAACTGAAGATTTCACTAAGTATATGGATCATGACTTGACACTTGAAACTCTTGACTCACTACAAGATCACGACTTGCAACTAAAAACTGACTTGCATCTTAACCTTGCACAAGCTTTCTACCTTATCAACCTTTGAGACTTCGAAATTTTGCTAAACTAAGACTAAAATTAACTAACCACTAAACTACCAAGCAAAAAAGTGTGGGTCCCATTTGCAATGGGGCATGTGTGTTTTCAACACAACACTACCTTAATCCAAATCGGACATGTATGTGGTAGTCAACGCACCCGTTTCAAAAATGATTAGTCGTAATAATCGGTTGTCGTGCTTCTCTATTAATGATATCCATCTTATAATCAACAGCTTGAATATTCTTGTCTTCAGCCGACGAGAGTGATAGGTTAAGGTGTTTGTCGACTCTGATCAAATTCTCTCATTGACCTTATGCCGGCTTCCTGTTGCTGCTGAACGATAAGCACAAACGTTTTTATCGTGGCTGAGCGATGTTAGTCCTTAATCTCAAGGTATACTTGTGTAATCATTTATATCTTCATCGCTGTTGAGACATTATGTAACAGGAAGCTCCTCAGATGATCTATGTGCACATTAGTAACAAGGATAATAAATAGAATATAATGTATTGTCCATGCTGTAGCGACGTCCCCCAGTATGACAATACAAAGCTCCGTATGTTCTTTCTCTCCATGTAAACTCTCAGATATCAGATGTGTATTTGTTAGAGCATGTGCAACACTTATAAACATTACCTCTGTTATCTGCATTAAACTTACTTAGAGGTTTGTCTGATTTATATTATGAAGGATGCATATATGGTTCATTCATCTCTCTGGCATCTATCCGTAAACCATCTATAGTAATGGATCTTTGACAAACATTTTGCAATTTTGTCTCTCCCAGAGACTTCACAAAATTGAGATTCCTGTTTGTCCTAAAGTGGAAAGGATGGGGAGATTACAACTAGGGATTCGAGCGGGGGACATGACAAGGTTCTATTGATTGAATCTCTTGAACAAATAATTAAAATACATGTTTAAGTTTATAACACTTTTCTTGGATATTTCCTCAGCCATATACTCGAACACTTGTGTACTTGGAACTTCATTCACCAATCTATCTACATACATCACTTCCAAAAGGGATCAAGGTGTAATATATATTATTTTTGGTTTCTAAATTATGTTTGATATAAAATGTGAAGGATTTTTTATTTTGTGTTCATTTTTTCTCTATTATACTGTTTTTGACAAGCAAGGGATGTCTTGACATCTTTGGGGTGGAAGACCATCCTATCCCCTTAAATATCTCCCTAATTGGGAGAGATGTCCTTGGATGTGTCTCAAAAAAGACAGACAAAGTGGACAGGGAGGGGTATTCTATCCCCTTCCCCTAGTCCCGAGGACATCCCAAACTATGGGACTATAGAATAACCTAGTAGACATGTCTTTGGGATGCACTTTTTGTGATGTCTACAGCCTAGAAAAGTCAACTTGTAGTTGCTATGATATAGCTGTGCAGTGCGGACACAATCTGTTTGGTTTCGTTCTCCATAAACTTTGAAGTAAAAGTTTCATGTTCCAGTAGCTTTTGACTGGAATATTTTTATACTTATTTTCAAATGATATTTGTTTCACATTAGTTATCTTCTTTCAGTTCCAGTATATGGTACACACAGTGTATATATCTATGCTTTATTTGATATTAAGGTGTTGAACATATACTTAATGTTCAGGTGTGGATAAACCTTGGTCCTCTTTTATACCACTTCGCAGATGCATATGCCCCTGAGGATGTAAGTAGTGTGAGCAGTTTGTTTTCAACATGATATAATTTGTTTTTCTTTTGCGACAATTGTTAAATAGTTCATTGATTGGCTTATAAATTTTCAGGAGATGTCTATAGAACTCAGTTTGGAAGATATCAAAAGGATAGCATTTCACTATGGATTCGAGCTGGAGGTTATACTATAAATTTCTTTCTGCTGAAGATATCAGGTTGTAGTCATGGGTATGTTCTTTAATATGGATTTTGCTAATATGTTAGTTCCTGCATGATTTTAACAGACAGAGAAAACTATCGAGACAACTTACACCGCAAACTTCAGATCCATGATGCAAGTAAGTTCAGTCTTAACATTAATCATTAGGCATTTCTTTCATATGATATGGTTGCAGAATTTCCCTGTTGGTAATCTATCTCCACTTATAGGGGTTATTAATATTGAAAATCAGTTTGTCTAAGTTCCGGTGGCTTAAACCTAATTTCTATCATGCACACCCAGGTAAATGCTGCAGAATTGAGTAGTAATAGATATTTATGTTTTTTCCTAAATTCGATATTCAAATGCAGAATCGCTACTTTGCTGCTTTCTGGACAATGATAAAGAGGAGTTCAAGTTCTAAATCTGTTTCTGCAAAAGAAACATGATAAAAGGTTCACTATTGACCTGCCAGTGCTTCTTTAAATGCTGTTTCATTTAGTTGTTATAGTATTTCCAGGAGTGGTTGTTTATGATACATTTTGATATGAAGGTTGGACAACAAATTCACTTCTAGCTGAATATGCAAATTAAGAAAATTTTCAATTCTTTGCATTTGTGTGGCTGGGGGAATTCCCAAACATGTATTTGCCATATGCAATAAAATGATTTTTGGAAAGCTCTCTACAAATGCCATTGTGAAGGTGAATATTTCAAATGCAAGTCAATACATTTCTGTGAAAAATCTTCACAGATAATCTTAGTTTTTCCATTTTTATTTAAAGCAACAATAAGATCCACTTGTATGAGCCATAGAGCTTATTGTTATTCTGAGATCAAATTCTGCTAGCTAATATATCCTCCTCCATGTTTCAGTAAGATCAAAGTTTTCTATTGTCAGCAAAACATAAATTTCTTTTATTTCTTTTATTTCTTTTAGATCATAATTGTCAAATACGTGGTCTGGTCATAACTGTAATTATTTGAGTGATCCAGATTCCAGTAGCAATCTGCGGGACATAATTCAAATTAGATAAATATTTTATATATTATATTGATAAAGTAAATATTGTATTAGTATTTGAAAATTGTACATAGAAAAGTGTTAGCATTAACAAGGCAGAAATAACAATTACATGCAAATATAATTAATATCAGAAAACAATATACCACACAGAAGAGAACACAAAACAAAGATTTAATGTGGTTCACCCAATGTCTGGGCTACGTCCACCAATAGCAAGTCCAATATTTTATTATCTAGTGATTACAACTTGATTACAATCTGTAATCCCTTACAGCTCAATTCCGCCGCAAGTACTAAAATCATACATCATAATGAAATCCCTAACCCTAAGCCATATTATACAATATTTTTGCTGCTTTAGGGTTAAAATGAGTTACAACATGTCAGCCCAAAAATTACCGAAAATATGTCAGGAGGAAAAGTGTACAGTACTTTCCTAGATAGTACTTTCCTGATCAGTCACCACAAGCTAACAATCTCCCACTTGGTGACTGATCAGTATTCACACTAAAAAAACCTCCCACTTGGAGACTGATCCTGTAGAGATACCGCTACCATATGAGGCTCCCACTGAATCAAACCACCCTGGACTCAATTGTTCCTTTATTCTGTTCAGTCTAGAAGACCAACTGAAGATGAACATGATTTCAACTTCTCCCTTGTTACTACCTTTGTAAACATATTTGCTGGATTATCATCTGTATGAATTTTTTCCAGCTTTAACTTCCTATCATCCAAAACTGACCGAATGAAATGGTACTGCAACTGTATGTGTTTTGTCTTTGAGTGCAAAGTAGAATTTTTCGCAAGATAAATCGCACTTTGGCTATATGTATGCAGAAAATTACCCATCTGAGGATGTCCCAATTCTTACATGAAGAATTGAAGCCATATCATCTCCTTGGTTGCCTCTGTAGTAGCAACATACTTTGCCTCTGTAGTGGATAAAGCAACCACCTTTTGTAGTTGAGAAATCCAACTCACTGCTGTCCCACCAACAGTAAATACATAACCTGTAGTACTCCTACTATCTATATCTCCTGCCAAATTTGAGTCAACATAGCCTTGTACAGTAGTAGTAGAACCCCCAAAGTGTAAACACTTACTGGATGTACCTCTCAAATATCCAAGAATCCATTTGACTGCATTCCAATGCTCAATACCAGGGTTACTCATATATCGGCTAACAACTCCTACTGCGTGTGCAATATTTGACATAGTACATACCATAGCATACATTGAGCTCCCTACAGCTGAAGCATAAGGTACCTTAGACATTTTAGTCTCTTCTTCTGGTGTCTTGGGACACATCTCCTTAGTCAATTTCAAATGACCAGGCAAAGGTATAGTGACAGCTTTGGCATCCTTCATGTAGAATCTCTGCAACACCTTTTCAACGTAATTAGCCCGAGATAGAGTTAATTTTCTGTTCTTCCTATCTCTGCAAATTTTCATGCCAAGGATTTGTTTTGCTGCCCCCAAATCCTTCATATCAAAAGATTTTGCTAACTGTTGTTTCAACCCCTTAATATGATCTATGTTAGATCTAGCTACAAGCATATCATCAACATATAAACATAAAATAATGTAGTTGTCATCAACCAATCTCTTAAAATAAACACAATGGTCAGAATTACATCGAGTGTATCCATTCTCGTTCATAAAAGTATCAAATTTAATATACCATTACCGAGGTGCTTGCTTCAAGCCATACAAACTTTTATGCAATTTGCACACCAAATTCTCTTTACCCTTGACTTCAAAACCTTGTGGCTATACCATATATATTTCTTCATTCAAATCACCATGAAGAAAAGTTGTTTTAACATCAAGCTGCTCTAAATGCAAATCTTCAGTAGCCACAATACTTAAAACAGTACGAATAGAAGTCATTTTAACAATTGGAGAAAAAATCTCATCAAAATCAATACCATGTTTTTGTGCAAATCCTTTTACAACTAATCTGGCTTTAAATCTTTTCTTACCTCCATCCTTTTCTTTTATCCTATAAACCCATTTATTCTGTAAAGCCCCTTTACTTGTAGGTAACTTGCATAAATCCCAAGTGTGATTTTTCAGCAAGGAGTCTATTTCATCTATCATTGCAGACTCCCACTGAAGCTTTGTATCCACCTGGATAGCTTCATTATAACATTTAGGTTGACCAGCATCTGTTAATAAAATAGAATACAAAGAGGGAGAGAATCTCTCTGGAGGTCTACTTAGCCTTGTTAACCGTCTAACATTCACTGGGGTGTGTGGTATTTGTTGTTGTTGTTGTTGCGGAGCATAAGGAACTACTGGAACATCAACTTTTGGAGTATCATCCAGTACTACATAGTCATTTTCTTTCTTCTCATGTTGCTGCAACAGATCTTTGTACAATACTTTTTCATTGAATATGACATCCTTGCTTCTTACAATTTTATGATTTTCATAATCCCAAAGCTTATAACAATTCATCAATGCCATATGCAACAAATACACATTTCTTAGACTTAGCTTCCAGCTTGGTTCTGTTTTCAGAATCTATAAGTGCAAAAGCTTCACAACCAAAAGTTTTGAGAAAAGAATAACTCACCTTCTTACCACTCCATGCTTCCTCTGGAATACCACAGTCCAAAGGAGTAGAGGGGCCTCTATTGATTAAATAAACAACAGTGTTCACAGCCTCTGCCCACATATTTTTGGGCAGCCTAGCATGCAACCTCATACTCCTTGCACGCTCCATTATTGTCCTGTTCATGCGGTCAGCCACTCCATTTTTTTGTGGAGTCCTTGGTATAGTTTTCTGCCTATGAATACCATTAGAGGAACAATAATCTTCAAATTTTGTGCTGCAATACTCACCACCATTATCAGATCTGAGACATTTTAATCTTTTACCAGTCTCATTCTCAACCAAACATTTCCATTTCTTAAAAGCTTGAAATACATCAGATTTCTGTCTAAAGAAATAAATCCATACTTTTCTTGTTGCATCATCTATAAATGTAACATAATACAGAGAGCCACCAAGGGAAGATATTTGAGCTGGTCCCCATACATTTGTATGCACAAGCTCTAATCTCTCATTTTTCTTTTTCTTCCCACTCTTCACAAAACTAACTCTCTTTTGTTTTCCATAAACACAACTTTCATAGAAATCTATATTGACACATTTTAGACCAGGTAAAACTTTCTTTGAATGAAGTAATTTCATACCTTTCTCACTCATGTGCCCGAGTCTGTTGTGCCACAGTGCTGTGTCAGAATCTACAACAATGGTTTAATGTTCTTTCTACTCAACTGCAGCCACTGTTCCTGAACATTCATTATCTTCTGAAACAATTAAAGTAGAAGGAACAGTATGACCTGTACAAAGATATAAGGTGCCTACTTTCACACCTTTTGCTACTATTAAGGAACCTTTTGAAACTTTCCAATTTTTATCATTAAAATTAACTGTGCAACCCTCATCAACGAGTTGCCCTGCTGAAATTAAATTTCTACTCAACTTTGGAACATGTCTTACCTCTTGTAGTAGCCAATGATTCCCATTGTGCAACTTAATCTTGATTTTCCCTTTTCCAACAATTTGACATGGTTCATTATCTTCCAAATAAACTAGCCCAAAATCTCCTTGGACATAATCAACAAAATAACCTCTATGGGGTGTAGCATGAAATGAAGCCCCCAAATCTAACACCCATGAATCATCAACATTTTCTAAAGACAAGAGCAAAGCATCTTCTTCGGATTTGTTACTTACCACATTTGCCTCCTTGTTTCCATCATTTTTGTCTCCTTGATCTTTCTTCTGAGACCAACAATCTTTTTTCTTATGATCTGGTTTTCCACAGTACCAGCAATCATTTGGCCCTTTGGATTCAGACCTCTTTCCCTTTGATTTTCCTCTTGATTTCCCATGATTTCCAGAGTTGTTTCCTCTATCTCTTGTTCTGCCTTTGCTTCCTGCGTTCAATACACTACCCGATGTGGATGCCCCTGAGCTTTTCTTACGAATTTCTTCACTCAATATAACACCAATAACATCATCAAACTTTAGGGTATTAGAACCAGAAACATAATTACTAACTGCCATTACCAAGCCATTCCAACTTTCTGGCAAAGAACACAAAATCAAGAGAGCCCTAACCTCTTCATCAAAAGTAATTTTAACTGAGGCTAACTGACTTGTAACTGTATTAAACTCATTCAAATGATCAGCGACTGATCCACCTTCTACCATTTTCATATTAAATAAACGCTTCATAAGAAATACCTTGTTTGAAGCTAAAGACTTTTCATACAACTTCGCTAGGGTATCCATCAGATCTTTAGCTTTCGTTGCTCCGACAATATTGAATGCCACTGATTGTGCCAGGCATAAACGAATACTCCCCAGTGCCTTCCTGTCCAAAATATCCCAATCTTCCTGAGACATTGTTGCCTCTTTCTTGGCTATTCCCTCTAATGGCCGCCATAAATCTTTTTGATAGAGATAGTCCTCCATTTGCATCTTCCATAACTGGAAGTTTTGCCCATTAAACTTTTCAACCTTCAGCCTACCCTCGTCTGCCATTTCTCCCACTTAACCAAGAGACTCTCCCACTGACTCGTGAGACCTGCTTCAAAGAATAGATGAAAGAACGAATGGAATAACTTGGCTCTGATACCACTTGTTAGGATTAACAAGGCAAAAATAACAATTACATGCAAATATAATTAATATCAGAAAACAATATACCACACAGAAGAGAACACAAGATACAAAGATTTAACGTGGTTCACCCAATCCCTGGGCTATGTCCACCAACAACGAGTCCAATATTTTATTATCCAGTGATTACAACCTGATTACAATCTGTAATCCCTTACAGCTCAATTCCGCCGCAAGTACTAAAATCATACATCATAATGAAACCCCTAACCCTAAGCCATATTATACAATATTTTTGTTGCTTTAGGGTTAAAATGAGTTACAACATGTTAGCCTAAAAATTAACGAAAATATGTCGGCCTCAAACCCCCACTCTTGGGGGCTGCGCCCCCAAACCCCCGCTCGGGGCTCGGTTCGGCCTCGAACCCCGGCGAGGTTGGGAGGAAAAGTGTACAGTACTTTCCTGATCAGTCACCACAAGCTAAGAAAAAGGGGCCCAAGGGGAGAAAAATCAGGTCAACTTCAAGACTGTAGCAGAAAATAGTAGTAACACATGGGGAACAACTGAGGCTTGCTGCCCAGAACAGAGAAACAATATCCAGAACCTGGAACACAGCCCAGCTAGACAGTATGGTTAAGGGGCTATAAAACAACATATTAAAGAGGGAATATGCAACTAGAGATAAAGTCTAAGAAGTTGCAACCAGTCAATTAAATTATGTACACAAGATTATCCAGACTGTTGTGTTGTAAATGCACATGCCCCATTGCAAATGGGACCCCCTCTTTTTTTTTTCTATTTTTTAGCTCTATTTAGCTTAGTCATCTTTAGGTTGGCAACATTTTTTAGGTTTCTTCGTCTCCTAGTTCTTAAAGAATGGGTAAGTCGAGTCAAAAGTCGCTAAGTTAGGGCGTGGATTGGAGATTTTGTAAGGATAGAATATCAGTTGCAAAATCCAGGTTTGAGTAAAGGAAATTCTCCTTTAGGTCAAGTTTCCCCTTCAATCCTTGCGTAAGTTGAGATGATGATATGAAAAATCCATGTCTAAAGTATAAAATTGTGAAAAACAATAAGGGAAAAATAAAAGAAAATGCAAGGGAATTTTGAAAAATTGAAAATGGATTTCAAGGTTTATTGTGAAAATATGACTGAAAATGTTTAAGCGACTCGAAATTTCAGCCCTAGGAGAACGATAAAATTCAAAGCAAGTTTGAGGAAGGAAAATACTCAATTTGAGGTCAAATCATATGAGGAGATGAATAAGTCTATAAATGAAGATTGCTATCACAATCTTAGATTTCCTATATCTAAGATCAACATGAAGGTTGGTAATGTCCAATTCATGAAAGAAGATTAAAGTTGAGGAGGTTCAAGTGAGGTGTAGAAGATTGCCATGATGATGAAGATGGAAAAGAATCCGAAGCAATGGAAATGGAAATACAAAGGATTCAACTACTACAAAGTCACAACATCCAAGAGAAAGAATTCCAAGAACAACGAAGAATTCATAAGGATGAGGAAGAATGTTGGTGAAGGTGAAGCAATTTGTGAATATGAGCCATCACAATCATTCGTGAGAAGAAGATAAGTTTCAAAAGAATTAACCAAAGAAAGATAATGTTGAGTATCAAGCGATCTCTTCTTTGTGATACAAGATATGAAAGCTGAGGTGGCACTCAATCATCTTCTATCAATCAAAGAGTTCGAAATCAACATGTCCAAGTTCATCCAACCTAACTCATTCACAAGTGGACATGTGGAAGACATTTAATCTTTCACTTCAAACAATTTTTTCATTGGTTCATCTTTCAAAAGGATATGTATACAAAGATTTGTAATCATCTCATTGGATGACATTAAATGTTTGTAAGTGGTAGTTGTAATTACCCTAATTAAGGTTTTCTTTGAATTATCTTGGCCATTGATTTATGTAATGTCCCCTTCTCCCTTGCCAATTATCTTCTTGCTTTACAATAATCCTCGATGGGTGAACCTGCATGTGAGACAAAATTCCGTGCAAAACATATATAGAAGCAAAAAGGAAATATTAGAGTATCTAGATTCTTTCACATAATAAGGGTAAGAGGAAGGGAGGCCTTGTCTTGAGCCATCCCTACACCAAGTCCAAGAGAAGTTACTATGTGCAACTCTATATCTCAATTTGGCAGCTCGTGACTACATAATAAGGGTAAGAGGAAGGGAGGCCTTTTCTCGAGCCATTTCTACACCAAGTCCAAGAGAAGTTACTCTATGCAACTCTATATCTCAACTTGGTGGCTTGTGACTACCTTTCCCATTCTCACTTTCCTCCTAATCCTTGGGAAGAGATTGTAACTAGGTTACTTGGCTCCTTAGGTAAGTGCCTCTTGGGGTTCTAGCCACCTTTATGGTTCTCTCATAACAGCCCTTAAAGCCATTATGTCAACAACCTCATTATGCCTCATCTCTTCCTAGGCCTTATGGATACCCTATACTTTGGGCATATCCATCCTATCATTATATACATATGTCATTTATATTATAACAATTGTATATTGTCCTTCAGAGATGTATGATCGCTGCCTTAATTCCATGCAAGGAATATAATTATCAAACTTTATTGAGGATGTCCAAAGATAGTTATGGTGATTGAATAATAATCACAAATTAATATCCTGTATAAATATGTTCTTGTTGTTGCTTGACCTGCTCTGCAATTCCTCTTTGTTGATCATATATTAATACTATATTTGTTGATTCTGATAGGGCTTTTATTTGATGATAAACCCCAAAATGGATAATGAGGAAATAAGTTATGATATGCTTATTATATGAAACTCACCAAATTAATCTGTCTATTCTATTTTGGTCTTCCTTGATCATCCCAATCGATGCCCCCCTTGATGAATGAAGAGGAATGCCTTCTTATATTGTCTTTCTTGAACGAAGAGTTACTTGATGAAGATGTGTCCATATCTCTTCATACTTGAAGGTCATTATAACACCTCTCAAATACGAATCAGTTTTTTATCCATATGTAAATGGTGGCTTTACTAATCAGTGCCAAACATTATCATGTCCTCTTACTATCAGCGACTAATCCTAGAATTGCTTATCATTTGTTATCACTGCCATTAATTACTAGGCATGTGCCTTATTATTGATAGTTGCTTGCGTGCCTTGTTATAACCAAATGATGATTGTTGGCATTCTTACGTCCTTCCAATCATTCTCGACTGTATGATTTATCCTTCTCTATATACAATTTGATCTCAATCACCGATGCCAATATTCACTATAAGTCATTGGGATTAATATTAATCTTCTTGCTTCAACTATATGTTCTGGAACATTGTGCTTTTGATTATGATTGAAGGCTAATTGCTATCAAGATATTGATGGCTCTTCTCTCTATTCATCGATATTATGTGTGTGAACCTACAAGTCCATAACATTTTGTGATACAAATCTTTATCACCATACAGGTTGCGATATTGATGAATCACTATGTACGTACTCACCATCCAATAAGTAATCTATGTCAAGTTGATACCTGCCAAGTGCTTATCAATTTGCTGACCCTTTTCTTTAAATGAATACATTAATAAGTCATGGATATCCTTATACAACGGTCAAAGCAATTCATTGATGTTATAATACTTACTCTGGTTTTCCCTTATGCTTAACGTTGATATGTGTCCGTGTGTGTGCGTGCATGCGTGCATGCATGTATGGATGTATGGATGTATGTATGTATGTATGTATGTGTGGATGCAGGTATGTCTTCTCTCTATTCATCGATATTATGTATGTGAATCTACAATTCCATAACATTTTGTGATACAAATCTTTATCACCATACAGGCTGTGATATTGATGAATCACTATGTACATGCTCACCACCCAATAAGTAATCTATGTCAAGTTGATACCTGCCAAGTGCTTATCAATTTGCCGACCCTTTTCTTTAAATGAATACATCAATAAGTTATGGATATCCTTAAGCATTTACAACGGTCAAAGCAATTCATTGATGTTATAATACTTACTTTAATTTTCCCTTGTGCTTATCGTTGATATAGACACACACACACACACACACACACACACATATATATGATTGTGTGTATGTATATATATGTATATGTATATGTACATACATATATGTATATGTATATGTACATACATATATGTATGTATGTACATATACATATACATATATATACATACACACAAACATCTATATATATATATATATATATATATATATATATATGTATGTATGTATGTATGTATATGTTTGTGTGTATGTATATATATATATGTATATGTACATATGTATATATATACACATATATATGTGTACATATATATGTATATATATATATATATATATATATATATATATATATATATATATATATATATATATATATATGTACACACACACACATATATATATATGTACATATATATATATATATGTACATATATATATATATATGTACATATATATATATATATGTACATATATATATATATATGTATATATATATGTAGATATATATGTATATGTACATATATGTACATATATACATATATGTACATATATATATATATATATAGATACATACATACATACATACACACACACACACACACACACACACACACACATATATATATATATATATATATATATATATATATATATATATTCAATTATGCAATTTAGTCGATATACTATATCTCATTTGTTAATAATTATAGCCTGTCAGCTAAGATCAAATTGGACAGAAGAATTAATAATGAATTATTATTAATTATACCCTAGCTTGTGCGATTTTATAATAATAATGGTATTATTATAAAATACAAGTAACTAAATATATATTGTGTTTATTAGTTAAAGGGCCTCTAACTAGGGCAAGTTGGCCCTTTTGGAGGGTGAGGAAATTAACTAAATGCACATATATATGATGATTCGATTTTGGGATAGAGATCATAAAAAACATAACATGCATCTCTGCTCCCCAAAATCAGACACATGCGAAATATACCTTTGCCTCTTGGAGCGAATTTGTCTTGCTTCTTATTCTGTTCTGGAGTAGCAACTAAGGAGAATAATATTGCAGATTGGAGTGCGACCTAGGGCTGGAATTCAGACCTGTTGTAGCAGCATCCAGTCATACCATTAAAGGAAAATTTAGATTGGATTTCAAACAAGTTAGAGAGCAAATCGGGTACCTTCCTTCCATCTTGTTCTATGTTAATTTGTTTCAATTTTAAAGGCCATCTATATATTGTTCCTTTCCTTTTATTAATATGAAAATCTTAACATGGTATCAGAGCTTGGGTAGAGTAAAAGATCATATTCAGATTATTAGGAAAAACAATCTCAAATTTTTAAGATTTGAAACATGGAATATTCAGCCCTATATTCTGCCTTGTCTACCCAAACCTCAAATAAATACTCTTGGGTTATTGATAGTGGAGCTTCAAGGCATATCATTGGGTTTCAGGAAAACTTTGATACATTTTAAAAAAACATTAAGGAAGAAGTTACTGTAGGAGATGACACCTCATATCCAATTTTGGGTTTTGGGAATTGCAACATTCAATTGAAGTTCGACATATCCTTGCAACTATCTTGAGTCCTATATGTTCTGGGCATAAAGAGAAACCTAGTTTCAATATCAGCACTTGAGGATAAGGTTATAAAATTGCTTTTATGGATGGGAAAGTCTTAGCTTGGACAAAAAATTCAACATTAAAACAAGCATACACCATAGGACTAAGACATGAGTGTCTTTATAGACTTGATACTATTTCATCTCAAGCCCTAATAGTTGAATCAATCAACTCAAGTGATCTATGGCACATAAGGCTAGGACATCTAATTTTCCAAACATTATCTTCTATGGATAAAGTTGTAGTAGGCTTCCCTCATTTATCTCCTAGACATGAAGGAGTATGCAAAGGATGTGCATTACGGAAAAATATCAAATCCTCTTTCCCTAGTAGTAAAAGCAAGACTAAGGAAATATTGGAAATAGTTCATTCTAATCTTTGTGGACCCATGTCCGTACCATCTATTGGTGGATATCTCTATTACATTATCTTTGTAGATGACTTTTCGAGAAAGACTTGGATATATTTTCTTAAGAACAAGGAATCCATTAATGTTCTCAACAAATTCAAAGAGTTCAAAGCCTTAATAGAGAATCTTACAAACAAGAGGGTAAAGATTCTTGGAGCGGATAATGGTGGAGAATACATTAATGAAATCTTTAACACCTTTTGTATAGAATCAGGGATTAAGAGGGAGTTCACTTTTCCTTACAACCCTCAACAAAATGGAATCGCTGAAAGGAAGAATAGAACCATAATTGAAGCCACAAAGGCTATGTTACATGATCAAAATCTGCATACTTCACTATGGGCTGAGGCATCCAACACTGTGGTTTACATTCAAAATAGATGTCCTCATTCAGCACTGAACAGTAAGACTCCCGAGGAGGCGTTTAGCAGAAACAAACCCGATGTGAGTCATCTTCAGATATTTGGTTGTCCTGTGTATTTTCATGTTCCAAAAGAAAAGAGAATAAAATTGGAACCTTCGGGAAAGAAGGGAATATTTGTGGGATATAGTGAATCTGCCAAGGCATATAGGATATATGTTCTAGGGCAGAGACATATTGAATTAAGTAGAGATGTCATATTTGAAGAAGACCTTGTATTCTCTATCTCTAAAGATATAGCATGTGATGAATTGATTCAATCCAAGCCTCTTGAGAATCAGAGGGAGTATCATGATGTTATTGAACATAATCCAATAAGTGCCTAGCACTTCCATCATTAAGAAAAGACTATTGTGGGCCACCAAAATGTTGGAAGATGCAAGCAACTTTGTAGCTCCGGCAGGAACTTTTAGGGAAAGTAAAAGACCTAAGAAATATTCTAACTATGTTGCATTTATGAGTGAGATTATAGATTCCAAACATTCTTTTGCTTGTGAAGCACTTAAAATCTAGGCTTGGAAAGATGTAATGTCAGAAGAATACGGATCCATAATGAAGAACGATGTATGGGATATTGTTCCTAGACCCAAGAACAAATCCGTGGTATCATCAAAATGGATATTCAAGATTAAACATGCTGCAGATGGTAGTATTGAGAAACATAAAGCCAGATTCGTAGCCAGAGGATTCACTCAAAAGGAAGGAATAGATTATGAGGAGACCTTTGCTCCCGTTGCTCGATATTCCTCAGTTAGGGCAATAATTGCAATTGCAGCTTCCAAAGGTTGGAAGATCCATCAAATGGATGTTAAAACTGCATTTCTTAATGGAGAAATTGAAGAGGAAGTGTATATAGAGCAACCTGAAGGATTTGTTACAAAGGATCAACAATATTATGTATGCAAGCTTAAGAAAGCTTTATATGGGCTCAAACAAGCTCCTCGAGTGTGGTATGAAAGGATTGATCGCTATCTTCAAAATGGGATTTTCAAAGAATGATGCAGATCCCAATATCTATTTTAAGATATCAGATGGAGACATATTGATATTAGTGTCATACGTAGATGATCTCCTAATCACAGGAGAAGAATACCTTATAGCAAATTGCAAGCAAGACCTTGCAAAGGAATTTGAAATGAAGGATCTTGGCCTTCTTCATTATTTTCTTGGTTTAGAAGTGTGGCAACAATCTCTTGCGTTTATTGTGAATCAAGGAAAATATACTATTGATATTTTAAAGAGATTTGGTATGATGGATTGTAAATCAATGTCCACACCTATGGAAACCAACCTTCTCAAGTTAAGAGAAGCCATGACTAGTTTTGAGGCAGCAGATGCTAGTTTATACTGTTAGATCATTGGATCTCTTATGTATCTAGTTAACACTAGACTTGATATCTGTTATGTTGTGAATGTTCTAAGTCAGTTTATGGTAGAACCTAAACAATTGCATATGAGTGCAGCTGAGCATATTTTGAGATATCTTCAGGGGACCATTGAGTATGGTCTATTATACAAAAATGTAAAACTGGATCTTTATGGCTTTACAGATTCAGATTGGGCAGGATGCATTACAGACCGAAAGAGTACATCTGAATGTTGTTTTAGCTTGCGATCAGCTATGATTTCTTGGTTTACCAAGAAACAAAACTCCGTTGCTCAAAGTTCAACAGAAGTAGAGTATATTGCAGCTTCTCTCGGTGCTAGAGAAGCAGTTTGGTTAAGGAAACTCATAGTGGGATTATTTAGACAATCTATGGAACCTACTGTTATCTATTGTGATAATCAGAGTTGCATTAAACTTGCCATCAACCCTGTGTTCCATAATAGGTCCAAGCATATTGAGATTCCTTATCACTATGTCAGGGACATGGTGGAAAGAAAGGCCATTCAATTGGAATACATATGTACTTATAACAAAACTGCAGACATTCTCACCAAACCTTTAGCATGACGCAAACTTGAACATTTTAGGAATAAACTTGGCTTGGTGAAAATATGAGTTTGTTGTACTAACATTTCTTTTATGGTAAAACTATATATGATTTTCATTTATGCTTGCATGTGAATTGTGGCAGTTCACATTTATATTTTTGATGAATATCATAGAGATTGATATTTTTTTGATCAGGGATCCATATTTTGGTGACATCATGGACTTGATGTCGGGATACCATCACTCCGAGTATTTGGTGAATATCATGGATTTGATATTCGTTATACCAATGCTCGAGGATATCATGGATTTGATATTTGGTGGATCAGGGATCCACTTCTCAGCATATGGTGGACATCATAGACTTGATGTCTATATGCCATTGCTCCGAGTACTTGGTGAATGTCATGGATTTGATAGTCCTTAGACCAATGCTTGAGGATATCATGGATTTGATATCTGATGGATCGGGGATCCACTTCTCAGCATATGGTGGACATCATGGACTTGATGTTTGGAGGCCATTGCTCTGAGTACTTGGTGAATATCATGGATTTGATATTTGGTGGATCAGGGATCCACTTCTCAGCATATGGTAGACATCAGGGACTTGATGTCTGGAGGTCATTGATCCGAGTACTTGGTGAATATCATGGATTTGATAGATCAATGCTCTTGATATCATGGATTTGATATCTATTGAGTCAAGGTGACTCTTGGTTAACATCATGGACTTGATGTTTCTATATATTTGAGAATTTGGTAATACAATGTTATCATGAATATCATGGACTTGATATTTTTGTGGCCTGATCAATCCACAAATTGGAAGGATAATGTTTTGGAGCCAAATTATAATAGACACATGGATTTGTGGTAGATAGGATCTACCTTCATAGACTTGGAATCTATGACATCTCAGGATAGGGTATTTGAGATGGTTATGTTTTTTGTTCTCACTATCAAGGATGATAGTTAAGGGTGTCCTGGAATAAATGGGATCTATAGTTTGATCTTACCCTCCAGACTAAAAGGGAGTGTTAATAATTATAGCCTGTCTGCTAAGATCAAATTGGACAGAAGAATTAATAATGAATTATTATTAATTATACCCTAGCTTGTGTGATTTTATAATAATAATGGTATTATTATAAAATACAAGTAACTAAATATATATTGTGTTTATTAGTTAAAGGGCCCCTAACCAGGGCAAGTTAGTCATCTTGGAGGGTGATGAAATTAACTAAATGCACATATATATGATGATTCGATTTTGGGAGAGATCATCAAAAACATAACATGCATCTCTGCTCCTCAAAACCAAACACATGCGAAATATACCTCTGCCTCTTGGAGCGAATTTGTCTTGCTTCTAATTTTGTTCTGGAGCAGCAACTTAGGAGAATAATATTGTAGATTGGAGTGCGACCTAGGGCTGGAATTCAGACATGTTGCAGTAGTATCCAGTCATACCATTAAAGGCAGATCTACATTGGATTTCGAACAAGTTAGAGAGAAAATCGGGTACGTTCCTTCCATCTTGTTCTATGTTAATTTGTTTCAATTTTAAAGGCCATCTATATATTGTTCCTTTCCTTGCATTAATCTGAAAATCTTAACATCATTAACTCTAATTCACTTGTTCCTTTTAATAAAAAATTGAAATATTTAATTAAACTTATTTAATCACTTATCGATTTTGTCAAACTCCAATCTTAAATGGGGACATACAGTCTCCCCCTCTTGGAAAATGTTTTCCCACAAGCATTCTTAAATTGTTGAATCAATACTAGGGTCCTAAATATGTAGGATGATTCAACAAATATCCATTGCTTCATGTTGATGCTGTTGAACTTCCATTGATTATGTAGACTTTTGGATCCCAAAGATTAGAGCTCCAACTGAAAAATGAATCCCAAATTGCCCTTGTGTTCCATCAAGTAGATGCTTTGTTGTTATGATCTCAACAATCTGACTTTTATGACCGAGTTGTAAATGCCTCTTTGGTGATCTTAAGAAGTGTTTAATGAATAAACTCATGGGCTCAATCTTCATTAATGATAGTAAAACATTGTTTGGCCATAGAATCAACTCTTAACACATTTTTGTACAAATTCAAGAGGATAGATGTTACTTGATGTTCTCACATCAAGTAATATCTATCAACTCTTAACACCTTTTCGTAGAAAGTTAGTAGATGTTACTATCACTTGTGATGGAGGTATAAACCATTAACCTTTGTCATGAAGTCCAATTGATCTTCAATAAGATATATGTGGGGAGTACCATGTCTCTTTGCTATCCAACTCAAACATTCACTTCTCGATCTTTTCTTTATAGAAATAATTATTGTTCTTTGTTCCCTTTATTGTTGTCCTTGTTGACAAAAGACGTGACTTGATGTTCTCACATTTTAGTGGTGATTGATACATTGATTCATTTTATTTTATGACACATTTCAGACTGGATTCATATACATTTCAATTCATGACACATTGATACATAATTGGCATATGATATGTTTAAGTGGACAAGACATTTTGATGCTCATTGATCTGAATTTGGCAATACACATTTTACACTCACTTTAGTGGCTAGGTATACAGGATGGTTTGTCATATATCAATTTTCATATGGTTTCATACATGCTTGATACATTGTATATCATTGATCGCTAAACAATATTTTGCATTTTTGTCATATGGTACATTAAGTATTCTTGTCATTTATAAGGTATTGACACCTTATACATCCTTGTCACTAATAAAGAATTGTTATCTTATCAATATTTCATTGATAAGTGGTGCAAGAGCACCCCTATGAGGGCCCTCACCATCCATTTTTGGTGTGTTCATCTTCAGTGATGAATTTGTAATTAGAATAAGAGCTGGAAGCTCATTTTTGGTGTGTGTCTAGGTTTTGTCTTAGTCCTAGAAGTTCAGTTGGTCCTCCTATGTGAATGGCACAATGATTCAGGGGATGTTGTCATCTTGAGATCAGTGCTTTACCATGAGGTTTGAAGTCTTAGGTTTGTGTTTGAAGGATGTTTGAGCACTTGTGTGTGTTCTGAAGGGCTTCATAGTGATCATTAGAGTAGGAGAGCACAAGGTGATTGAGCAACAAAAAGTTGTCAGCAACTTGTTCCTTGTAATAGCCTAACTTAGCTAAGCGGCTAATTAGCCCTAACACCACTCACTTACCAAGGAGGAGAGTATTTAAGACTTTTGGAACCCTAAATCAAGGGTTGGCAATCTCATTGTATGGTGACAGTACGGGAAAAACTAAACTGAATGCTGCTGCAGCAAAACAGTCACTGTTGGGTACTATTATCTTGTGAATATATATGGAGTTTTGAGTGATTCAATACACGAGTGATTGTATATAGTGTTTTTTATTGCTTTTAAGTGTGCTTAGAATAGTTCTTTCAAATTTTAGTGTGTGTATTGTTCTTTTCTTTGCATCTGTTCAGCTCTCTGCCAGTTTGGAAAGACGTGTTCATAGGGCTGTATCTTTAGTTTCCACTGTGGCCAAGCCATGAAACCTTGGAGACCTAAAGTACAGACCCTATCCTGTAATCATATGGAAGCAGAGCCTTGGAGCATGTGTGCAAACAATTTTTTGACAAAGCCCTAGGTGAGCTAAGGCTTAGTCCGACTAGGAGCAGTCAGCATTAAAAGAGCTCTAGCAGCTAGAAGAATGGGTTTCAAGGAAAGCCCTCTTGAGGGAAGCAAGTGACATGAACAAAGGCTCAAAGTTGCAGAGGAGGGAGCCTGGACAATCTAGGAGTGGTGTCTTTGCATACAACTTAGCACTGTGTCTTTGACAGGCTTCAAAAGCCCTAAAAACCCTCACTTTTGGAGGAAGCATTGTATGGATGAATGGGAGCCCAAGACCTCAAAAATCTTTGAGGGTTAGACATTTGCAATGTATTTCCTTTTGAATAGGAACTATGATTCAGTGAAGGTGAAGAGTTAAAAAGCCTACAAACCCGAAGGGAGGCCTAATTGGGCTTTGCTAGTAGCCTTGTTTTGTGAAGGAACCCTACAAACGGGTAGAGACCCATCTTTGCCATCACCTTGGATATGTTGGATATGGTGTAAAAACACCCTGAAACTCATCACAATCTATGTTAGAGCTTAAGAAAGAGTTGGAAGCCTAAAAGACCCTTATAGGCCTATGTAAGGGTTAGTAGCTAGATAACAAAGCTTGAATGTTGGAAGTTGGAGTAGTTTAACTTGGTGGGCTGGTTAGGCAGGTCAGGGGGTCCTTGAAAGTATAAGGTATCCTATAGACCAACCACAGGTGTCAAGAGTACACTTGGGTCCTTGGGCAAGGATCAGAGCATAGACTAGCTAGTCTATCCTAGCCTCCCCATCAATAAGCTATCAATGACATTTATGCAAGGTTGATACATTATCAGTAACTTATGTTATACAAGGATGGTTGATTGATCAATGAACTATTTGTAAAAGAAATGGCATAAGACTATGTGATCTTGGCAAAAGATTGGGGATTTTGATCTTGGCATAATATGTGAAAACAATTTACTATATACTTGGCATAAAAAGGTCGCATACTTCATTATGTATAATGAGGTGATAATGCATTACTTTGACTTTGAGCATTGTGACCTTGGTAATGATTTGGTCTTTGGATATGGAAACACTATATTCATTATTGAAGGCCTTGTTATATCCTTGATCATTATTGACATTGCTTACATTTCGAAGGCATTATGATTCCCTTGATCATTATCGACATCATTCACATTTTGATGGCATTGGTTATTGTCAACATCACAAAAGATATTGTTATTAGTATTTGTTTTTTATTAACTCAACTCAAGCCCTAGCCGTCACTTGCTAGGGCGTGGATGGTTTTGTAAAGGACCATGATTGAGAGCATGATGTGAAGTGTTAAGACATTGATATGGCATGGTGTTCAAGAAATTGCAAGGCATGATTGCTTCAGGTGATTCGGTTTGCATTTTTGGTAATGGTCTCCAACCTGAAAATTATTGCTTCTTCCTTGAGGTTACTTAAAGTCTTTGGAATTTTGATGGGTTACTTTGACAATTTCAAAATCTTGGTTGAACACTTTGTTTTTCTAGTTACAATTTCAATTTTTTGAATCAGTTGGAAATACAAGTTTTTGAAAAAGATATAAAATGTTTTTTTTATATATATGAACATAGTCCCAATGTATTGAAGGAGAGCTCGATTTTGAATAATGTTTGGAAAGGGTTTTATTGAACAATCTTGAATTGATGAAACATTGGGTTTGCATAGAACAATCTTTTGATTATATGAAGTATAGTGTAAAGACTGCATACATTATTTTGTGAAGCACTTTATAGCATTGTATACATTTTGTTTTGTACACGAGTTCTTGAATCTCAAGGGAAATGAGATACTCAGGAAATGATACATATTGAAACAAAGATGATAGTCTGTCCATTTAATTTCAGCATTATGTTGTTTTATTGGTAGTGATACACTTTCATTTGCCAGTGAGGCATATTCATTTATTTGTGAGATATGTTAGCCAGTGAGGCTTTGTAAAAAATGAATCTTTTGATTAAGTCAGTGAGGCACTTTACAAATGTTTTTTCATCCCTATTTGGGTTTTCCGCTCATGAAGAACACAATGTTATGATTCTTTTATGAGCATTGTGATTTTCATATTTGTCATAGCAATTTCATTTCTTTTGAAGATGTCTATGGATGGTCATTATTGAATTAAATTGAACATTCAATTGTTTTTAGAAAAGTGTTGATTTGAAATTGAATGCTAGAACATTGATTCACCCCCCTCCCCTCGTGATGTTCTCCGTACTCCAACAAGTGGTATGAGAGCTAGACCCTTGAACAAAGTTTAACTAAAATAAGGGTTCCTAGTAGTGGAGTACTTACAATGGGCAAGAGTAATATAAATAAGAAGGAAAAGTCATAACCTATGGAAGAAAAGATGCCTAATATAAAACTTGATGAATTTGTTATAGATATGAATGAGTTGGGTGAAGATGAATGTGTTACTGATTCATAAGGAGTAATTGATCTTGAGGCAGAACTTATTGTTGCTCTAGTTGAGATTAAGAGTTTTAAAAAGGTGAACCAAGAAGTAAGAGTTCAATTAGAGAAAAAGGAAGAAGATTGCGAAAAGTTAGAAACTTAAATTATTTCTTTGAAAGAAAGGCTTGAAAAATCAAACAAGTCAATAAATTGTCTGAAAGTAGAATTTGAAGAAAGTAAGAGAATAATGTTGGCATCAAGTGATGGTAACCGGTAAGCCTACTACTGGTACAAGTATTGTCATTGATTGGCAAAAGAGTATAGAGACTTGTCATCTCTACAAAGTCTAAAGATCCAAGGAGATCTATATGAAAGAAGGATGGTTTCGTCAATGGTGCCAATATACAAGACAAATGTGATTGTAAGAAAATACCTCCGGCCACTATACAAAGCTTTAGCCATCAGGAAATGTATCAGTTAAGGAAAAGAGGATTCCACCATCAACCAAGGACCGAGCTACAACTGGTGTAGACAAGTACAGATTAAGCAATAGAAAACTGGTGTCAACAATACAAATGAGGACGGTGCAACCGGTAAGCCAAGGAAGGGACAGTAACAGGTCAAAGACTCTTACCTGTTCACAGCATGAAGATCTCAACTAATATATTAATGACTCCAGTATGAACCGATAAAGTCATAGTCAAACTATCTGTTCCAGCTAACTCTTTGACCAAGATTTTCTGCTCTAAATTCAGAAGTCTTTGAGTTATACTAGTGATCGGTTTGAGGCACATCTAGAGGTTTTAAAGCCGGAATCTGTGGCTTTAAAACTAAGCGTTATCTTTTTTGAAGGAAAGTTGCTTAACACGAAACTACTGCTTTCTTTTTAAAGCAGATAAAGCAAGGGCATGCATCAGATGTTTCCTCAATGAACTGGTACTCCACTGAGTAATGAATCCGATAAAGATTTGTAATTAGGGCATGCATAAGGAGCAAAATTAGGGCTAGGGCTTTATATATTCTTCTACTTGTGAAGAAGAGAAGTTGCCTTTATTCTGTCGAGTAAAAGAGTGAACCTGTATGCTGAAAAAGCCAGGGGTGAAAAGAAGAAAGAAGAAGTGAGAAAGAAGTTTGTGCACAGAAGCACAATAGTAGAAGAGAACACACTTGAAACGATCGGTGATGCTTCTCAGTTGAGCACAAACATAGATCTTATCAGGCTATGAAAAGCCATTTCTAAAAGATCAATCCTTCTATTGTTCTCTAGCAATTACAATAGTTAAATCCCAGTATTTGGGTGGACTCTAACAGGTTCCTTGTATCAAATCCCCTAACCGAGTGGCATCTTGAAAGGTGTTCTAAAGTACTTTAACCAAGCATGCACTAACCGGCCTCATTGTAACAAATCCCTTAATTGGGTCGCATCTAATAGTGCGTTTTGATCCTTTAACCGGGAAGGCTCCTAACAGGGCTTACTCTAGAAAAGTACAAAATTTGTGAGGTCTCCTCACACTATGGTTTTCACCCTAACCGGGTTTCCACCTGATAAATTTGGTGTCACTGTGTGCTTGTTTGCTTACTGTTATTATATTCTTAAATATGTTTGTCTTTCAGCTGTAAGTTTACTTCACTAGATTTAAGGAGAAAAAGGTCTTGGAGGTGCTGATTCACCCCTCCCCTCTTAGCACCGGTTTGGGACTGTCAATTGGTATCATAGACAAGTCTTGTTTTCTTTACTGCTTAACCACATAAAGAAAAAATCAAGATGATGAGAAAGGAAGGACCAAAGTTTTCAAAAGAAAAATTTACTCTGTGGTGTAGTAGAATGAAACTATACATGAAGACCACCGGTGATCAGTACTGGAATCATGTTACCACTAATTACAGTGAACCTGCTGGCACCCTGACACCTGATCAACTGAAGATCAAAACCGAGCACACAGCTGTTATGGATATGATAGCTAGCACGCTACCTGATCATGTTTATGATGACATTGAACATCTTGATTCTGCCTTCAAGATGTGGGGCAAGTTGCAAACGGTTTATGGAGGAGATCCAAATGTTCAAAGAGCCAAGGTCGAAAGCCTTAGAGGAAAATATGATGACACAAGGATGAATGAAGGAGAAGACATCGAACAATATAGCAACCAGATCAAAGAGGTGATCAAATCCATAAAAAGCACTGGAGGAAAGCTTAGTGAAGAGGAGGTGGTCAGAAAAATACTGAGAACTCTCAGACCTCAGTATGCCATCAAGATCTTTGCCATTCAAGAGCTTAGATCGGTGATCAAAGATCAAGTCACCCTAGACTCCCTAATCGATAAGCTGGCTACCTTTGAATTAAGCAACTTTGATAATAGCTTGCCCATTTAGGAAGCAACTTTTAAGTCCTCTGTCAATATCTCTTCCACCAAAAAAGGAAGAGAAATCGGTAACTGCTCTACCGGTAAGATTGGCAACCTTGTTGAGAATCTTCTCTCGGAGGAGATGGAGCAATATGAGTTTGAAGAACTCATCACTAAGAGATTCCCCAGAGGAAAAGGGAAGTACAAGGGAAAGCTCCATTTGAAATGCTTCTCTTGCAACAAGATAGGACATATTGCTATAAGGTGTCCTGATAATAAACATAAAGATAAAAGAGACTGGTTCAAGAGCAAAGCAAAGAAGGAATGCTATTTTGCAGAGGAAGGAGTCACAGACAATGAGTTTGAAGACTCTGAGGATCTTGGAATTGCATTTGTTGCAATAAAGGAGGAGAGCCCAGTGATAGATGAAGTAGCACTCATATCCAGATCTCATCAGCTTGATGATTGGATCATTGATAGCGGCTGCACTCACCACATGACCGGTGACAAGAACAAGTTTATCAACTTGGAGCTCAATGACAGCGGATCAGTTACCTTTGGAAATAATGCCCCATGTGCCATCAAAGGTAAAGGTTCTATTGCTCTTTACAACAATGTTGTCTGTGAAGATGTGTATTGGGTTGAAGGACTCAAGTACAACTTAATGAGTGTTGCACAACTAAACAACAAAGGATTCCAGTTGGAATTTAGACAAGGTTCCTGTATAGTCAAAAATCAGTCTGGAACCCATGTTGCAACCGATAGATAGAGCAAAGACAATCTGTTCTACCTAGACTCAATGGAAGGAGCTTGTTTGATAGCTTCAGTCAGAGAAGAATCAAGAAAAATTTGTCTTGTCTCCAAAGAAGACAATAGCTGGCTATGCCACAAGAGACTCTTCCACATAAACTTTGACAGTATCGTCAAAGTAAGCAAAACGAAATTGGTTAGAGGACTCCCTGAGATTACCAAACCCATTAGTGGTGTTTGTAAAGATTGTTAGTTAGGAAAATTGACAGGAACAAGCTTCAACAGTAAGTCTTTTACTGCTAAAAATGTTCTAGATCTTGTGCATATAGATTTGTGTGGACCAATGAAGACAAAGAGCTATCATGGAGACCGGTACTTCATGATCTTTGTAGATGACTTCTCAAGAATGATGTGGACACTCTTTCTTAAAGAGAAATCAGAGGCCTTCCACATATTCAAAATCTACAAGGCTAGAGTGGAAAAGGAAACCGGTAAAAGCCTTAAGTGCCTGAGGTCAGACAGAGGAGATGAGTACACCTTTAAGGAGTTCACTCATTACTATGAGGAACATGGAATAAAGAGATATTTTTATGCACCAAGGAATCCTCAGCAAAATGGAGTAGCAGAAAGAAGAAACGAGACTCTGATTGACTATGTAAGAACCCTGTTGATTCAGAAGGATCTCCCTCATCACTTCTGGAGAGAAGTTGTCAGTACTGCTATCTACACACTAAACCGAGTTCGAGTAAAAAAGGGAACCGGTAAGACTCCTTATGAACTATGGTTCAAGCATACTCCTAGTGTAGGTTACTTCAAAATATTTGGTAGTAAATGTTACATCAAAAGAGATATGTACTCTGGGAAGTTTGATCCCAAAAGGGATGAAGGAACCTTTTTGGGTTACTCTACCAAAAGTAAGGCCTATCAGTGTTTGAACATTAGAATAGGCAAGATAATTAAAATCATCAATGTAAAGGTTGATGAATCTTCAGAACTGGATAAGAAGACCGGTCATGATGATCATGACAGTCTTGGAAGCCTAAATGAAGGAAATGCCTTTGAGTTCAATGAAGCAACAACTGAAGATGAAGGAGAAATACACATGAACAAACATTTAGAGCAGGAGACTATACCTGAAGCCAACATGTTAACTTAGGATGGTGAACAAGATGATGCCCAGAACCATGATGGAGAAAATGCTCAACTAGAAGAGCTAGATTGGGAACATAGACCGATTCTTCCAAGGTATGTCACATATCACTCCACTGACAATTACATTATTGGTGACAAACATGTTAATGTCTTGACTAGGAAAAAGGCCAGAGAGAATATCTGTTTATTTTCCTGTATAGAGCCTAAATCCACTAGGGAAGCTCTAGAAGATGAAAACTAGGTCAAGGCCATGGAGGAAGAAATTGAGAAGAATGACACATGGGAGCTTGTGCCAAGACCAAATGACAAGAATGTCATAGGGACCAAGTGGGTCTACAGGAACAAGCTGAATGAGGATGGGAAAGTAATAATAAATAAGGAAAGACTAGTTTGCAAAGGATATGCCCAAGAAGCTGGAGTGGACTATGGAGAAACCTTTGAACCGATAGCAAGAATGGAGGGAGTGAGAATTCTTCTTGCTTATGCTGCACACAAGAAGTTTAAAGTGTATCAAATGGATGTCAAGTTTGCATTCTTGAATGGAATTCTGGAAGAAGTCTACATTGAACAACTGAAAGGCTTCACATCTGCTCATGATGATGGTATGGTCTGTAAGTTGAAAAAGGCTCTTTATGAACTTAAGAAAGCTCCAAGGGCATGGTATGAAAGGCTACATTCATATCTTCTAACTATAAGATTCACAAGAACCGGGGACAACAACAACATGTATCTAAAGATTGAAAAAGATGGAAATCTCATTGCTGAGATCTTTGTGGATGACATCATCTTTGGAGGTGATGAAAGAATGAGAAAAGCCCTTGTTGAAGAGATGAAGAAAGAATTCAAGATGTCTATGATAGGTGCAATAAAGTTCTTCATTGGACCCTAGGTCGATCAGCTGAAAGAAGGTATTTTTATCTCTCAGTCTAAGTATATAAAAGAAATTCTTAAGACCTTTGGACTTGAAGAATCTAAACTGGTTGGAACTCCAATGATAACTAACCTCAAGTTATCAAAGGAGGATGATGCAAAAGAGGTAAATGAAACAATGTATCGGTCCATGATAGGAAAACTACAGTATGTTGTTCACAGTAGAGCGGACATTGCACATGCAGTTGACATAGTGGCTAGATTCTCTGCAAATCTCAAAGAGACACATCTAATAGCAGTAAAGAGAATCTTTAGATATCTAAGGGGCACTGAGGATTATGGATTATGGTTTTCACACAAGGGAGGATTTGAAGTAAAAGTGTACACTGATGTAGACTAGGATGACAACATTGATGACAGAAAGAGCACTAGTGGTGGTGCATTCTTTCTTGGTGGAAGAAATGTTTCTTGGACAAGTAAGAAACAAAGTTGTATTTCACAATCTACTGTGGAGGCCGAATATGTTGTTGCAACAATCAATTGCACACAGGTAATCTGAATCAAACAACTACTGGAAGGAATCTAAGAATAGATACCTGAACCGATAGCTATCTATTGTGATAGCACCAGTGCAATTAACATATCCAAGAACCTTGTCATGCAGTCCAAGACAAAGCACATTGCCATCAAGTATCATTACCTAAGAGAGTTGGTACAAGACAAGGAGGTGAGATTGGAGTATGTTCCCACCAAGGAACAAATTGCTGATATCTTCACCAAGCCATTATCGAATAGTACTTTTGAGTATCTCAGAGGTAAACTAGGGGTGATACCCCTTCATGATCTTCAGTAAACCTGGAAATGTGATCATCAGTTCATTGTGCTTCAACAGAGGGTTACACCTCATCTTTTCTGGACTGATGAAAAGGAATGCTGCTCATAGGGGGAGTAGATTAGATAAAGGTAGTCTTTCTGACTAGCCTTTGGCATTATATATTGTCAAAAAGGGGGAGAGTTTGGCAATAATCGGAAGACTGTAGCAGTAGCAGTGGTATAGAGATTGAGATACAAGCATAACAACCCAGTGATATTGTGATTTCCCATCAAGGTTTGCCATCAATGCCAAAGGGGGAGATTGTTGGCATCAAGTGATGGTAACTGGTAAGCCAACTACCGGTACAAGTATTGTCATTGATTGGCAAAAGAGTATAGAGACTTGTCATCTCTACAAAGTCTAAAGATCCAAGGAGATCTATATGAAAGAAGGATGGTTTGGTCAATGGTGCCAATATACAAGACAGATGTGACTGTAAGCAAATACCATTGGTCACTATACAAAGCCTTAGCCACCGGGCAATGTACTAAGTAAAGGAAAAGAGGATTCCAACATCAACTAAGGATCGGGCTACAACCGGTCTAGACAAGTACAAATTAAGCAATAGCAAACTGGTGTCAACAATACAATTGAGGACAGTGCAACCGGTAAGCCAAGGAAGGGACAGTAACAGGTCAAAGACTCTTACCTATTCACAGCATGAAGATATCAACCGATATATTAATGACTCTGGTATGAACCGAGGAAGTCATAGTCAAACTATTTGTTCCAGCTAACTCTTTGACTGAGATTTTTTGCTCTACATCCGAAAGTCTTTGAGTTATACTGGTGATCGGTTTGAGGTGCGTCTGGAGGTTTTAAAGCCGTAATTCATGGCTTTAAAAATAATCGTTATCTCTTTTGAAGGAAAGTTGTTTAACACACAACTAATGCTTTCTTTTTAATGTAGATAAAGCAAGGGCATGCATCAGATGTTTCCTCAGTGAACTGGTACTCCACTGAGTAATGAATCCAATAAAGATCTGTAATTAGGTCATGCATAAGGAGCGCAATTAGGGCTAGGGCTCTATATATTCTTCTTCCTATGAAGAATAGAAGTTGCCTTCATTCTACCAAGTAAAAGAGTGAACCTATATGCTGAAAAAGCCAGGGGTGAAAAGAAGAAAGAAGTGAGAAAGAAGATTGTGCACAGAAGCACAATAGTAGAGGAGAACACACCTACACCGACCGGTGATGCTTCTCAGTTGAGCACAAACAAAAATCTTTTCAGGCTATGCAAAGCCATTTGTAAAATGTTGATCCTTCTATTGTTCTCTAGCAATTACAATAGTTAAATCCCAGTATTTGGGTGGACTCTAACAGGTCCCTTGTATCAAATCCCCTAACTAGGTGGCATCTTGAAAGGTGTTCTAAAGTCCTTTAACGAAGCAAGCACTAACCGACCTCATTGTAACAAATCCCTTAACCGGGTCGCATCTAATAGTGCATTTTGATCCTTTAACCGGGAAGGATCCTAACAGGGCGTACTCTAGAAGAGTACAAAATTTGTGAGGTCTCCTCACACCGTGGTTTTCACCCTAACTAGCTTTCCACATGATAAATCTAGTGTCACTATGTGATTGTTTGCTTATTGTTATTATATGCTTAAATCTGTTTTCCTTTCAGCTGTAAGTTTACTTCATCGGATTTAATGAGAAAAAGGTCTTGGAGGTGCTGATTCACCCCTCCCCTCTTAGCACTGGTTTGGGACTGTCAAATAACATAAGTGAGTAGGTCCAATTTAGAAGTTAGAGTAGTTGAATGCCAGAAACTTGAAGTAGTTACTTTGAGAAAAGATCTTGAAAACATCAAATTGTAAAAGATACAAATGCATTAGATGACATGTTGAGTAGTCAAAAAAGGCACAAGGATAATTTTGGTTTAGGATATGAAAAAGGGCAAAGCTCTGATAAATATGAACCCAAAAGTGAAATAGTATTTTCAACAAAAGATGAGAAGAGTCTCAAGGTTAGATTGACTCCTAGGAAGAAAATTGACCTAAATTATAGTGTTGTTGCTTTTAAAACTAATTGAAGCAAGGGAAAAGGTGGCGAAGCCTCACCAAAACAAGAGTCATCTTGCACATAACAAGTTTAGAAGATTTTTTTTCATGCCAGACAACATCAAATGACTAGGTTTGAAAGTTCTTTTCATGGTTACTACTTTTCATGTTATAAGTTTGGTCATAAAGCAATAGATTGTTGGATGCATGCCAGGAAAGTTGATTGGAAAATGAATTCTTATGAGTTGCTCAATAGAAGAAGCAATGTTTTATGTTATAAATGCAATAATCTCAGTCATATAGAAATTTTTTGTAGAAGAGTGTTGCAATCATCTAGTCATAAAACAAAATCCTAACCAAGTAGAAGAAAGTGCCTATTAAGGTTTGGAGAAGAAAACAAAGGCAAAAAAAAAGGAGGTCCTAAGCTTGTGTGTGCACAAAAGATATCTCTTAATGCATAAATAGAGTCCAATGGGTTCAAGGGGTAAATCAAGGTGTCAGTGTCATGCCCCTGACAGTCTCAGGCTTTACTTTTCTATGTTATGTTATGTTAAGTTAGACTTTTATGAGTTTGAACTCTGACTTCGTTCATTTGAACTTTGTTATTTGGATTAAATATGTTTATCTCTGTAATTCTGCTAGACACTCAGAGAATTATGTCTATTCTGTTGCTTAATGAGTCTTTTTTGATGACAAAATTGGCTTAGACTGAATTTTGAATATTGGTTTGATTATGAAATAAGGACAATTTAAATGGTTAGTCAATTGTCAGATTATTGGTTCATTATTATTATTATGGTTAATTGTATCTTAATGACTATAGACAGTATATAGAGAATTATTGTTATTTAATGTTAATCAAATTCTGAATTCAAAAATAAATAAATTTGTATATATGTATTTTTATACATATAATTATGAGTGAATGTTTTAGTAAGTATGTGGTATTTCATTTACTAAAACTATATGAATTATCTAAGTTAGTATATCCTATTTTGTATGTTAGTAGGAGGTTAGTGTGATGAAGTGTTAGTTATTTGGCATTGTCATGCGCTGTTATCTTAGATGTTTATGTTAGTAAGATTGACCAATGTTATTAAACATAGATATCTATCCCTAAGTCTTCTTATTATATTCTGGCTCGAAGACATGACTTAACGATAGGGTTTTAATGCACTATCATTGCATTGAGGTGTTAGTGGGGTTTAAGCTATTTTTCGGGTTGTGGAATTGTACTTGGATGGACATTTGGCAGGAAATGTGTTGTGTTTACTGCAAGGGTTAAGTTTGCATTGAATGAACTTATCGATGGAAATTCATTGTTGTGTTTGATGACCACCATTAGCTCTGGTGAAGAGTTGCATTTGGATTTTGACTCCATTTTTCACCATATTATTCTGCGAGAGTTTGGGTAAACAGTTGGTTATGGACTTGTTTTTCTATTGTATCCTACATGATAAGTGGCTTGGAATGGAAAGGGGTTTTCACGGCAAGATAAACGCTTCTATTCATGGTCATTTAGGAAGTTGGGAGTTTCATACTGTTATCTCTGCATTTTGGGCTCTCTTGCACGGCATTTTGGCAGTCTGTGATAAGGGATCTTCGTGGTTGAGGTTGGGATTCGTCTGTGAAGCTCACTAGGCAGGGGCTAGCTTTGGCATTTCGGTTCTGGATATCTTCCCCACACGAATACCAGGCAGGGGCATCTCTCACCTTATCCTCTGTTTCCATTCTATGTTCTGCAAATGAAAATTAATGGAATGTAGATTACTACTGTTTGTTAGTCAATGAAATGTGAAGTTTTGTGTTTGTACATTTTGTGAGTTCGGTCATGAATCGATCTTTTTCTTGGATAGGTTAAGAAGTTAATCTAGTTATTAAATGTTGTGATTAGTGGAGAAATTTGGAAACAAACGACTGTTTAGTAAGTGTTTGGTTTTAGTGTGGTATTAAATACATGTTCTTTTATGCTATTTTCGAGCATAATGTGTTGAGGGGTTTTCTCTGATCTGAGTTTGGATTTGGTAGTGTTTTAGTTAAGTCTGTGTCGAACTATGGATTATAGTTATGCAGATGTTATATGGTTATTTCCTTGTGTGTTTTGGTGTCGATGTATACTTTATCTTTGGTCAATATAAAGGGAGTTAATCGGGAATGAGAACCAGTTTGGAATATAGGATGAATGTTTGTTAGAAAGCTTCTTTTAGATCTTCTCGCACTGTACCTATTGTTAGGAACACTGTAGCAGCATAATGTATTCAGTTTGTAAAGTCTTGGTTATAAGGTGGAATCGGGTTTTTCTACCACTGTCATTAACCGAAGTTGGTATCGATGTTTTCTTTTGAGTTGTATTGAGGAAATAGGGATTAGTGGTATTTCATAGTGTTTTTAGATACCTGTCGTATTTTGTATTTACACTTGCAACATAGGTGTGGAATTGAAGTATTTTTCTGGGTGTATTTCTTTAGTTATCTGGTGTCGATGTTTTGTCAAATGGGTGTTTGTCACCGTATGTATCAGTCAATAGAGAAATGTGTATATCTTTGGCTATGTCAAAACTTGATTGTGAGCTTTATGATTCTTCAGTAATTATCACCAGTGTGTAATACAGTTGTTACGACATTAGGAAATGTTAAGGGATTTATAGGAAAGTCAATTACTATCTTGTTCAGACAGTAAGGAAAAACACTTTCTTATTTTGTTTAAAGGTAGAAGTCGGTTATTATTATTATACTGTCATTATTTTATGTATTCGGCAGATTTAGTAGTATAATAAGGTAGATGTATTCTATGACAGAACTGTGATGAATAGAATGGTTTTTCTATTGCATATTTATGGACTTAACCTATTAATTACAAGTTTATGCAATTAGATATATAAATATATATACCTGCTAGGATATGTATATGTATACACAAGCCATGGTGTATACATGTACATACGCCAACATGTATATAATAGATGCTATGACTATCATTCTGAACTATTAATTACAAGCTTATATAATTATATATTCATATATATATACCTACTGGGATATGTATATGTATACACAAGCCGTGGTGTATACATGTACATACGCCAACATGTATATAAATGGTATAAACTTGTAATTAATAGAGCAGGATGTATGGCCAATTAGTTTAATAAATTGGTTATGGTAAGCTTGTATGTTGTTAAAAGCGATGGGTGTTGTGTTGATTTAGTTGATATATGACTATTTTAGTTCTTTTCTATCTGATGTAATCGTGATTTCAATATGGACTTTTTATTGTACAGTTTCAGATTTAATGTTAAGTTAATGTGGAGATTATTATTTGAATGAATTTGTGATGGAGAAAGAATTGTGATCTTTTCTTCTTTTGAGAAACATCATGTTTATGAATGTATGTTAAGGAATATGGAAACATGGTTTATAATGGATCTCTGATTGCTATTTCAATTTTGTAAATTGATGCAATAGAAACGGAATGTTAGTGAAATTGTGTAAAGTAGTTCATTTCACTGCTTTCATTAATTGCTAGATCAAGTGTTTTTGAGATAATGCAAGTATGATCCTTAGATTGGGGGCTGACACTAGTCTAGTACCTTGTGATGATAGAATTTCTATCAGTTTGACTGACACTAGTCTATATCCTTATGGGAAAGAATTTCTGTCAGTTGTTTAATTAAGTGATAATTATAAAATTCAAGGGTCATGGGTTTCCAATTAACAAAGATAAAACATTATGGTTTCATCAGACATAATGGATTTCTACGGGGTTTCCTTATGGTTACATAGCGTAGGTCCTTATGTGGACACCCATGAACTATTGGATCATTACTTTGTCATTTTCTTTGCGAGTTTGTTTCTGTTAGAAAGAAATTTAGTGCTTGATGATTTTGGTGTAAAAGAATGGAATTATGTTATTTAGTTTTCAATTACATCTGTATTTAAATCTGCATAAATGTTATATTGTACTGACTTTTATGATTGCAGATATTTGGAGATGATTCATTTTCTTTATCATTGTGACTGAGCCCTGTTTGCTGTTTGCGTTTGTGTTCATTTTGATTTTCAGGTTTTAGATGGATAAATCAATGAGTATGGGACAATGGATAGCAGTTGTTAAGTTTTATGGGAAACAAATCATTTCATGGTTATTAGTTATCAGATCTATTCGTAGAATGTAATGGTTTTGGAAAGAAGGAAATTTTGTTTTTGGAACTTAATCTTTGAATAAAGAGTATTATTATTACTCTGATGTAAATCGATTGTAAACTATAAAGCTCTTAGAAGCAGTTGCTATGATTATATGTATCAGTTTGTAATTTTAAGAAAAAAAAAATTTATTACTGTGGTTTTATGTGATTTTATTTATGGTTGTTTCTTCTTTAGTATCATCTTTTATCTTTAAGTTTAGATAGGGGTGTTATAGTCAAGGAGTAGATTGATTGGGTTGGTCAAGATTTCTTAACTTATCTCAAACCTCATTTTAATGACTATTTCATCACATTAAAGATAATATATAGTTTGAAAACTTGTTACTATCTTGACCATTGCTTGGACATGTCTTACTCATAGGTTTTAAATATGTGCACAGTGTTTGAGGTTAGTATTTAAACTAAACTTTGTAACTATCAACATCCATCTTCATAGTTTGCATTGGTGATGTAAGGATCACAAGTTTAGAGTATATTGCCAGTGTTTGCAGAGATCAAAAAATGTTTACCAGTATTTTGAAATGGGTGGATGGAATTCAATTAGGGTGACCATAGTTTTCTCTCATAGGTGTCAAACATTTTTTTGTTAAGAATGCTAATAGTGCTTAATCTCAAAGACAAAGTTCATTACTATTCTGAATTTGCTAGTGTCTTCTTTATATATGTTAAGACAGTGATATGGTTTGGCAGTGATTGGTTCAATATTGTTGCAAAAGTTATTAGACTATGTTTGGTTCTTGAAAAGATGAGTGCATAATCTTACTAATCATTCATGGCTAGTATAAGAAGTGATTGTTAATATTTTGATCATGTAACCCATCTCTAATCTTAATACGATCTAGTAGGTATTACAATTATGATTCCATGCTTGGATGCTATTGGGTTCAATATTTTGGATGTTGTAAGACCTTTCTATTTTTCCTCTACTGCTTATATCTTTCAATGATTTTGGTTACGACTATGAAGGCTATTTGATCATTATATTGATCATATGATGATGATGCGATGATTATTGTTATGTCTTCTATTTTCTTTATATATATATATATATATATATAATTTTCTCAAATATCTTGTCTCCTTTCCTTAGAAAACTTATCGGTTCCCTCCCTTGCAAACCTGTCATAATAACATAGAAGGGGAGATGATCCATAATGATCCCCATAAGAAATTCTTATATATTTGCGACCATCCTTTCAACAAGTTCATTAGATTTTCATCCCATGCCATAGACTAGTCCAGCTCTTGGCATAACCATATCAAACATTGTCTTGCAAAGGTACAACCATATAGGAGATGATTAGGGGTTTCTTCCACCCTTTTACAGAGCACACACATGTTGGGGCCAAGAATGCCACATATTTTTAATCTTTCACCAATCAATATTTTGCCATGTAAAATCGTCCATAAGAAAACACTAGCTCTTGGAGCCACAAGTTTAGCCCAACACAATTGTGTTGGCCAATCAACAATCTCTCTTTGTGTAGTGTATATGTGTCATGTGCCCTAATTATGACAATAAAGATAAATAAATAAATGAGTTAATTAGTTATATAATATTTTAATAAATATATAAATAGATTCAATATGTATTATTATTGAATATATATAAACTTAAAATGTATGATAATAATATATAATAAAATATATAAAAATGATCATAATATAAATAATTAATAATAATTGAATTAAATATAATACTATTTTATTAAAATATATGCTACTCATATAATATATTATATAATTATATAATAAATAATAAATATTATAAATTAACATATTAATCAATGTGAAAATATCGAGGCGGTTAGGGATTTTGTGAAAAGAAAATGGGTCTTGAAAGGTCAAGTTGAGGTGGCGGCTCTACCCAGAGGCTGTTTATCCTTTTCTTTTTCTTGTGAGGAAGATCTAAGGAATACTCTGTGTAATGGACCGTGGGTGATGGAAAAACACTCCATGATTCTCCATAAGTGGTGGCTCTGAGTGAACTTCCCAGGCCTGCCACTTGAGTTCTGGATGGAAGATGTTTTCAATGGAATAGCTAATGTGTTTGGGGAGCTCTTGTCTATGGATCCTATTATGGTCTCTAGGAGATGCCTAACGTATGCTAGGATTTGTGTGGGGGTTCATCAAGGAGTGGACATGCTAGAATCTATAACACTCCAGTCCAAATTAGGCTCTTGGGTCCAAAAGATTGAGTATGAATCTACACCATTTACCTGCTTTCACTGTAAGAAAATTGGGCATTGGGCTAAATAATGCCCAAAACTAATACCCCAACCTAAGAAACAAAAGAAGGTGTGGGTGAGAAAGTCAGGATCTGGAACGAACTTCAATGGGAAGAGTGACCATGGGAAGCAAGAAGGAAAGATGGAGAAGGGCACTATTGGAGAAGGCAGTGGTACTTCTTCTGAAATAGAGCAGACTAAGAGGGTTAGCACGGAAATACTTAATGATTCTCCCCAAAGGAGAATTGATGATTCTTTTGCTGAAGAAGTTCAGAGCAGGCCTTTGGGCGAGATGGAGGTTAAGGAGGATTTTGATGTGTATTTGATTGAGAGAGAAATGTGTGGAGGTAATGCTAATACCTTACTTATACAAAATAAGGACGATACCTTCTAGGATGCCCAAAATTGTGCAATACTGGGGTATTCTGAAGACTTGTCTCAGAATACTATTTCTACTCCTACGGGATTTGATAAGCATTTACCCCTTATATCTAAGTCTGAAAAATGGGGAGATGAGGTGGATATTGATGCTGCCCTTTTGGGTTGTGATGTCTTGACTGAAGATGGATGGATAGATGTGGAAAACAAAAAGACAAGGAAAAATAAGAAAAAAGAAGGATTTTTGAAGATGAGTAAGAATGCTACAATGATTGCTAGAAGCACTAGAAGTAGAAAAAATGGAGATGTGGGAGCCATTCATGTCTCCCCAGGAAGGCCCTCAAATCAGAAAAGAAGAGCGTTAGAGGCCAACAAGAACATAGTGGATGGAAGTCAAAGAACCATCCTAGAGTTCAAATCCTTCCATAAGAAATGAAGATTATTTCTTGGAATGTAAGAGGATTAAATAATCCTCATAAGCAGGACATGGTTAAAAACATGATAAGAGATAACAAGCCAGACATTGTCTTACTTCAGGAGACTAAGATGTCCAAGGACAAAGTTGAGAAACTCTATTTTTTTAGCAATAGTAAAACCCTAGGCGGTGATGCTGATGGGGCTTCAAGGGATATTGTGGTTACTTGGAACTGTAATATCATAAGGGGGGACGTTATTTTCCAAGGTAATAATATGGCTAATATAAGATTTTAGCATATTAAGGATGGCACCTCATGGATTCGACAAATATCTATGGTCCCAATACTAAATGGGGGAGGAAATCCTTTTGGAATGATATTTCTAGAAAAAGGAGTGATTTTGCTGATGAAGGGTGGATCATAATGGGGGATTTTAACACTCCTTTAAAGGAAAATGAGAAACTTGGAGGGAGTCAACCAAATCTGGACAACAGAATTGATCTTATGAACTTCATTGATAGCCAAGCTTTACATGTCATAGATTTGTAGGGGATCAATTATACCTGGACCAATATGAGATTTGGTAATGAGCTTATCCAAGTCAGACTTGACAGGGAACTTGCAAGTTGTGAGTGGTTTAATATTTATTCTTGCACCTTATCGGCTTATGTTAGAGTTGGTTGAGATCACTATCTGATTACCCTTATTGTTGAGCCTAATGGTTTGAAAAGGAACTTCCCTTTTTGTTTTGAGAAAATGTGGACTATCCATCATAATCTATAAAAACTCATTGAGGAGTGGTGGAGTATTAGGATTGAGGGAACGGCCATGTTCAAGATAGCTAAGAAACTGAAAAATGTTAAGGACAATATTAAAAAATGGAACAAAGAGACTTTTGGGAATATCTTTACCAATAAAAGGAAAATTGCAAAGGAGCTGAAGGAAATTCAGGACAGTATTCAGAAGGATGGGTATAGCATCTTTTCTAAGGATGAGGAAGATACAAAACTTGTGGAATACCATGATATAATCTCAAAAGAAGAAAGATTTTGGAGACAAAGGTCTAGGAAGAGTTTTTTGAAGGAAGGGGATAGAAATTCGAAGTACTTTTTCATGACCACTATGAAACACAGAATGGGAAATAAAATCTCTAGACTTGAGATTAATGGAGCCATTAGTGAAAAAGAGGATGAGTTCAGGGGAGACGCTAATAAGTTTTTCGTTGATCTCTTGAAGAAAGCTGATAACCTGAACAAGGAACGTCAAAAGGAGTTGTTGGATGGTATTCCTTGTATTTTGAATGATGAACAAAATAGAGAAATTACTGCTATCCCTTCAAAGGATGAGATTCATAAGGCGGTCTTTTCCTTTGAAGGAGACAAAGCCCCTGGCCCTGATGGGTACCCTCTCTTCTTTTTTCATAAGTATTGGAATATTATCGAGGATGATGTTGTTAATGCGGTTAAAGAATTTTTTGGCTCAAGAAGGATTCTTAAGGAACTTAATGGTACCTTTATAGCCTTGATTCCAAAGAAAGTGGGTGTTGATAGTTTGGATTAGTTCAGACCTATCATCTTATGCAACTCTGTGTACAAGATTATCTCAAAAGTCCTTACCTCTAGAGTTCTTCTTTTTCTTCCCTCCTTGATTTTTGGACAGCAGAATGGCTTTGTCCTAGGAAGACAAATTCTGGGCTCAATCATTTCTATTCATGAAAATATCCATTCTTTGACGATGTCTAAAAAAGAAGGTTTTTTGTTGAAGTTGGACTTGTCTAAAGCTTATGATAGGGCTGACTGGGATTTTTTGAAGGCTACTTTAGAGGCTTTTGGCTTCAATAAGAGAAGTAGAGATCTTATTCATTGTCTTGTTTCCTCTGCTACTTTCTTGGTGCTTGTGAATGGATCTCCTACTCCCTTCAAGTCTTCGAGAGGTCTTAGATAGGGGGACCCTTTGTCTCCAATCCTATTCATTATTATGGCGGAGTGTTTGGGTAGACACATTGGTCGGTTGGTTAACAAAGGTGAATTTATAGGGTTGCTGCCTTCTTCAAAAGAGCAGATTTGTTCTCACAAGTAGTTCGTGGACAACTCTATTATTATGGGGGAAGCCTCTATAAAAAATGGTAAAATCATCAAAAAAGCCCTTGATAATTATGGTGCTTCTACTGGACAGATAATAAATTGGAACAAGAGTTCTATTTTATTCATTAGTTTTCTTGATCGAAGACAAGAAAGGATAAAAAGGGTGATGGGATGTGAGGTGGGATGCCTTCCTAGATCCTACTTAGGTTTTCCTCTTTGCTTTGAACCCCCTGATTCTTTTTGGAGAGCTATGATTTTTAAATTCCATAGGAGTTTAGCTGGTTGGAAGGGTGCTCTTTTGAGCCAGGCTGGTAAACTTTTGGTGCTTAAGGCTACTCTCCAAAGCATCCCTCTCTATGCTTTAAGTATTTTTAAAATCCCTAGGAAGTTTGCTGAAAGTATTGAAAAAATCCAAAATAATTTCCTTTGGTCTAGAGTGGAACATAAAAAGAGAATGGCTCTCATTGCTTGGGATAATGTTTGTAAACCTGTTAAGAAGGGGGGCCTCAGTCTTCGAAGTATAAGAAGTATGAATGATTTTCTTATGGAAAAACTTCTTTGGAGATTATTCAAGACCCCGGGAGAATAGAGTACTATTTGGCACAAAAAATATAATAGGGACGGGAGTAACTTCCAAAAATTTCTGAATTAGGAATCTATACAAGGAGGTTCTAGCATTTGGAATAATGCTTTGAGAAAGAAGGAACTGATCAAGAAGGGTGTGAAATGGAAAGACTATTCTTTTTTGGGATGATGAATTGATTTTGGATCACCCTCTTAATTCTAATTCAAATTGGAAAGAAAAAATGTTACAATGTAAACAGGTTTTTGGCTTGCATGTGGTTGACTATTAGGAAGGGGATAACTGGACTGACTTGTCTAGGGTGGATCCCTCTCTTAGAAGTCTGAATAAAATTTTTAATGTTGTCTTCCTCATTGATGAAGAGGATACTTTAATCTGGAGATACAATTTTAATGGTTCTTTCTTGGTCTCCTCTTTGTATATGCAAAATTATGAGAATTGCCTAGAACCGTGTTAGGTGAAAGCTTGGTTTAAAGGCTTAACCCCTAAAATTAATGTGTTTTTTTAGATCTTATTGGAGGATAAAATGTTAACTATTGATAATATTAGGAAAAGGGGTTTATACCTAACTAACAAATTTTTTCTCTGCAAGAGTGATGAGAAGAACATTAATCATATGACTATTCATTATGCCTTTTCTAGGAAAACATGGGAGAAGTTTTTGGATTTGATGAATATGGATTGGATCTTTCCACAGGGTATTCAGGAGCTTTTCACTTCTTGGAGATCTCCTACTAATAATAATATTTTATTATCTATCTGGAACTTCCTTTTACCCTACATCTGTTGGGGGGTTTGGAAAGAGAGGAATGATATGATCTTTAGAAACAAGGAGTCTAGTTGGGTTGTGATTTTCCACAAGATTAAGAGAGCCCTACTAGAGAACATTTGGATGACTAGTAATTATCAGGAACCAAAAGATTATTGGGAGGTGAAAGTCTTCAAAAATTGGAAGCTAGATGATAAAAAGGTCCATAATATCAAGGGAAGTTTGAGGAATGAGGCCCACTGGGATTGCCTCCCTAATGGATGGATGGAAATCAATTTTGATGGTGCCTCTAAGGGCAATCCAGGGATTGCTGGTTGTGGCATTGTTATTAGAGATGAAAATGGGAATTGCAAAGGTGCTAAGGCCATTCCTATTGGTTTTAATACTAACCATGTTGTTGAGGCCAATGCTGATCTTAATGGTCTTATGTTGGCTAAAAGGAAAAATTATAGAAAAGTTTGGGTTGAAGGGGATTCTCTGAATATTATTAAGTGTCTTAATAATATCATGACCCCTTCATGGACAATTTGTAATGCTATTAACAAATCAAAAAGCATCATAAACTCCTTTGATGCGTGTGTAGCTACTCACAATTATAGGGAAGCAAATTTTGTAGCTGACTGGGTTGCGAATGTGGCATGCCATAATCAGGTGGACATCAAATGGGATGATGGGATTGTCCTTCCTCCTGAAGGGGCATCATTAATTGATATGGATTGATTGCATAGCAAGCAATATGTACTTAATGAAGATCACATTAACAGGCAATAAGTGCAGGGATTCGTGTGAGGATGACAAAGGACATTGTGGTGATTTCGAGATGATTATTGCTTTCAAATCACACGATTTATGGGTCTTTCAAGGCTTTGGAGGGTATTATTGTGACTTCAAGCTTAAGCTTCAGAGTGTTGTGAGAATTTTTGAGAGTAGATTTTTTGACAGTTGTAGAGCCATGGGAGGCCGCAAGAAAAGGTGTGAGCCGGGGAACTATAATGAATGGAACCAAAACCTGGAGGTTTGGAACATTGTTAAGGAAGGGGGATTGGCAGTTTATCTGGAAAAACTGCATGGAGGGAAGATTATTGTTACCAAGCATTTCATCAAGACTTGGAACAAAGGGAAAATTATGGTGGGAGCGCAGAGCATGGAGGTGACTAAGGAGATCATAGCTAAGGTGATAGGTCTTAAAATAGAAGGGGTCAACTTCTATAGGGATAGGAAGGTGTCAGATAAAGCTCTAGAGGTTTTTGCACCAATGGACCAGGAAAGGAAGCGCATGGTTAAGGTTGATAACTCTTATTTTAACCCTAAATGCATTTCTAGGCCATGGAGACTGGTTCTTTTTGTTATCATTAGTTACATTACATTGGATGGTAGATATACCAAAATTTATAATCACCATCTGATTCTACTAAATCATTTTAGGCATGGGGTTAAAGTTAATTTCCCCTTTTATCTTTTGAGTTCTTTGAATGCTACTATTCTTAGCTGGCAGAGGGACCTTGATGGTGACCATGCCTTTCATGATGGGTTGATGGTCCTTATCTATGAGGTTCTGAAGTCTAAGAAGGTTGAGAGGTCCTGACTGAATCAGAAGGCCCTTGAAGATTATGATACTGATGGAAAAGACTTAGAGGAACCCTTCATGGAGGATACTGAAGACAATGAGGTTGACTCTAAGCAACCCAAAAAACCCTCCATGCATCATGAATCCTCATCCAAAAGAAAAAAAAGGAAGGGCAAGATGGAGGATTCGGTTACTGATATGGATATGGATGAAGAGGCGAGCAGGGACAATAGTGTGAAGGGGAAGGGTAAAAAGAAAATGGAGACTATAGGGAAGCACACTAGAGCTAATAATAGGAATACGAAGAGGGATAAGAGGGTTGTCATTTCTTCCAATGATGCCTCATAGGAGAATATCTAGGAAAAATAGGAAAAGCGTGTGGAGAAGGAAACTATCATGGAGGACTGTGACAAGTTAGATCAAAATGTTTTGGTTGATGACAACATCATGCATGAAATAGCCCAGGATGTGGCTAATATTGAGAAGGATGGTTAGGCTGATAACAGGGATAGGGTGGAGAGCTCCAAGGAGGAGATGATGTGTGTGAATAAAGACTTTGACAACCTGGGGTGTTCTTCTTTCCTTAACAACCTTAGCACCATGAAAAATGACATCAGCACTATTAAAACCCACATCCAATAGCTTCAAAAGGAAACTGGAATTCTTAGAAAAATGAATTTGGGAGAGAAGACTATGGGACAGTGTATTGATGAGCTGAATGAGACTATTGGAAGGGCTGAGGGGCTTATGGCCTTTAATGACAGAATCATTTCTATGGAGAAGAAAATAAAAGAGGGGGAGATGGTGAAATGTGGTAACATGATTAAGAGAATTGACAAAATGCAAAATAGATTTGAGAAGCTGGAGAAGATGGTGGGTAACATCACTGAGTAGAGTTTTGCCATTCTCAAGGCCTCGACTGAGCATGTCAAGATTCTTGTGGACAAAATGGAGCAGGGGAAAGGGGAGCAGGCACTCATTGAGGTTAAGGAGGATCACAGACCGAGCAAAAGAACCAGATCAAGCTTCAAAAAGCTGGAGCATAATAAGAACAAAGATATTGAGGAACTCAAAGTTTCCTCTGCCAATATGTAGATGCTGGCTGAATAGGTGGCTGATCTTATGAAATGTATCTAGCCAGCTGTCTGTTGTGTTGCTATCTTTTTGTTGTCTTTTTTTCTCTTTCTTGTAAAGGACTTGTTAGTTTTTTGGTGTCTTTTTTTGGTGCTGCTGCACTGTTTCCATTGGAACTTTAATGCTTATGTTGTAACTTGATGTAAAAGGTTTTGGGTCCTTTCAAAACCCGCTTTTACGTAATCAAAACATATTAATCAATGTTAAAAATGAAAGGTTACTGATGATTTGAATTAAACAATGATTATTAATAATGATACAAGTAATACTTGTTTTGATCAATGACAAATATATACATAGACAATAGGCTATATTATAAAGAGGCCCTTCTAAAGAGGGGATTAAAAATCAATAATGAAAGGGTGACACGAAGGATGCGACGCATCCTTTCAGGACAGACAGTGAAAAAACACTATTAGAAGCGATTGGAATATAGATATTTTTGGAGAACAATACAAAATGGAAAAGCCAAGACTAATAACCGATAAGAACAACATACTTAGATGGTAATGGGGAATGATGGAGGATAGATTCAGACATACAAGAAGAGAATAACACCATATACCTTTTGGAAGAGTATCGATTGAGTGTTGATATTGGAGTTTGACAGAAAAAATAACTTCATATGAATTTTGGAAGAGTATTAACTAAGTGTTGATGTTCTATGTAACTATGATAATGGGTCTCAATATAGAGTCCTTAGTCAAGTTCATTATTGAGTCAAGCCTGGACATAAATGGGAGTAAGCACGTCGAATATAAATCCTTACACAAGAGTAAAATCATAAGGTGTATTCCATTTTTGAATACCATAGATGAAGTTTCCTTGGCATGGGCATGACCAATATCTACTACACATCAACCTATCTTTGTCAACATGGAGGCACAAGAAGTCTCAAGTGGAAAGTTGTGAAGTCATATATATAAACTACGAAATATATATATCCATAGAATGGATATTAGAATCATTCAGGAGACAATTAGAAAATCATTAATCGAACTATCATTTTAGTCATAGCATAAGAAGACTAACCACAGTAAGATATGAGCCTAATAAATATGATAATGGTTGCATCTGATACGAAAATGGAAAATGTAATATATTTTGAATCTATTACTCGAGTCACTATAAGTCATTAGAATTATACAACTTTTGCTTACCTTAGACCACAACGAATATGGGTTACAACAGTGATAGCATAAGTAGAGAGAGTTATTAAGGAAATAATGATAACAATTAACATTGATCTATCATCAACCATACACCATGGAGATAAATGCATGAATGGCATATTGCCAAGTCAGTAGTTTAAGTTATCAACTATGGCAAGATGACTTAGATAAACAAGAGTCATGGGTAGAAGAAAACAAGGTGATTATGAAAAGGAATGATCAGAGAGATAAGATTCCAATCAGACATCCTTCTAATTCCTAGTTCATAATTAGACTTAAAAACAACAGATATAAGGTATTCATTGAAGAGGAACATATGGATATTACTTACAAATAAAAGAATATCCCATATCATTGTTGACCTACCTATGTTATACATTCATCAATACAATTGTATATATAGAAAACACATTTCATCATACATCTAATCAAATATTTTGGTAAGACATCCCACATTTAAATGTAAGCACCATTGAATGACATAATCATCAAGGCATTTTTAGGAAGGAAACATTATAAAGACTAATTATATTACCATTTCCAAGTGCAATAAAAAACCTAATCGGGAATTTTAGGACAAATTAAGAGGGTCCTAGTTGGGGGACATTATAGTGATATCAGAGCATGATCCTGCCATCTTGTAGGGTAAAGAGAAAATAGTGATCTGCATATAAGAACAAAGATTGATCACAAAGATGAGGTAAGAATCAAGGAAAAAGTACGCATCATTGAATATGAAGATTAAGATAATTTCTAATCCATCCATTATTTGAATAAGCTTAACAATCAATACAAAATAGATATATGAATATTAATGCTAATAAGGTTGATAGATTTCATGAGTATTATCTTAATCACATAATGAATTCACCCATTGTAATTTGAAGGAGGGAGAGTAGGTAAGAGGGTATAAGGCTGATCCCTAAGTGAAGCTAGGAGGGATGATTTTCCCTTTGGACTTAGGCTATGCAAGCTAAGGACCCCACTACGTCTCCCTGACATTCCTTTGTGATGAAAATATAATAATAAATTCACCCCATCATAGTTGGAGGCAAGACCGGGTAGGTAAGATGGTAGGGTTGATCACTAAGGCAAGAGGGATAAATTCCACTCTAGGGATTAGACTAATTGAGCCAAGGGACCTCGCTACAACGTCCTGACATTCCTTTGTGATGAGAAAAATCTAATAATAAATTTTCCCCATCATAGTTGGAGGGAAGAGAGTGGGTAAGAGGGTAGGGCTGATTGCTAAGGCATGATGGATGCAATCTACTCTTGGGCTTAGACTAATCGAGCCAAGGGACCCCACTACATCTTCTCGACATTCCTTTATGATGTAAGATAATATTAAGAGGAAGGCATGGTTAGGGAAGGAAAGTAACCATTGAAGGTTTCCTTGTCCAACTCTAAGATGACCTATCCCATGTTAAGAGGAAGGCATGATTAGAGGAGGAAAGTAACCACTCAAAGATTCCTTGTCCAACTTTAAGAGGACTTGTCCGAAAGGAAGGCATGGTTAGGGAAGGAAAGTAATTATTGGGGGTTTCCTTGTCCACTCTAGCATGTAGGCATGATTAGAGGAGGAAAGTAACCACTCAAGTTTCCTTATCCAACTCTAGGATGACCTACCCATAAGGAGGGAATGGTTAGGGAAGGAAAGTAACTATTGAGGGTTTCCTTGTCCACTCTACTATGATCTGTCTCTACAAACCATGAATGAAATATCAAATCCCTAATCTGAACAAAGTAACAATGGTTAATATTATTTCTAAATTTGATAACTATGTTTAAGAATGATAATAGTATCCTCACATTTTGGAATTTATTAACTTGTGTCCTTTATTGTAGGATTTTAGTCAAGAGCATGATGATGAAATGAATTTTCTTAACCCTGGCTTATTCAATTGTAAGGTTTGGTCAATAAAAAATAATGTAACAATGCTTTCATTATTTGTATACATCGTGTATGCTTCGTGTTTTCATGCATTGATGTGTCTACTTTGTGTTTGCTTCGTGTCTTCGTGCATTAATGTGTATACTTTGTGTCTTCACATATTCCTACATATCTTTTCAAGTGTATTCTCTACTTGGTTTATCTAGAATGATAGAATAACTGGAGAGAGATGAATTAGGGGCATTGTTATCTTGCAAATATAGTGTCGAGAAAACTCAAGTAGGCGCTACCATGAGATGATCTAATCTTTTCTCTCAAAAATAAGAGAAATATTGTTACCAATTCCCTTGTTAAACTATAAGTGAGAAATATACTATTGCTTGAGGACAAGCAAATTTGGGAAGGGTGGACTGTCACGTGCCCTAATTATATAATAAAGATAAATAGATAAATGAGATAAAATAGTTATATAATATTTTAATAAATATATAAATAGATTCAATATATATTATTATTGAATATATAAAAACTTAAAATGTATGATAATAATATATAATAAAATATATAAAAAATGATCATAATATAAATAATTAATAATAATTGAATTAAATATAATACTATTTTATTAAAATATATGCTACTCATATAATATATTATATAATTATATAATAAATAAAAAATATATATTATAAATTAATATAGTAATCAATGTTTAAAATGAAAGGTTACTTATTATTTGTATTAAATAATGATTATTAATAATGATACAAGTAATCTTGTTTCTATCAATGACAAATATACACATAGACAATAGACTATATTATAAAGAGGCTCTTCTAAAGAGGGGGTTAAGAATCAATAATGAAAGGGTGACACGAAGGAAGCGACGCGTCCATTTAGGATGGACAACCAAAAAACACTATTAGAAGTGATTGGAATATAGATATTTGGGGAGAACAATATAGAACAGAAAAGCCAAGACCAATAACCCTTAGGAACAACATACTCAAATGGTAATGTGGAATGATGGAGGATAGAGTCAAATGGACAAGAAGAGAATAACGTCATATACCTTTTGGAAGAGTATCGACTGAGTGTTGATATTGGAGTTTGACAGACAAAATAACTTCATATGAATTTTGGAAGAGTATTAAATGAGTGTTGATGTTCTATGTAACTATGATAACAAGTCTCAATATAGAGTCCTTAGTCAAGTTCGTTACTGAGTCAAGCATGGACATAAATGGGAGTTAGCATGTCGAATATAACTCCTTACACAAGAATAAAATCATAAGGTGTATTCCATTTTTGAATACCATAGATGAAGTTTCCTTGGCATGGGTATGATCAATATTTGCTACACATCAACCTATCTTTGTCAACATGGAGGCATGCGAAATCTCAAGAGGAAAGTTACAAAGTCATATATATAAACTGCGAAATATATATATCCATATAATGGATATTAGAATCATTCAGGAGATAATCATAAAATCATTAATCAAACTATCATTTTAGTCATAGCATAAAAAGATTAACCACGGTAAGATAGGAGACTGATAAATATAATAATGGTTGTATCTAATATTAAAATGGAAAATGTAATATATTTCCAAGCTATTACTAGAGTCACTATAAGTCATTAGAATTATACAACCTCTACTTACCTTAGACCATGACGAATATGGGTTACACCAGTGATAGCATAAGTAGAGAGATTAATTAAGGAAAGAATGATAACAATTAACATCAATCTATCATCAACCATACACCATGGAGATAAAAGCATGAATTCCATGTAGCCAACTCGGTAGTTTAAGTTATCAACTATGGCAAGATGACTTAGATAAACAAGAGTCATAGGTAGAAGAAAACAAGGTGATTATGAAAAGGAATGATTAGAGAGATATGATTCCAATTGGGCATCCTTCTAATTCTTAGTTCATAATTAGACTTAAAAACAATAGACATAAGGTATTCATTGAAGAGGAACATATGGACATTACTTACAAATAAAATAATAGCCCATATCATTCTTGACCTACCTATGTTATACATTCATCAATACAATTGTATATATAGAAAACACATTTCATCATACATCTAATCATATATTGTGGTAAGACAACCCACATTTAAATTCAAACACCATTGAATGGCATAATCAAGGCATTTTTAGGAAGGAAACATTATAAAGACTAATTATATTACCATTTCCAAGTGCAATAAAGAACCTAATTGGTAATTTTAGGACAAATTAAGAGGGTCCTAGTTGGGGGACATTACAATCTGGAATCCCAACCTTGTACTATATTATCCAAATCGAGAAGCACACCAAATGATTTTGTTCTTGTGATTACACATCACAACTCTTCTATGTTGTAGAATTTCATTTATTCTTTCCTGATTCTCCCATGTATACTATCATGCTTTATCAGAATCCAATAATAAATGCCACTTCCAAGATATGTCTCCTTCAAATGGTTTGCAACATATTCTCCTATTTTTTATTCAACCACGGGTATCCAACATTGTTGATCAAACAAATCAGAGAGGAATTCGTTACCATCCCAAGAGTCTCCAAAACCTAGCACATTTGGCATTCCCAATCTTCCATGTAAGATGGTCAATGATCACACTCCTACATTCTTTCATAAATTTCCATACAACAGAGCTACTATATGACTTTAAAAATGTGAGGATTCTCTCTGAGTTGTCATTATCAAGATATTTTTTCTACATGATTTTGCACCATAGCTTTTTAGGTTCTTTGTACATCTTTCATATTATCTTGGCCCCCAAGGCAATGATTTGACCCTCTATCTTTCTAAGCCCCGCCGCACCATTTTCCTTCTTATTGCAGGCAATGTCCCAATTTATAGGGGGATTTATTTTAGCTTCCTTAGCCCCTTCTTGTAGGAGTTTTTTAAAGAATCTTTCAATAGCATGGATAGCCTTGTAAGATAATTAAAAACATGACATTGCACAAATAGGTGTAGCAACAAGAATTGATTTAATAAAAAGGATTCTACCTAGCAACAATAACCATTTGTGTTTCCATGCCTCCATTTTTTGTCTGCATCTCAAGATCAATTCCTCCCATAAAATAGTTTGTGATGCTCCTGAGAACATAGGAACACCTTGGTATTTGGATGGCAGTGGCCCAATAGTTGAACCAAGAGTGCAAGCAATCCTTTCTTGAGTAGCCTTTTTGGTATTGAGGAAAAAAAATGTCATTTTCTTGTCATTGATTTGGTGACCCACAAGTTTGGCATTAAAGTCCAATGTTGCCTTGATGGTCTCTACTTCTCTAATTGTAGCTTCACCCAATGATGTAGTGTCATCAAAAAATTGAGAGTGTGTAGTAGGGTTCAAATCCTTGTGGATACATATACCTTTCCATTCACCAGTGACTCTTTTTGTGTATATATACCTACTCAAAGATTCAACGATAATGAAGAAAAGAAAGGGTGAAATGGGAATGCCTTGTCTAATTCCATTTGAACTTTTGAAGAAACCAATTAAAGAACCATTAACTGAAACTGAGAAATGAGGAGATTCAATGCATGTCTCGACTATCCTAATCCATTTATCGTCAAACCCGAAATTCCTCAATACACTGCTCAAAAAATCCCACTAAACTTTGTCGTAGGCCATGGAAATGTCTAATTTAATTACCATACTAGCCTTCTTGGTTGACACCATTGAATGTATAACTTCTATAGTAAGTATTATATTTTCTGTGATCTCTCTTCCTAGTTTAAATATGTCTTTCTCTATTGAAATTAATTTAATCATGATTTTCTTCAACCTAGTTGTCATGGCTTTGGTTAAAATTTTATAAATCATATTTCATACAACAATAGGCCTATAACTGCTCAAAGTGTTTCAATCAACCTTCTTGGGAATTATTACCAGAGTTAAGTTGTTCAATTCCTTGACAAACTTCCCCTTTCTCCTCAAGTCCTCCATGACCATGCAAATATATGATTTTAAGAAGCTCCAACATTCTTGAAAAAATCTTGTTGGAAAGCCATCAAGTCCAGACCACTTGTCTAGATGTTGATCAAATATAGAAACTCGAACTTCATCCTCCGTGTATTGTTCCATCAACATTTTTTTGTCCTCTTCACATATCAGATCTAGCATAGCATCAAGAATCTCTGATTTGGCCCGAGGATCCAACATATCTCTAGAGTTTAAGATGTTCTTGTAGAATTCCAACATAGCATTTCCTATATTGTCCTTGTCTTGGCATAGCCCGCCATTAACATCTTGTATTTCTTTAATGCGATTTTACATTCCTCTTTCTCAGACCGATGCATGGAAATATTTGGTATTGTTGTCTCCTTCCCTAATCCATAACTCACGTGCCTTGTCTTTCCATTAGAGTTCTTCACTGGAAAGGATCTTGGATAGTTTTTCTTTCAGTTCTTTTTCTTTAAGATAGTTCATTTGATTCATGTCGTTCCTTTTTACTTTCTCATTTAGTTCTTCTAATTCCATCTCCACTGCATCCTTTTTTCCAAAAATGTTCTCAAATACCTCCTTACTCCAAACCCTTAAGTTTTTCTTTGATGTAAGCAAGTTTTTTCACAAAGCAATAACTAGTAGTCCCCTTAATTTTGTACTCCTTCCACCATTCTTCCAGTAAGGTCCTAAGAGAACTTTCCCTTCACCACATGTTCTAAAATTTAAAGTACCCACAACCTTAATGACAATTGGATCCAATCTCTAATTGAATTGGTAAATGATCTAAGATGCCAATGGGAATACAAAAATCTATCAAGCCTTTCCATGATGTTTGCAAAACTTGTCCTTCTATTAAGTCCAAGTAAACCAACTCTTGCTTGGCTTGCAATCAATGGCATAAATCCACTGAACAAATTTCCTTAAATCCAATATATCCTTGGAGATCTTACCATTCCCACCACTTTTTTCATTCAGATCCATAATAGTGTTAAAATCACCCCTGATGATTCAGCTTCCGTTATTGATAGAGAGAATGTCCATTGAGATCTCTTCCCAAACCTTAATCTTTTCTGTAGTTTGTTTGGGCCCATAGACATTCCATAGAGGGAATTCCATCATGTTGAATTTTTTTTGTACCCAACCCATCAACCAATGCTTACCTTTTCTTAATGGAGTGAAGCAGATTACATTTCATTTCCGTAGGATGTAAAGACCACTAGTAGGACCAATCACTCCCTGGAAAACAACCATCCAACCCTTGCAAAATTTAAGAAATTTTTCTCCATCCTCTTTGTTACATTTCATTTCTTGTAGAAGCACAATGTCACAAGAGAGTTTGCAAAGATTGTGCTTCACCATCTTGTGCTTGTTAGGGGTAACCAGGCCCCTGACATTCTACGTGGTGCTTTTCATTGCTTCCCAAGGGAGAGACTTTCTCCCTTAGTACTTGTCTTCTTGAAGAACTCAACCACACTTTTGAAGACCTTTTCAATTGCTTCTCCTTCCCTCTTCTATTTGTTTGATTTCCTACCCCTGCTGCTCTTGCCCCTGTCCAATAAATACATAATAGTTTGATTGATACATCTAGTGTTAGTCACACCCAATTCATCAGCCACCACCTCTTCATCTGATTCCTCCTCAGTCATCAAAGGGTTTTCTTCACTATTTTTCTTCTCAATGCTCTTGAGTATCCATTCCACTTTGTGTCATTATGAGATTGATGTGGCATTGGTCTATATTTCCTACTATGTTTCCTTGTCATTTTGGGAACCAAAACCTCTTTCTTCTTTTGTGGCACTCTGCACATCCCCATTGAATGGTTCCTCCTCCTGTATTGTAAGAAGAAGTTCCTTTTTCCCTCAATTTCAATAGATTGGATCCATTCCTTCCCCAAAGCCTTTAATCTGATTTTATCTGGGATTCTCCTTATTGCTGCAATTTTCATTCTTGCATATGAATACAATTCTCCATTTGCAATGTCCACATCTAGATCCACCAATATGACCAAAGACCTCCTGATTTTTTCCAATGTTTCCTTCGTCCAATATTTCACTAGGAGGCCATAGAGACATGACCAACCATGATAATCATCTGGTTTGGTATACAAGTTATTGAAATTTTATCTCCATTTTTGCATATATAATGGTTTGGAGTTCATCAACCATACCCCACTTTACAAATCCTTTCGTGTTCCTCCTCTGTCATAAATATCACCATGAAAAAGACACATTGTAAAACTTTTGTTATGTGCGGTGATGCCCATTATTTTTCTATCCAGTCCAATATCATTTTCATGTTTGTCCTTGCTCCGATGAATCTACAAATAATCCCAAGTTTTGATAAAGCTTCGATGTCTTCCAAAATTTATTTAGTTACATCAATGGTTAGTGCATCCTAATAATTGTTCACCTCTATTATTTTTCTTGAATCCTGTGTGTCGCCATTCTCTATCTAATTAGTGTGTGTGTTTTGTTTTTTTGGCCTTTAATTTTTCCTACTTTTTATTCTCCTTTCGAGTAGAGCGCCATTTTTTCCTTTTTAATTACTTTGTTTATATATATATGATCATGTTCTAGCCCCTGATTATGTTAACATTGTTCACAATAACTATGAAATGATATATTTGATGTATATGTTGTCATTGTTCTTATCCATGGTATGTTTTTATGATGAGGCCGGTTGAAGCCAGGTTACTCACTCGTGAGTCTCACACAATGTCTTGATCCCTTTCATTGTCTATATTGTCTGTCCTAAGATATGTATATGTATATATGCTTCATCTTGTGATGCAGGTTTGTAAGTATTAGGATATTGACTTCATCTTGCTCCATAGGTCTAAGCATGCCGTTAAAATCCTTGATGGTTATTGAAGGGAGATAGTACCAAGGCCCACTTAAACGTAATCTTGAGTCACCAATCGAACTATCGAGGTGATAGATCCCAGACCTCTAGATGCATAGCTATGCATGGTTTGATTATTTGTATGCATTGTTGTGATTTATTGGTATTTATTGATGCTTTGTGATTTGGAATAATTATATCTTAGTTGATCTCTTGTTTCAGGATGTATGTATTTGACTTTGTTATGTTCGGTCACTTAGGAATCATTTATGTTGTATTGGATTTTTTCCATGTGTTAGGATGTGAGTGCTTCTTGATTTGTTATATTTGATGATTGGTATATGATGTTGCTTGTCTTTTAGAGTAGTCTATTTGGTTGAGCTATGTTTGGTCATTTGAGTATTTGGCATTTCAGTTATTTTGAATTTTGATAAATGTCCTATTGGTATGTGATTTAAGGGTAAAAGCACAAAGTTGTGTCACGTTTCAGGACAACGTATCAACACAGCTGAATTTGAGTATTTCTAACTAAAATTATTTTTTGTCAAACATATGGTCTAGCTAGATTCATTCTAGCTAAGTTAGATAAGTTCTTCACCTTTTCCAATTGGAAATATCTATTAAATGCATGTTTTACAACAATCACTAAAGAAATAAAATTATTTCAGAAAAGTGACGTTTCAATAACTCTTACTCTTTTTAATGATATTTTTTTACAAATATAAAAATACCCTTTTTTAGAGCACAGAGTCAAGATTATCATCATATAATTTTTATAGTATTTTAATTAGATCTAATATATTATAGTTTCAAAATACTACAAGTAGGTATTTTAACATTCAAGAACAAGATGCTTCAAAAATAGAAAAAAATAGTAAAGCTTATTAAAAAAATTGAAAATTTATATTTAACACTAGCGGAGAGAGTTATCTTCAAAAGTGTGTAATTTATTTTCTGAATGGTGTAGATTTGATAGGGTAAATTTGACGCGAGATGAAAACTGTCAATTTTAGGTATGTTCGACTTTGAGTACTTATAACAGAGAAAATATATATTGAAAACTAATTTTTCTTCTTTTTTGCACTAGCTATACATTTTATCTATGACATATTTTGAAATCAAAGAAAAAAGAGATTATTTGCATATACTTTTTTTGTGCGGACAAGACCCTCATTTTTCAGCAAGTAAGAAATGGACTTAAAAATTTTAAAAACCATGTGAATTCTTGTTCAAAAAAAATTTAAAAAATTATAGCCATAAACTTCATCCATTTTTACACATTTAATTAGTTTACATCATCTCCAAATTTTAAACATAAATGCCATTTTTATGTCATTAAAGTTAAAATTTTTGTGTGTTCTTGACCTTTTCCTTTATAAAAGTGTGACACAACTTTGTACTTTTACCCTTAATTAATTCCTTTATAATTTTTCTTAGTAATTATTAAAGTTATTTATATATAAAAAATATATGTGTGTGTATACACTTATTTGTGCTCATGTTGTAAAAGTATTATTATATTTATTCTTAATAATAAATGTAGTTATGAGATTATTATAATATTAATATCTCTTATTTATGTGGATATACATATGATATATTAGGTTGATTATTTTGGTATGGATATTATATAGTTCTTATTATAATATTATTGTTTGAGAGGGGGGATGAGGGCACAGGAGAGGGGGGATATTGTTATAGTTATGTTAGTATTAGAGTTATTTTATAATTCCTATTTAATTGAGAGTTGGTTTCACACAGCTAGGGAATTATATTTGTATTTATTTATTTTTCTTTTTGAGGGGGGATGGCATGAGATTTGAGGGATAATTTCTAAGAGTTTTCAAGATCTTTCATTGTTAATTTGGTTATGAGTTTCATGGTTTTTGTTTCTTGCAATATTGGAGGGGATATTTTGAGAAGCATATTATTTTTGTGAGGGAGTTCGCTATTATTAATAGTTGTTTTCCTTGGAAATTTTTGGAAGTGGAGGTGGTGGTTTATTGTTTCTCTTCAAGTTTGGATTGTTTTCTTCTTCATTTCCATCTTCTTCTCTTTTGGTCGATTCTCAATACGACGCGAGTTAGGGATTGAATCATTTGCACTAATTGCTTGATTATTAATATTTGTGATGTTTTGAATGTTTTATCAATGTGTAAAACTAGTACTTTTGTTTGAATATGGAAATGATCATGTATCCTATTGCAAAGTAAATGATGTATTTCCCTAGTTTATGTTCAGACCTATTTTTGAGAGTTGATATTTTGAATACGTGAAATTGAGTTTAAGATTTCAATTAATTGGTGTTCTAGAAAGGAAATTGAGAGATATCAAATGGGTTTCTCTTTGATTTCATTTCTAGGGCTCAATTAATGCCCTATTTTATGTGTTTTGTTGGCCTATTTTTGTGCATCCCATGTTCTAGTTTACCGGTCAAGTTTATTTGCATGGTACAAATCGATATGAATGTGTACGAGTCTAAAATTGATTCCAGAGATAGGTTATGCCATACCTTTCATATGTTTTTTGTTTGGTGATTATTTGTTATGTTTTGTGAAAGATACATCCATTTTAGTGAAGGCAAGTTCAAACCCCAATTAGGGTTATTAGTTTTAAAACATAAGCCATAACTTTATTTTCTATCATTGGATCTTGATAAAAATGGGAGGGAGAGTCTGTATTTATGTTATTTTCATTCCCATCAAAGTGATGGGATTTATTATGTATTTTGTGGAAGATATTGATGACTATTCTTTGATGGCTATTCTTTGCATTTAATCATTGTTTGAAATGAATAAGTTTAAGAAAGTTGCCAAGATTAGGGTTTGTAGGTGTACTAGGTGCATTAGAGTTGCATTAAATCTTGTTTTCTTAATCATGGATGCTCTCTGGGGCATGTTATGTGAATTGCATTCTATATTGATTAATTGATTCAAATTGATTCTTTATTTGGGGTTTAGGGCTGTGCATGAAAAGGGGCAATATGAATTTTCCTAAACCTATATAATGTGTTTCTGATTACCATATGAAATTTAAATTGATGCATTATATTTGTATATGATTCATACATGTATCCATTTCATTATTTTTAAGCTAAGGATTAAAGAGCCTAGGTGCAATGTGTTGGCAAGTGATGATTTGGAGTACTAGAAATCCTCTAAGGGTTGTCATTTATGGCAACACTTATGATAAGTATGATCGCATATTGTGAAGATTGCCACTGGATTCACAGTCATGAAAATGACTAAGTCCAGAATCAGGAAAATAGGGTATAGTGCCACAGTTTTGGATAGAGATGGAGACATACATGGTATTATGGCTTGCAAAGTTAATTGGAGGTATGTTAGTATATGTAAATGCTTCAGTTAAGATCACATGAGTTTTGGATAGATGGTGTATGAGATATAGTGTTCAGAAGGTATGCGAAGACAGTAAAATAATATATTAGGGTATATGAATAGTTGCGATGATTAATGAAAGCATGATGTATATGATAACATGCGAAGTCACATGAATAAAGTATAGTGCCGAATCTTTTGTTGTATAAGAGCGCCAACTCCATATATTTTATTTACACAAGTTTTCCTATGTTAAGTATGACATTTGTGAAGCCGACTGGAAGGCTAATTTTGTATAAGTACAGACTACTCTTGTGAAAGAAGGGTGTGAGATGTGTTGATAAGATTGTGAAGGAGATAGCAGAAGTCAGATGAGAGATCAGTAGAAAGAAGAGCTATAACCGGAACTATCTAAGCAAGATAAGTGCTTTTATTTTTCCCTTTTGTGAACTATTTCTAAGATAGTATTGATAGTAAGAGCAGTGTGCTCACCACCTTTAATCAGGTGTTTTGTATACCCCTATCAAGGTTTTTGTAATCCTCTAGCAAGGAAATGTACTATGTAACAATCAACTCCTAACAGGGCTAGATCTCTTGACAGGGACATCATACTTTAGTGCATATTTGTGGGTACTATCCCCACTGGGGTTTTCCCTTTAATCAGGGTTTCCTCAAGAAGAAATTATGGTGTTATGAGTAATGTGTTATGCTTTTATGTTCTTTTCATTTCCGCATTACTTTGGATTATTTATAATTGTTTAAAGTTGAAAGAAAAGTTTTGTAATACTGATTCACCCCCCATCTCAGTATTACTCAATCCTAACAATTGGTATCAGAGCTATTGGCCCTTTGAGAGAAAGCTTAACAACTTATGGGAGATCAGAATGGATTTTGAAGACTTTCAAGTAAACTTTGAAACTACACTTGAAGATCTGGACAAGATGAAAGCTGAAAATGGCGAACTAAAATTCAAATTAAGAAGAGTAGAAGGTTTCATGAGGAAACTCAAAGAACAACTTATGATTGTAAAAGATCAAAGACAAGACCTTATGGAGAAAATCAAAGAAATTTCTAACAATGACACATTAGAAAAAGTAAAGATGTTGGAGCAAGAAAAAGAACAAATCAATCTCTTGATGATCAAGGAGATTCAGAATGAGAAAGATGAAAGAAATAAAATTGAAGAGTCACTAAAACAAGCCAACCTTTAGATAGATAATATGAAGAATGAACTTGAGCATTACGAGGATAAATATCAATAATTGGATAACTACAAACAGATCATCAAAGGTGAACTCACTCAAGCTAGACTACTTATTGAGGAGTTACACATAAAAAATGAAAAGAATAATGAACTAGGATCTAAAAGTAACACAAGTGGACCAAATGAAGTTGGAAGTTCAAGAACTCGAGAAGAACCAAATGGATCCAGAAATGAAGAAAAATCTATTCCAAAAGAAAGACCTACAAATGAAGATTATAGAGAACAATTCAGACCTTTCAGAGGTAGATGTTTTGGGTGCAACAAAGTTGGCCACATGAAAAGAGACTGCAGAAGTAATGGTAATTCTAAACCCTTTTCTAGCTACTATTTTAATTTCTATGAGTATGGACACAAAAAGGAAGACTATAGAAAACTTGATCAATCCAGGTATAAGCAAGATTATATCAGAGAAGAAACTACAGCCAAGATTATATGTCAGAAGTGCAACAACTTTGGACACACAGCAAGGTACTATAAGCTGCAAACCAATCAAGACATAAGAGGACCACCCATCTTTACAAATGTAATAATCCAAGTCACATTGTGAAGTTTTGCGGATACAATGGAGATAACAACAGTAGAGGACCAAGAAGATTCAATGAACCAGAAACACCACCACCTATAGTCATAAGGAATAATATTAGCGACAGTGGTAAAAGCCTAAATGATTACATAAGTGAAAACAAGAAATCAGAGAATGAAAAGATATGACAAGTAAATGTTCTAAATAAGGCTGTGGTTCAGGGAGAGACAGCTTGTGATGCTATATCTTGGCATGATGAATTTTTTGAGGCATTAGCCTAAAAGGCCTCATGGCCTCATGGGGAGCAGTGGATACAAATAACAAAATTCATCTAGCCCCTATATAAGCAAAGTAAGCTCATGCGAGCTTGAGTATTATATAGACAGATGTTTTTCAGATTTGTGGTTGTGATCGTAGTAGTTGAAGACCCATCTTCTATGTTCATGAGTTTTGCATTGATTAGACGACATGTGAAGTTGAGATACCTTTGTTTAATGCACACACTTAACTTGCGAAGGATAAAAGACTTAAGAAATCTCATTTTCACACCATTTGTTGATCAAGCGACTAAGGAGAAGAAGTGTGAAAGCAAAGAAGCAATCAAGCTAAGTGATTTTGGCATTCACATAAAACCAGGCATCAGATTCACATGTTAAGGTATTTATACCTAATCTTTCACCGTATTCATGGATGCACCAGTGATATATGATGTTGTAGATAGACCTAGGTATAATTTCAAGTGGCATCCATACAAGTCCTGTGAGGATGATCCAGAAAGGGCATTTTCTCAAACCCCTGTAGGTGTATTGCATGTAGAAGATATTAGGGCATATATTCATTGTAAATATGAGACTATTGGGGATGTTAACATCTACAGTGAGTTGGACAAAATGATAGAAGTTGATGGATCCTTTTCAAAAGAATTCTTACATCTAAAGGACAAATCAATCTTTAAGCTAACTCGTCTAGAGGAATTCTCAAAGGTTGAATGGTTTAAGATCATTCTCAGTAGAATTCATGACCAATTTTTGTGGATTGGTGATTAACCTACAAAAATTTGTGCACAAATGATTCATGAGATCACAAGTCTTGACAATAAAGGAGCCCTACCTATGGCAGAGAAAAACCTAAAGAAATAGGCGGAAACCCTAATTCATTCTAAATAGGACAAGAGGGAAATGACAGTAAATGACATATACTTACAAGATGTCAGATTAGTGGCAATGTTGCTAGGATACAAGGTGTTTCATTGCAGCAGATCAAACTTTGTCTTTGTTGGAGTTATCATGATGGCCTATAGAATGATCAAGGAAAACAAACAATATAATCTCTGTGAAATATTGGCACAACAGTTTTTGGATAACATCAAGATATCAAGAAAGACAGAACCAAAGCATTTAGGTTTGGATCACTGCTAGTTCACATGTATATTCATGTTGTTCATGACTTTCCTGGCATGCATCCCAGAGCATGGAAAAGTGATGTACATACTGGAATTCAAATATCAGAAAGCTATAGAAGGTAGAAAAAGGATTGGGTAGATGGTGAATTGTTTTCCATGAAAAAAATTCTCCAAAGACAGATGAAGGAAAGGTAGCGGATACCAGAAGAGTTAGTAGAGAAGTATGAAGATACCATATGTTTCATGGTTGAAACAAATTGTGTCTATTTTGAGGCAGTTGAACCCAGAACCAAGTGGTGCTATCCCATGGGATATGAGGTAAGTGCTAAAATTCTAAAAATGTAAGTAGATCATGTACTTGCAGTAGAAAAAGACACTACTCAAGAAAGATGGGGCACCTACAGAGAAAAGTATGAGAAAGTAAGAGAAGAACAAGAAAAGGTAACAAGAAAAAGGAAAGTTAGCAAAATTGTTGAAGACATTACTGCGAAGGTGGGAATCACTCGAGAACAGTTGAAGAATATAAGAGCCAAAATGGTGGCATCTTCTAGCATAGCTATTGATGCACCTAACACATCTGAGTTATCATTAGTTCCTACGGTTATTATTGTTGATACACAAAAAGATGAGACTCAAAAGGTTATACCTGAAATTGTCCCTAGAAAATCTACAAGGATAGGCAAACAGATAATTCTAGGTAAGAAAGAAATAGAAGAGAGGAAGAAGAAGGCAGAGAAGTCAAAAAAAAAGGAGGAAGAGAAGGTGACTCAAAAGAATCCACAAACCTTGTGGAAACTTGATATGAAATCAATACAGAAGAGGGTTATCAAAGATGGAAACTTGACATCTATAAAAAGATACTATGAAAGATATAGCCCTGAGGATCAAGCAATCATTGAAGACACCATCATTGATCATTTGTTAGTCTTCAAAAATAATTTGTTGGAAGTTGAAGCTAGTGTTCCCAAAGAATTATACAAGAAGCTAGAAATCAGAAAATAGTTAGCACATTCAGAGGATGAGAACATAAGAAATAAAACAATTGATGACATGTTTCCTATTGTGTCTATCCAGGAAAGGGAAAGAATCATAAAAGCACTAAAACCTATTTTAAGAACAAAGACTAGACTAGTCAAAATCATGGCTAGAAGATATGATGAAGTAATTGAAGATACTCAAATGGCATTGGATGAAGTATTAATGTAGGACATGCCTAAAAGGGATTCATCTCCTAAGATTGCCAAACCTATATCTTTGGGATTGGGAAAGAGCTCATAGAAAATTGATGAAAATTCTCAAGCTAACCTACAGCCAGATTTCTTTGTCACTATTGTGCCTATTAGTCTTGACACTTCACAAGATATAAATGATTGATTTATGGATAATGCCATGGAGGTTGAAATTCAAAAGTAGAAAGAAGAAAGGAAATTAGAAGAGAAACCAGAAGAAAGAGTGCAAGAGAAAGAATTAAAATAATAATAAAAATTTAAAATAGAGGAGGTTGCTAAAGTTAGATTGGAGTTATCCCTATTGTTGGGAAGTGTGGGAAAACTAGTAAGTTCTGATGTGGACAACATGGACAAAGATGAACTAATGAGACTCTCATTCATGGAATTTGCTAAAGCTAAGGAGAGATCAGTTCAGAAAGGAGACAAAAGAGCTAAAACAATGAGCAGGGCTATAGAGAAAATGAACAAACTACTACCCTCACCTATTATCTTAAAAGACAAGGATGAAACTGAGAATCTCAGTATAGTATTAGATAGCTTTGATAGTCACTTTGACTCATTGCTAAAAGTAGCAGAGAAGGCTGAAAGGAACTTCTTGGAGAAGAAGTTGAGCGAAGTTCACAAGTCCATCTCATGGGACTTAGGCATTCTAAAGCCTACCACTCTTAAAGCCAAGAGTTGTGTAGCATAAGGCAGGAAACTATATAGCTACTGCATAAATCCCTTTAGGCACTTGAAGAATATTGAGGAGACCATAGTGAAAGACAGGGCAAGTCTTGATAGTATAATGGATAGTTGTGAATCATCTTCACAAACTATGGGAGAAATAGACAAGGAAATGTCCAGGCTACTGGAGAAAATAAGTGTACTGGAAATAGAGAAAGGGAGAGCTACAGACCATTTTGGGTCATTAAGAAACCTACTGATTCCCAAGCTCTCAAATTTGGAGACTCATCTCTCTGAGATGATAAAGGTCTAAAGGTCTATGGTAGTATCCTCTCTTACAGAGCTTAAGGCAGTGGAGACAACATCATATGCACTGAATGGATTAATCCATGTCAGTGAGTTACTGATAAGTTCATGGGTTGAGGAGATTAAGACCTCAGAAACATCCTTCCAAGATGTCTTCAATTTGGTAAGCAAGCACTAGACCACTTGTGCTTCAGTTTTGCAATTTTGAGATTAACCTTTTCCATTGATGTTAAAGGGAGAGGAAGAAAAAGAGAAGGTAAAGAAGAGAAATGCAAGGTAAAGAAGAGAAGTGCTCGGTGACACTTACTCATTTTTCTAAGTGTTGCCATCAATGCCAAAGGGAGAGATTACTGGAAAGTGATGATTTGGAGTACTAGAAATCCTCTAAGGGTTGTCATTTATGGCAACACTTATGATAAGTATGATCACATATTGTGAAGATTGCCACTGGATTCACAGTCATGAAAATGACTAAGTCCAGAATCAGGAAAATAGGGTACAGTGCCATAGTTTTGGATAGCGATGGAGACATACACAGTATTATGGCTTGCGAAGTTAACTAGAGGTATGTTAGTATATGTAATGCTTCAGTTAAGATCGCATGAGTTTTGGATAGATGGTGTATGAGATATAGTGTTCCAAAGGTATGCGAAGAAAGTAAAACAATAAATCAAGGTATATGAAAAGTTGTGATGATTTAGGAAAGCATGATGGATATGATAATGTGCGAAGTCATGTGAATAAAGTATAGTGCTGAATCTTTTATTGTATAAGAGCGCCGACTCCATATATTTTATTTACACAAGTTTTGATATGTTAAGTATGAATTTTGTGGAACCGACTGGAAGGCTAATTTTGTATAAGTACAGACTACTCTTGTGAAAGAAGGGTGTGAGATGTGTTGATAAGATTGTGAAGGAGATAGCAGAAGTTAGATGAGAGATCAGTAGAAAGAAGAGCTATAACCGAAACTATCTAAGAAAGATAAGTGCTTGTATTTTTCCCTTTTGTGAACTATTTCTAAGACAATATTGATAGTAAGAGCAGTGTGCTCACCACCTTTAATTAGGTGTTTTGTATACCCCTAACAGGGTTTTTGTAATCCTCTAGCAAGGAAATGTACTATGTAACAATCATCTTCTAACAGGGCTAGATCTCTTGACAGAGACATCATACTTTAGTGCATATTTGTGGGTACTATCCCCACCGGGGTTTTCCCTTTAATCAGGGTTTCCTCGAGAAGAAATTATGGTGTTATGAGTAATGTGTTATGCTTTTATGTTCTTTTCATTTCCGCATTACTTTGGATTATTTATAATTGTTAAAAGTTGAAAGCAAAGTTTTGTAATACTGATTCACCCCCCCTCTCAGTATTACTCAATCCTAACACAATGTAGGTGAGTGTCTCTTAATGGAGGTTGGGACCCTAAGTGGTTGCCATGATTACATATTGATGAGCTGATTTATCAAGTGATAACCTTAATGATGTAGAAGCATCTAGAGTGTAAGAGAAATCTTGCATCACCCAAAAATATTGTCTAGTGTTAAATAAGGGCTATCTTTGGGAAGGGTTACTATTTTTTAAAAAATTACTATTTCTATTAGGTTGTTCATTTGAGCACAAATTGTTTCAATTCCTTATATGGAGGTTCATTTTGGATATATAAGCATTTCAGTAAAGTTTCATGGCAAGATCAAGTCTTCTCTTGAAGATATCGAATTTTCTATTTTGGCAGGGTGGTGCAAAAAAGTTGAACTCTGTTTTAAAGGCCTTAGATGCTTTGAAAGGGGGTCAAACTTGGATCAAGTAGTGCTTTGTAACCGTAGGGATGTAGAGCCCTTCAAGAGGTTTCTAAAATGGAGTTATAATAGTCAATCGACTCAACTGTTCACAAGTTATGGCTTTTGGAAGTTGAGCCATCAGGACTCAAGTTTCAATACAAAAGGAAGAGAGAGAAATAACTTAAGACAAGAGATTTAACCGTTGGGCACCAAAATATAAGTTTTCACTTTCTTGAATATTGTAAGGTGGTTAATTGTGCTACTTATATAGGGATGAAGGAGGATTTTAGGGTTCAACTCTAGAAGTGTAGATTATGATTCTATCTTGTAGATTATTGTAATGAAAATGCCCATGTGGTTGTAGCATGTTACTTTTCTAATTATTGTAATGTCATTCCATTGAAGATAATAGAAAGTAAGTGTTTCTATTCTTTTCATTGTTAAGTTCATGCAATTTTCCATTTACTTCCTTGTTATGTTATGTGTGTTTGGTTGAATAAGGGGAGAACCCTCCATCAAGTGGTATCAAAGTAGAAGTTCTTGAGTGTGTAGATAGATCATCGAACGTGATGCAATTTACATCATAATTGCGATTGTGGGTATAAGAGACAAGTTTAAAAAAATGCCTCCACGAAGGAACCATGGTGGAAGAATTATAGGTGTGACAAAAGAGGGTTTTAGAGCCCTCCAACAACAAGTGCAAACACTACAAGAGGATTTGCATAGAGGATCCAATATTAGGGTGAGAGATGAAAGTGAGGATGAATCTAAAGAAGGACAGTTTGACGAGGAGCAAGAAATCACTAGGGATCTTGATGAAGTTAGGTTTTTTACGGCCATTTCTGAGATTGGAAAGAGGCCAAAGATTGAAGTTTCTACATTTTTTGGAAATCTCAATCTAGAAGAGTTGATTGATTAAATCAATGATATGGGGGAGTACTTTGAGTTTGAAGAAATAGAAGATGCTGAGAGGGTCAGATTCGCAAAGGCCAAGCTGAAAGGTCATGCTAAAAATTGGTGGAAAGAGGCTCAGATGGAGTGAAATAGAAAAGGGAAGGAGAAGATAACAAGGTGGAATTAAATGGTGGACAAACTGAATAGACAATTTATCCCCGTTGACTATGAGTTTGATTTATTGAAGAAAATGCAAGGGTTGAAGAAAGCTAGAAAATATGTCCAAGAGTATACAAAAGAGTTCTATCGAGTCGTTATTAGAATGGGTCTTGAAGCTAAGAAGGAGAAGGTTTCCTATTAGATAAATGGGTTGATGTTGAGTATTCAGGAAGAGTTGATAATGGTAAGAATGTCTACCACTGAAGATGCATATCAATTTTTCTTTAAAGGTAGATGAAAAAAATAAACAAGTTTGAGAGAAGACAAACTGAAAGAGGTCATAGTGGAAAGCCTAGTGGGTGGTCTTATGGAGGCTGAAATAAAGATCAAAAGAATAATGTTGACTCTAGTAGTATTCAAAATTAAAGGGAAAATAATTCCTATCATCCTCACAATAAAAATAATAGAGATAAGAGAGGAAGAGGAAGAGAAAGAGAATGAGGATAATGATTAGGAAGAGGAGGCTTTCATGGGACGTGTTTCTAGTGTGGAGAAAGACAAATATCTTATGAGTGTCCCCAACATAAAGGGAGGTGAAATAGTAGACCAAACAAAAATGCACAAGTTGCTAATGTAGATGAAGATGTTGAGTCATCACATTCTAAAGATGGTAAAAGAGGAGAGGTCCTTATTACCATAAGGGCCTTGTTGAATGATGAGAAAGATCCTGAGAAAATGAAGAATTATTTTTGCACAAGATGTAAATGCAATGGTAAATTATGTAATGTCATTAATAATGGTGGTAGTATTGATAACCTTCTTTTAGAGGAAATGGTTAATAAATTGAAGTTAGAGAGAAGGAAGAAACCAAATCCCTACCATATTGCTTGGTTGCAAAAGGATCACAATGCTTTGGTCAATGAACAATGTCTAGTAAAGTTCAAATTTTGCAACTATTATGATAAGGTATTGTGTGATATTATGCTTATGGATGTTTTCCATCCGGTTTTTGGGAGACCATGACAATTTGATCGTCGTGTAGTACATGATGGGTATGCAAATACCTATTCTTTTTCAAAGGATAGAGTTCAACACAAGCTGGAGCCATTGAAAGAAACAGAGAAAAAGGTATGTAGTAATGAAGAATATGTTTATTTGATGGAAGGAAGTTTCTAGAAGGTATGAAGCATGAATATATGTGTTTTTCTTTTATTCCAAAAGTTGATAAAGAGGAAGTAGAAATTGTAGCCAATTATGCATTCCAAAGAGCTCCATGAGGGAGAACCTAATTAAAGAGAAGCATAGTGGAGGATTGCTTGGTTCCTTTGGCCATCTAACATATTATACAAGTTGTCTAGTATTCAATAAGGGCTATATTTTGGAAGGGTTACTATTTTTGGAAAGTTTACTATTTTTAGTAGGTTGTTAATTTGAGGATGGATTGTTCTAGTTACTTCCCTAGACATTCATTTTGGATATATAATTTTTTTGATAAATTTTCATGACAAAATCAAGTTTGGTCTTGAAGATATTGGCAATTCTATTTTGGTAGGGTGGTACAAAAATTTTGAACTAAATTTTGAAGGCCGTAGAGGCTCCGAAAGGGGGTGAAACTTTGATCGGCTAGCACTTCGCTACCTCAAGGGTGTGGATTGCTTCATTAGGTTTATGAAATGAGGTTATCATAGTCAATGGAATCAATGATTCACAAGTTATGGCTTTCAGAAGTTGATCCATAAGGACTCAAGTTTCAGTACAAAAGGAAGAGTGAAAAATCACATAAGGTGAGAAATTGAAGCATTGGGTGCCAAAATGGAAAATTTCACTTTCTAGAATATTCTAAGGTGGTTAATTGTGCTACTTATATAGGGATGAAGGGGGATTTTGGGGTTTAATTCCATAAGTGTATATTGTGGCCTTGTCTTGTAGATTATTGTAAAGAAAATGCCCATGTGGATGTAGCATGTTACTTTTTTTATTATTGTAATGTCATTTCCTTAAAGATAATAGAAAGAAAGTTTTTTTGTTCTTGTCATTATTAAGTTCATGAAATTTTTTGTTTATTTCTCTGTTGTGTTGTGTGTGTTTGGTTGAATAAGGGGAGTATCCTCCATCAAGTGGTATCTGAGCAGAAGGTCCTGAGTGTGTAGAAAGATCAGTGAATGTGAGACAATTTACACTAGGACTATGACTGTGGGTGTGAGAGATGTGTAGGAAAATGCCTCGACAAAGGAACCATGGTGAAAGAGTTGAAAGTATGAAAAGCAAGGGATTTAGAGGCCTCCAACAAAAAGTGCAAGCACTACAAGAGGAGCTGCATAGAGGAGATGATATTAAGGAAAGAGATGAAGGTGAGAATGAATTTGAAGGACAATTTGAAGAGGAGCAAGAAATGGCTAGAGATCTTGATGAAGCTAGGTTTTGTAGGGTAGCTGCGTAGAGGAGATGATATTAAGGAAAGAGATGAAGGTGAGAATGAATTGGAAGGACAATTTGAAGGGGAGCAAGAAATGGCTAGAGATCTTAATGAAGCTAGGTTTTGTAGGGTCATTTCCAAGATTGGAAGGAGGCTAAAGATTAAAGTTTCTACATTTTATATAAATATTAATCGAGAATAGTTGATCAATTGGATCGATGATATGGAGGAGTGATATGAGTTTGAGGAAAGAGAATATCTTAAGAGGGTCACATTTTCAAAGGCCAAGTTGAAAGTCATGCTAAAATTTGGTAGAAAGAGGCTCATTTGAAGAGAGATAAAAGAGGGAAGGAAAATATAACAAGGTGGAATAAGATGGTGGACAAAATGAAGAGACAATTAATCCCTATTGACTATGAGATTGATTTGTTGAATAAAATGCAAGGGTTGAAGCAAGAAATAAAATCTATCGAGGAGTATATAGAAGAGTTTTATTGAGTCATTCTGAAGCTAACAAGGGGAAGGTTTCCTATTACATAAATAGGTTGAGGCCAAGTATTCAAGAAGAGTTGATAATGGTAAGAATTTATACCATTGAAGATGCATATCAATTTTCTTTTAAAGTAGAAGAAAAAACTAAACAATAAGTTTGAGAGAAAACAAACTCAAAGAGGTCATGGTGGAAAGCCTAGTGAACGGTCTTATGGAGGCTAAAATGAAGATCAGAAGAAGAATGTTGGCTCTAGTAGCAGTCAAAATCAAAGGGGAAATAATTCCTATCATCCTTGTGATTAAAATAATAGATATCAAAGAGGTAGAGGAAGAGGACACAGACCAAGAAGAGGAGGTTTTCATGGGATGTGTTTCCAATGCGGAGGATATAGAGATTATGTGTGTCTCCAACATTAAGGGAGGACAAATAGAATACTAGATGGAAATACATGAGTTGCACATGTAGATGACTATTTTGAGTTATCACATTTTGAAGATTTTGAAATAGGAGAGGTCCTTGTTACCAAAAGAGCCTTGTTGAATAAAGAGAAATAACATAAGAAGAGGGATAATTTGTTTCACACAAGATATAAGTGCAATGGTAAAGTATGTAATTTGATTATTGTTGGTGGTAGTAGTGATAACATTTTTTTAGATGAAATGGTTAATAAATTTAAGTTAGAGATAAGGAAGCATCTAAATCCCTATCAGATTTCTTGGTTGTAGAAGGATCACAAGGCTATGGCCAATGAACAATGGTAAAGTCCAAAATTTGCAACTATCATGATGAGGTACTTTGAGATAGTATGCCTATGGATGTTTGTCATCTATTATTAGGGAGACCATGCCAATATAATCATCACGCAGTACATGATGGGTATGAAAATACCTATTCTTTGACAAAGGATGGAGTGCAACACATGTTGAAGCTATTGAAAGAATTAGAGGAAAAGGTATGTAGTAATGTGAGAATATATTTAGTTGATGGAAGGAAGTTTCTAGAAGGCATGAAGCATGAACATATGTATTTTTCTTTTATTCCAAAAGTTGATAAAGAGGAAGTAGATGTACCTGTGGAAGTTGTAGATTTGTTAGAAGAATCTCATAATATTGATATGATGATGTGCCTAATGGGTCTCCACCAATAAGAAAGATTAGTCATCAAATGGACTTAATTCCTAGAGCCAGTTTGCCAAATAAGACAACTATGGAATGATTCCAGGAGAGGGTGAAGAGTTGAACAAACACGTGAAAAAATTATTGCAAAAGAAGTTGATTCGAGGGAGTTTAAGTCCCTTTGTTGTACCAATAGTACTAGCACTGAAGAAAAATGGAGAATGGAGGATATATATAGATTCTTGTGCTATCAATAAGATTACTATAAAGTATAGGTTTCCCTTGCCAAGGATGTATAACATTATGGATTGTTTGAGTGGAGGTGAGTAATTCACAAAGATAGATTTGAAGAGTGGATATCACCAAATACATATTAGAGAAGGAGATGAATGGAAAATAGCCTTCAAGGAAAAGGAGGGCTTGTATTATTGGTTAGTCATGCCCTTTGGGCTAACCAATGCTATCAGAATATTCGTGCATCTCATGAATGAGGTATTGAAAGAAGTTTTGAGTAAGTTTGTTATTGTTTACTTGGATGATATTTTGGTCTTTAGAAAGACTTTTGAAGAGGATATAATGTATATTTGTAGGGTCCTTGAGATGTTAAGGGAAGACAATTTGTTGATTAACTTGAAGAAGTGTAGTTTTGTGAAAGAGTTAGTGTGCCCTAGATTTTTTGTTCCAGGAGATAGTCTTAAATTGGACCCATAGAAAGTGAGGGATATATTTGAATGACCTAGTCCAAGGAGTGATACTAAGGTAAGATAATTTCATGGTTTGGCTAGCTTTTACAAAAAAATTATCAAAAAATTTATTAGAATTTGTGCACCCTTAACATTAACTATGAGAGGGGATAGAAAAAGAGTTTAAGTGGACTATAGGATAAACAAAGATTTTTTATTTGTTGAAGAGAAAAGTTGTAGGGAAGCCTATTTTGGTATTCTAGATTTTAATAAATTATTTCAAGTAGACTATGATGCTAGTGGCAATGCCATTGGAGCTGTTTTGAGTTAGGAAGGTAAACCCATTTCTTATTTTAGTGAGAATTTGAATTATGCCAAAAGAAAATATTTTATTTATGATCAAGAGTTTTATGCTATATTTGAAGCATTGAGGACGTGGAGACATTGTCTTTTTCCTAAAGAGTTTTTTTTTTACTGATCATCAAACTTTACAATATTTGAATAGCCAAGGAAAGCTGAATAAAAGACATTTAAAATGGGTTTAGTTTCTATAGAGTTACACTTTTGTTTTGAAATAGAGGAGTAGAAAGTCTAATAGGATTGTAGATGCCCTAGGTAGGAGGAAAAATTTTCTGACATAAATGCAGATTGAAGTTGTTGGGTTCAAGGAACTCAAGGATTTGTATCCTGATGATTTTTATTTTGGTGAGGACTAAAGAGTTTGTAGAGAACCGGTTACTCTAGATAGGACCAGATGGTTGGATTTTATAATCCAAGATGGTATGTTATTTAGAGGTAACTAATTATGGATTCCAAAGAGCTCCATGATGGAGAACCTTATCAAAGAGAAACGTAGTGGAGGATTGGCTAGAAACTTTGGTTGAGATAAAACCATTTCTATGGTTAGTGAACATTACCTATACTAGAGAGGCCATGGGAGGATATTAGTATGGACTTTGTTCTTGGTATACCAAGGACTTAGAAAAGACATCATTTTTTTTTTGTGGTGGTGGGAAGATTCTCGAAGATGACACACTTCATTCCTTGTAGGAAGACTAATGATGTTGTTCATCTCAGCGCACCATCCACAAACTAATGGGAAGATAGAAGCAGTGAATAGGAGTTTGAGAAATTTGTTGACATTATTAGTAGGAGATAAACCCAAGGGGTGACATTTGATTTTACCAAAAGTAGGATTTTCACAATATTTCTATCAATAGGAGCACTGATAAATTACCATTCCAAATTGTATATGGAAGTAGTCCTAGAAATAATTTTTAATTAAGGAAGCTGGACAAAAGAGAGATGAGTAGTCTTAAAGATGAAGACTTTGTAGAACACCTCAAGAATTTACATGAATAGGTAATGAAGCATATTAATAAAATGAATATTCAGTACATGGCTAAGGTAGATCAAAAAAGGATATAGAAGGAATTTTATATTGGAGATGAAGTCATGGTTAATTTGAGGAAGGAGAGATTTCTAGCAAGAAAATACAATAAGTTGAAGATGAAGAAGTTTTGACCATGCAAAATCCTAAAGAAGCATGATTCAGTAAATGCTTATGAAACACATTTACCCAATGAGCTCAATATTTCACCAGTGTTTAATATTTCATATTTGATAGAGTAGTATCATGAAAGAAGTATTTAAGATGAGATAATAGAAGCATAGTGGGATATTCCAACACCTACTTCAGCTATAGAGGAGATAGAAGACATCTTTGATAGTCATGTTGGTAAAAGCACAAGAAATAGGAAATATGAAGAGAATATAGTCAAATGGAAAGGAAAGCCTGTTGAAGATTCATTGTGGCTATCAAAGGAAGAGGTTGAATGCCTTGGTTTTCCTTTGCACACCTGAGATGTGATAAGGTCACTTCTCAAATTATTTTAGGTATCTTATGCAGGAGCATCCAAGATGTAAGAGAAATCTTGCTTCACCCAAAATATTATCTAGTGTTCAATAAGGGCTATCTTTGGGTAGGGTTACTATTTTTGGAAAGTTTACTATTTTTAGTAGGTTGTTCATTTGAGTACGGATTGTTCCAATTGATTCCCTAAAGGTTCATTTTGGATATATAATTCTATTGCTAAATTTTCATGGAAAGATCAAGTGTGGTCTTGAAGATATTGAATTTTTTTATTTTGGTGGGGTGGTATGAAAACTTTGAAATTAGTTTTGAAGGCCATAGAGGCTCTGAAAGGGGGTCAAACTTTGATCATGTGGTTCTTCACAAGCCTAAGTCTGTAGAACACTTTGACATGTTTCTAAAATGTGTTATAATAGTCAATTGACTCAATGGTTCACAAGTTATGACTTTTGGAAGTTGAGCCATTAGGACTCAAGTTTTAATACAAAAGTAAGAGAGAACAATCACTTAAGGAAAAAAATTGAATTTTTGGGCACCATAATGAAAAAATTCACTTTCTATAATATTCTAAGGTGGTGAATTGTTCTACTTATATAGGGATGAAGGGATATTTTAGGGTTCAATTCTAAAAGTGTAGATTGTGGCTCAATCTTGCAAATTATTGTAATAAAAATTCCCATGTGGTTTTAGCATGTTAATTTTTTTATTAGTGTAATGTATTTTCATTCAAGATAATAGAAACCAAGTATTTTTTTTCTTTTCATTTTTAAGTTCATGCAATTTTTTGTTTATTTTCTTGTTGTGTTTTTGGTTGAATAAGGGGACTATCCTCCATCACATAAAATAAACCGAGAGCAAGGAAACACATTAATAAGATAAATTTAACACCTTACCCATGCCTTGAGTGCTAGTAAAAACTAAGGATTGGAGTAGGAGAAGATGTTTGATGAGACAAACATGATCAAACTACCTTGTCCTCATGAAAGGTTTTCTAGTTCCACATGTGCCTATTTGGGGGCCAGGGTCTAGAGAGACTACTTGGATAATGAAAAGGGTGAAAAATATGTGATGACACTCACCCTACTTGTGACCTAGAGCCTTTATCCATTTTTTTTATGCCTTCCCTCTGGTAGCCTTGTCTTGCTTATCAATTCTTTGCCTTTCTTATCCTTGTTTGATAATTGGTCACAACTGTGTATTCTCTTTTGGATTGATTTTTTGGGTGTGAGGCCTTGGTGCCTACCCCCTTAGATTTGCGGGAGTGGGCCTTTGGGTTCCACATGGTTGGGTGGTAAATGTTTTCTCATCAAGGTTTAATTTTTACATGTTGCATGGATGGATCTTTGTACCAATGCCTATGTTCTTGCAACATTAGTGATCTTCATCTTGTATGTGATATTTATATTCTATGTTGTACTTATGTATATTCAATGCTATATTAAGTATACTACTAGGAGATTGATGCATTAATTGACATATTGATGTGAATGCATCTAGTGAAAAATAGAATAGGTAGTTTAGATAGAATGTTATTGCATATGCTTATGGATTTGAACTTGATTTTGTAACATAGGCTAGTAAATGATGTGATAGAATTATTGGATGATTAAGTGAATGTTAAGATATAACTATAAAGACTATTAATGTACTTGGTTACTTATGTTGATGCAAATGTATCATTGTACTTTGTATGTGCATTCTAGAAAATATATTGTTGTAAATGTATTCAATTAAGGTTTTGATTTTGTAAAGAAAATAATGAGTTAGATTTGGAGGAATTATTAATAGGAATTGAATACCTTATGGGGTTATGATAATTTTTATGTATTAGTAGATAATGTGTTTATAGTATAGGATAAATGTTGTTGATAATTGTCTTATGAAAAAACATAGGTTAAATAAATCAAAGAGGTTAGATAGAGTTAGTGACCTACTTGTGTTTATTGTTAATGATAAGGAAATAATGCAATGACTAGACAAATTGGTTGTCCTATGATAATGTGTTTTTAATGTTAAAATAATGTAGTAGTGGCTAGGATAGTTGCTATTGTAATTTGTATTTGTTGCATGACTATGTAATAGATATCATTAATGAGTTAGTGGATTATGTGACCCTATTATGTTAATAATTATGTCATGGTGAAAGAAAGAGCTTAGGAACATTTTTATTTGGTTTTAGAAAATGGATTTAAATCTAATAAGCATTATGTTGCATTCTTATGATGTCATTTATTATTGCATCTATATAAGTGGATGTCCTTTAGATATGTTTCTTAGGTAATGATGTTAAGGAACCTAGTGAGGACCTAGGAATATGTGGATAATTCCGCATTCATATTTGATAAGTAAATGAGTAACAAAATATTGCATCGCTAATTTATGCTTCATTTAATATAATTTGTAGATGGCATTATGGACTTAATATAAAATCTTATAATCACATTAATAGTTTTTAGTAATTGTTTCAAAAAAAATACTGTACTATTGGGAGGTTAGTTAGTATTTTCTTCCTAGGCTCCTTAGTGAGGTGTTACAACTGGTATTAGAGTCCAAGTTTCTATACTAAGAACTCTATGACTTGACACCCATTATGTGTGTGTTAGTGTCCTTTCACTTTGTGTCATCGATTTATTTTGTTATCTTAGTTTGATGAGATGTTAGTCACTTTGAAACTTATCATTTAATTCATTTTTCCATTTTCACTTATTTCTTAAACCTTAAAATTTATGGATAAGCTTGCTTCATACATTGTCTTTGTCAATAGGTTCTAAATTAACTCCATGATTCTTTGTGTTATATCCTATTTTTTGTGAGTGTTTGTTAGCTTACTATTGTACTATCCTAAAGTGATCTTATTTTTGTGCTCAATGATTGCAAGAGGTTGAGATTTGAAAGGTATTTGAGCCTAATAAATTTTTTTTTGGTGTCTCTATGTTGTTAATGCTTCCATGAATGTGTAAGATGTAACATTAGATCACAATTTCTTTCATGTGCTTATTAAGCTGAAATGATAAGTATTTTCCTTTCATGGATAGTAAAGCTCAATTTTGGAGTTCTTTCTATTGAACATATTGAATAACTGAGGGGGGGTTGAATTTGTTATTCCTACACACTTTACAAAAAAATTTATCTCTCAGTAAACTACTAAAAAACAATAATAACTTCTAATATATTGGTTAAGGACATAAAATATCCATAGAGAATGTAATAATGAAAGCACATGAACACTAACACATAGAAAACCAAGATTTATGTGGAAAACCCAAACTAGAAAAAACCACAGAGAAGCTAGTTCTCATGAAATGAAAACACCTATTAGGGTGACACAAGTTAAGGTTATTTGTACAAAGGATCACAACTGGTTATGCTCACTACAAGTAGGCCCATTGCCAATTAGGCTAACTACCATTAAATATGAACAGGCTCACTGCCAATACAAAGATTCTCAGTACCAAATTATATGAAGAGAGATTGAATCAACCACTGAGATCACTATCAACAACACTCTACCACACACACAATCAAGAACACATATATCTCCAGAAAAATGTTCACAATCACTTCGCATACAAGCAACACACAAGCCACATGAACAACATAAATCATTTCTCTTCTTATAATTCTTGATACCATCACTCTTGTCGCCCAAAAACATTTTGAAATAGGTCACACCAAGAAATTATCATGGTGGTAAGGAATGAATTGTGGACTTCCTTGACCAATACAACTTGCCTTACACATGCCAACATACAACGCCATCTCCAGATCTATCGGCTCCAATGGACATGATGAACACATTGCATAACAACATTTGGGATCAAAACACAAATGAACATGCTCCAAATAGTATCAACCCTAAACAACCAATCTGCCAAATGTTGCACACAACATAGAGCCAACATCGAAAAGAATAAGGATAGATATCTAAAGCACATATTTTGGTGAACATTTCTACCGAGACACACATACCTACTAATACCACCAAGAATATTGGTACATAACAACAAATACAAACAAAACATGAAAATGTATATCATATGTTGACATCAATGAAAATCATTAATAAAAACAACATGAATAGAATCAACTTCACATTCTAAAAATATCCCCCTTTTTCATTGATGGAAACATTCATCAATAACAAAGAAAAGGGATCCAAATGATATCATCATCAAGGTTCACAAATCTCCAACCTTTCTCCCCCTTTTACAATAATGACAAAGGGCCAAACTCCCTCTTACAAACTCACTCTACTCCCTCTCAGAGGAAGTTGTGTGGTCAAATATTGGTATCAAACATAAAAGAAACCAAAACTCAATAAATCATTAGCTCAAGAATTTAGCTATAGGAGGCCATATCAAATGAACCAACTAAATCCTCAAAAGAGGCTTATCACTTCTTAGTTGAAGTGAGTTTAATCATTTTTTGAATGCTCATCAAATTGACATGAAGGATTAGTAACTTGACTACTCCAAAATGGAAGATTCTAAATGCAATGCAAGATTAGAAAGAAACTAGTATGCAATATTTAAGCTAGGATGAAAGGTTAAGCTAGAATGAATACAAACAACTAGTATTCTAGGATGATAATGCAAGAACAATCTACTATGAAATAATGCAAGAAATAAAACTAGATTTAACAAATGTAATATTACTCTAAGAATGAAGTAAACTAAGAATGCAAGAGATCAATGAGCATGTAAATGAAAGAAACTAAGAGCTAGGAATTCAAATAACAAGATTACTCTAAGATTGCAAGAAAGCAAGAAAGCTAAATACTAAGATACAAATGATCAAGATTGGGACCCTTGAGCCAAGGAAGAGATTCCTTTTAAAAGAATTACCTCAAGAATGGAGGGATAAGATTAAGAGGCAAAATATGTGTGATTGAGATGAAGAGGAAAAATGAGAATGAAGGAGATGCAAGGTTAGGTAGATATGAGTGGTGAGGATTAAGAGGCAAAAGGGAGATGTTAGGTAGAATAAGAAAAAATAGCAATTTTGAAAGCACAAATCCCGTTTAATTGATAATTAATTAGAATTAACTATTTGTACACATGTGAATGTGTTCTTTTAAAAAAAGTGTAGGAATTTTATATTAAAAGAAATGTTATAGCAATTAAATAAATATGCAAGATCTAGAAATTTGATCGAAATAGGGGCTTAGGATCTACTAGACAAAATTTAGGTGATTACATTTTCCCCTCTTTGAATCAATGTGCAAGCAACACGTTGATTCAAAGAATAGATTGCAGATCAGAACCGACTCTGAATTTGATCAAACAAAGATCGATAAGAGGTATCAGCTCCAGAGTTGATTGAGAAAATATTGATGAGAGAGACAAGAATATCCAACCTAATATGAAGCAATGAGCCTAAATATTTGTCCAAAGATTTGGATTAACTACTTCGACAAGGATTTTGAAGAAGCTAACCACTTGAGAGACAATGCTAGGTCGATATGGGTCCTAATGAAATTGATATGCCCCAAGAGATTGAAATAGATACTTATCCGAGTGAAGTGATATGAAGTGATGAGAACACTCTTCCAAAAAGGATGCAAAGAATCTCAAGTTAAGATGCCCCGAATGATGATGTCTAGTCACTGATTGACTTGATCGATAAAAAATTTGGTTCAATTGCTAGATTTGCAGATTAGGAGATTTGATTGAAGAATATTTTTTATATTGTCATGCCCCCTCGGGATCGAAATGGAAAGGAAGAAATAAGGTGGAAGCAAGTAGGAATTGATAACATTAGCGGTCAACTGCTTTCAATAATAAAATAATCTCAGATTTTGATTTTGATCCCGACAATAGGATCAAAGGTAATGATGTGCAGTCAACTACCTCGACAGGGGGAAAGGAAGGATGAAATGAAAGTATATCTCAAGGGAGACCAAAAATGCACAACTACATGCATCCATAGAATGAAATGCAGCCTAAGACATGAGTCAAGTCACTGATCCTATAGTCGTTCATTTTTTATCATTTGAGCATTTGGGACATCGAAGGTCAATACAACCTTCACTGGTGTGAGAGCGACCATGGAGATATGAATACAAACTTATTAGATAAGATGTAGGAAACATACGTAAGCATTGAGGCACAAGAGTCAAGATGAATTGAACATGGTTTCCAAGTTAATGTTGTAAGATAACACCTGTACTGAGGCATAAGCAGCCAAGATAACCAGGAGTGTCATCATGCATGCCACACACAAGAAACATACAAGGAGGTAATTCTAACCTCACATAAGTGTCCAAATAAAGAGGGTCAAGGCATGTGCAATGTTCCAATTGTAATGGAGGCTCTTACTATAGACACCTAGTTCATTAGACAATGTAGGATCATTGAAATCACACCACAAGAAGAAATCAAAGAAAACATGTTATGTCCCCAGTCATGAATCTCTAGTCAAGTAGACATCGTCGAGTGACCTTAGAAGACATAAAAAGAGAAAATCAATGATAACAGACAACATGCAAGAAAATAGTTCATCATATCTCAGTCCTTTTTAGTTTTCTATGATGTAATTTATGTTGGGTGTTAAGGAGCACCTTCATGCCAATGTTGAAGTGAAAATGCATAGTGAATAGCACAAGATATGATATGTAATAAGAAACACAGTTATGTCCAGATTGGTAGTGTTAAGAAACACTGTAGGATTGGTGTGTTGAGAAACATCAAGTAGTGTCAGTGATACATTTCCCATCAGGAAGGACTGATAAATTGACTCAAGTTAAGCTCAATAAATTGACCAAGTGATAAAGCGCTAACAGCTAAGATAGGCGTATGATTTCCCCTAGATGACAAAGAAGAACTAAGGACAAGACTAAGACTAGTTCCAACCCATGACGTCACAAGGAAACAAAAAGCAAGATGGATGTAGGGAGACTAATGGAAGTACAAGAGTTGAGTCATGCATTGATAGATGGAGAGTTGATTACAAGTGACACATGTTTGCTAGGTTTTCACCACTTGGGATTATTTTATTTTTGCTACCAAGGCACCTGTTTCCAAGTTATCACCAAGGCACCTTTTTTTTTTTTTTTTTTTGTTCTTTTCCATTTTTTCTCTTCTTTTGTATTTTTTTGATGGATACATCAAGGTGCCTGTGTCCAAGTTTTCATTAGGATCATTTTTTCAAGACTTTTTACAAATTTTTAGGATTTTTTTCAGGACTTTTTATGCTTTTTAGAATTTTTTCAGGATTATAGATTACTGTGCGAGAAATGTAGAATGTCTAGTTGTAGAAGTGTTTCAGGTGCAGAGCATTGAGAGGCTCTATGAGAACTTTGCCTTCTGGAGTAGCCATCTAATAAGCTTCAAAACTAAATTTTATAGTGATGACAAAAGGGACCAACTAGTTGGGTTCAAATTTACCTTTTTGTTCTCTATGTTGTTGATTCTTTGGGTTCTCTCTCAGACTGAGATCACAGACTTTAAATTCTCAATGTTGAACCTTCTTGTTGTAGTCTCAAGACATTCACTTTTGATAGACCCTCAGATGGTCAAATGTTTCTTTTTCGCACTCATCTAGTAATTCTAGCTCTTGAAGTTGGGAGATTCTGTAGTCATCGTCAGTGACAAGCCCATGTAGTGATACCCTAAGGGAAGGTATCTCAACTTTGATTGGTAGGATATATTTATAACCATAGACTAAATAAAATGGTGTATCTTATGTTGGCATTATAATTCTTGTTATGTAAGCCCATAGAGTTGGATTGATCTACAAATGCCAATCTCTTCCTGATTTGTTGATTGTGCGATGTAAGATTCTCAAGATTGTTTTGTTGGATGATTTTTCTTGTCCATTCCCCTGAGGATAGTAGATTGAGTAGGATTGGTGTGTGATATGAAATCTATTATAGATATCATCAATATCATTATTCTTGAACTGGCCTCCCTTGTCTGTGATAATCAAGGATGAAATCTTATATCTGCAGATGATGTAATTGAGGATAAACATAGCTATCTAGTTTCATGTTGCATAGATGAGAGGAATAGCTTCAACCCATTTGGTAAAATACTCAATAGTTTTTATGATGAACTTGTGGAAGTTGTAAGAGGAAGGATAAATTTGACCCACAAGATCAAAATCCCATTGTTGAAATGCCCAGTGAGTGATAAAAGGAAGCAAATCACAAGCTGGAGCATGAATAAGATTCCCATGAAATTGACACTTTTTATAGGTCTTAGAAAATTGAATAACATCTTTTTCCATGATAGGCCAGTAGTAACCATCTCTCAAGAGTTTCTGATCTAGGGAAAGACCATTCAAGTGAGACCCACAAAAATACACATGGACTTCTCTTAACACTTTGTTAGATTCCTCATGTTCTGGACACCTAAGGAGTGCATCATCTAGACTCCTCTTAAACAAGTCATTAGTGATGAGTAAATACTAAGATGCACTTCTTATAAGGTTTCTTTTTTCATTTTTAGATAGGCCTTCAAGAATAGTTTGGTGTTAAAGATAATGATAGATTTGGCTATATATGGAAGTATTAGGAGAAATGATGGTGCAAACAATCTGGGAATATGGTGTGTCATAGGTAGGAAATGGAAGTTCTTCCACTAGGAAAACATAAAGGAACTGATGCTCTTCAAGCTGTAGCATTGAGGCTAAGGTAGCCATAGCATCTTCTACTTTATTTTCTGCATGTGGTAACTATTGAAGAGTGATGAATACAAAGTATTTCTTTAAATCATCAACTAGACGTTTATGGTAGTAGCTTCTTATCTCTAGTTTGATATTCATCAATGACTTGGTTAATTAACAACTAAGAGTCACCATAGACATGAAGATCTTTGATTTTCCATTAAATAGCTAGTTTGAGCCCATTATCTATCCCTTCATATTCCACCGCATTGTTTGTGCATGTGAAGATCATCTTGTATGCTTTAGGGATCTTATAACCTTATGGAGAGATGAACAAAACTCTAGCACTGATGCCTTGTTTTGTGAATGAGCCATCAAAGTACATTTTCCATGGATGTTGTGTCAAATGTAAAATGGATTCATCAAGAAAATCTACCACAATAGGTCGTGTATCTTGTAATGGTGTGTCTGATAGTTGATCGACCAATGCTTTCCCTTTGATTACCTTGTGGTCAACATATGTGATGTCAAATTTACTAAGTATCATCACCCATTTAGCTAACCATCTTGTTAGTGTTTCCTTGTTTTATAAGTACTTGAGATGATCTATTTTTTCTATCACCTATGTAGAATAAGCCAACATATAGTGCGTGAATTTTTTAGAAGCAAACATTACAACTAGACATGCCTTTTTAATCATTGTATTGAGCTCATAAGACACCAGAGTTATACTAATATAGTAGATAGCTCTTTTGTGTCCTTGATCATCATGTTTTGAGAAAAATTCTCCCAAAGAGGAATCAGTATCTGAAATGTAGAGTAGAAAAGGTTTACCAAGAGTAGGATCCATTAGTACTAGAGGATTAGCTAGATATTCTTTGATTTTTTGGAAGTATTTTTTGCAATCCAAATTTTATTTTAAAGTGACACCTTTATGAAAGGTCTTAGTAAATGGTTGTGCCTTGTAATCTAGCTAAGAGATAAATCTTCTAATGGATTGCAACTTTCCTTGTAATGTCCTCATTTGACTGATGTTGCATGGAGGTTGCATTTCCATAATTTCTTTGGCTTTGGTCAGGTCCACCTCAATTCCACATGTTGATACTATGTATCCAAGGAGCTTGCCAGAGGTGACTTTGAAAGCCCACTTCTTAGGATTGAGCCTTAATTTGAAGTGTTCCATTCTAGTGAAGATTTTGTCTAAGTTAGCAAGGTGAATGTCCCTAGTAGTAGATTTTTACAATGTATCGTCAACATAATCTTCCATGATTTTGTGCATCATATCATGAAATATGGTCATCATGGCACATTCACATGAAGCTCCAACATTATTTAAGCCAAAACACATGAAATTCTAGCAGAAGGTTCCCCATGCATAAGTAAATGCTATTTTCACCTGATCCTTAGGTGCGATGCAGATTTGATTATGTCCAAAAAATCCGTCCATCAGGGAATACATTTGATAAGTAGTAGTGAGGTCCACAATCATGTCAATGTTAGGTAATGGGAAATCATCTTTACTACAAGCCTTTTTTAGATCCATGAAGTCTTTGCATATGCGAGTTGACTTGTCATCTTTAGAGATAGGCACGATGTTAGAGATCCAATCAACATAGTCTATAGCTTGAATAAATATGGCTTTGAGTAATTTATCGAGCTCAACTTTAACCAGTAATGCGATATGTGGATGCATTTTTCTTATCTTCTATCTCACTAGTTTGATGCCTAGAGAAATAGATAAATGATGCATGATGATATTTGTATCAAATCCTAGCATATCTAAGTAGGACCATGAAAAATTGATTTTGTTCTCTATGAAGAACTGGATAAACTTTTGTTTTTTGTATTTAGATAATGATTGTGCCAGATGCATAATTTGTGGATTCTCAAATATTTCCAAATTCACCTATTGTGTAGGATCAATAATCACTGATGACCATTCTTGGAAGTGCTTAGGGAGAATATCAAGTAACCCATTCATGGGCACCTCAGAGAGGTTTTCACCATTGGATGCATCATTTATTTTTACTATTTTAGGGTCTGACACTGCCACAGAGTGGTTTTCACCATCAAACCACTTGCTCTTTTGTTTTTATTTCTTTAAATGAGATACTTGATATCCTCCACCACTATTCTACCATTCATTTCACTGGTGAAAGAAGGGGAAGGTTCAATAGCATTTAGATAATAAGCTAGTTCATGGTTAGTGTCAAAGGATATGAGTTAAATAGATTTGAAAGGAGTCCAGCCGATTAACTCAAGATGGATAAGGGATAAAGGCTCAAAAATTTCAAGTGCAAAGACACAGGTATCATCTTCATCATTTATGAATGTCCCTAAGAGATCAAGAAATTTATCCTCCATAGAGAATTGTTGATCATGAGTTATCCTAGAAGCATCAAAGGATCTTAAAGAAGTATTACATGAATCTAACCAAGATAGCCTATTCCTAGAACTAATTCCCTCTTCTCATTCTTGAATAGTTCATTATTCCAAAAGTGCATGAACAGGAACCACCTCAATCCTATGCCTTCCTAAATTCCTTGTAGTTATCATAGGATGAGGTCTTATGTACCCATGGTTTTCTTGATCAGCTAGAGTATTGTCTTGGTTATAAGAATATGGCCTAGGAACCATAGGGATGATATCCATACAAGGATTGAAAGGATCTTCATCATTTATTTAGTCTCAAGAATTTGATCTCTCTCTTCTTTCAAAATTTATAAAAGTGGCATACCTGTGCATGACATCAACTTGAATTTCCATTGTAGCATCTGATAGTGAGTCCCACTCATATTCATGTGAATCTGTTTCACTATTGCGAAACTATTTGATGGAGAAATGTCCTCATCATCACTTCCTTGTCTCTCTCAAGAGGTGTAATTTTAGTGTCAGGAGCTTGTTCAGTAGTAGTAGCAATAGAGTACTCTAAAATAGGCACAAATCTAGGCATATCCAAGATGTGAGAAACATCAACAAGTTTCCCCCAATTAGGATGCAAGTGATCAGGCTCAACAATGTTTTTAGCAACAAGAGTAGTGGAAGCATTAGTAGTCATGATTAGCTCAGGAGATTGAGTGAGATCTTCTTGATTAAGACCATTTTTTGCTAGATCCCCAAGTTCCACTAGGTCATTTTATTGAGGCAATTGAGATGGCATATAGGATTCTCCTTGATAATCTAGATTATCATTTTGAATATGTAAGATCCTTTTGTATGTCTTTGGTTGAAATTTTTCTTCTTCCTCATCTGAGTCCTCATATTGGTCAAATGTGGGAGTGATATTTCTAGGTTTTTCAAACTTATGTTCATGGTAGCCAACATCAGTCTTGTCTTTAGGATTTCTGAATTCAGCATGTAGAGGTTCAAGGAGACCTTTTCCTTTTCTGAGAGGACTTCTCCTATAATATCCCATTTTGTGCAAAAGATGGTAACCTATACCATACTTTCAGGTGAAATCACAACATATTTTACCTCCTATTCAACTTCTTCTCCCTTATAAATCCATTATATCACAACACTCTCTTCCTTTTTCTAATTCTAGGGGAACTTTAGCCTTAACCATTATGGTACCTTCATGTATGATAGGTGGTTTTGTAGCTATAGGAGGTAATGAGGGAGATGGCCTACAATAAGATCTTGGGGAAATTGGAAGACTGTCCACTTGGTATTCTCCCATACTAATAGGTCTGACTAGTATTCTTTTCCCATAGTTGGATAAAGTTTCTTTTCCATTTTCTTTTGCTTCTTTAGGACTTGACCATTCTTTGTTGTGAGGAATAATTCCTTCTTCTTGTTTAAGATTGCTACATGTGTATGTAGAGTCAGTAGGAATAGTAACCTCAATTCTATTGTGAGGAATATTAATACATTGATGGTATGTCAAAGGATTTTCTTGGATTTCATGGATCCATGGGTGACCCAGAAGTATTTTATATGCTAGAGGAAGATCCAAGACCTGACAAATAACATCCAACTGAACATGACCTAACCAAATGGGAAAGACTACCATGTCTTTTGAAGAGCATTCATCTTCATCATATGCCTTGATCGTTATTTTTCATCGAGGATCAATAGCATGTTCTAAGAAACTGAGAGCTTTAACCAAATTCAAAGTGTAGATATTCAAAGTCATGCTTCCATCTATAAAAATGTGCTTAACCCTATGCTTTTGTATATGGAATTCAATGTGGAGAGTTTGATTATGTGGATGGATAATAGATTTGACATCTTCTTCTAGAAAAGTTAGGTAATGAGGTGAAGCAATATGACCGACCATAGAGTGGAATTTATCTATGTCTAGGTCCTTAGGTACATTAGCCATAAGAAGGGCTTGATCAAGAATCTCTCTATGAGAAGGAGATATTTTCAGCAATTCAAGAATTGAAATCCGAATTGACATGTCTTGGATTGGTCAACTAGATTATAATCATGGGTTGTCAATGAAATAGTAGGTTTAGATACTTGTGTTGTTGTTGGTTTGGAAGATGAGGAGGAAGACTAACTGGATCCTCGTAGAGAGACTTTTCCTTGAGAATGGGTTACTACATTAGATGACTCAGCCTGATCCTTGCCTTTGATCTTGACAACATTAATAGTTTGGTCAGAAGACTCAAGCATGTGAATCACATTGTCAGTATCAGGGTATGTGTAACAAACTTTGTTGTCTTTTTCCTTAGAAGATATTTTGGAAAAGGCTCCTTGAAAGCCTTGTGATTAGTATTCATTTGTGGGGGATCAATCACAATTTTCTCATTATCAATCAAATCTTGGATGATATTCTTAAGGTTCGTGTAGTCATTAGTCTTGTGGCATTTTTTGCAATGGTAATCGCAATAATGGTTATCATCCCACCACTTAGGTTTTATCTTAGGATCATATGGTTTAGATTTATTAGACAAAGTGATGATTTTTCTGGTCAAAAGCATCTTTACGACATTCTCAAGTAATTATCCAAGAGAAGTAAAGTCTCTCTTATGCCTAGGCATCCATGGCCTATTTCTATTGATTTCAGGTTTAGAGCCTATTTGAACACTCTTGTTAGCTCTTACTGTAGTGGACAAGTTAAAAGATATCTCTTTAGGCTTGGTAGAGGTAGATGTTAAGGTCCTACCTATGATTCCTTCATTGATGACATCTTTGGTTTTATTCCAGAACTTTTTCTTTTCCTTTTTATGTTGGTTGTTGGAAGAGGATTTGTTCTCTTTATACTGAAGAGTAATCTCACCTTTATGAACAAGGACATCCTCTATGAGTATAGATGATATAGATGATTCAACCAATTTTGTGAACAAAGAATGCATCTACATTTACAATGCATAATTAATTTTAGGAACCAAAGTATTGATGAACATATCAATCTTCTTAGTCTTGAGATCTATTGAGGATAACGTGAATAAAGATTCCTTCATCACTGAAGGAAAACCACAAAGGACTCCCCTTGGTGTTGTTTGATATTTCATAGATCTAGCATGGTGATAACATGTTGAATCTTGTAAGATTATTGTTGAATGAGTCTTTTCACTATTTGGTCAAATGTCTTAAGTGGAGGAGATAGTTTAGTGAACAACTCCATAGCTTGACCACTACGACTCCTAGGAAAGAGCCTCATAAGATAAGTGGGTTCATACAAGAATTCCATAGTTAGTGTGAAAAATTTTGTAAGATGGTCATGAGGATCTCTACCATAGTCATATTTGTCATATTTTTGAAACTCAACATTGGGAGGAAAAGGAGGCATGTATAAGTCATTGTCAAATGGAAATGAACATATAGCCTCAAGTGAAAAGGATGTCGTTAGTTGTTCCTTCTCTTTTTCCAAGCATAGAATTTATTTCTTCATCTCTTCCATTTGTTTCTTTGTAACCTCCATTTAAAATGGTCCCTATTTATTTATCAAGTTGTCAACATCAATGTTGTGAGGTAACTTAACTCCTTGCAAGGCTAAGTGCATGAAGTATTTGTCTTTTTCTTGATTTAAGGTCAACTTCATAAGTTTTTGCAAATGTTTGTCTTGTTGGAATTGTATGATTTCTTCCTCAATTATCTCAATGTCTGAATCATCACTCTGTGAGCCATATTAATCATGTCTAGTTTATTGAGAGGCATTTCATGAGCCATTTCTAGAGGTGTGATTATCAAATCCTTGGTCCAAATGTTCTTGATTTCCTTGTCCAAAATGTTTGTTTCCTAATTGTTTCAAAAATTTCCCAATCTTCCTATTTATCTCTTCCATGGTTGGAGTGTAAGAAAAAATGTTTTCCAACCTAGGTGAGCATATCATTGACTCACTAAAGGTATTATCAAAGGGATTAAAACCAAAAGGTTCAACTTCTCCTCTAGGTGATTTGTCAAAGTTTGCTTCGGGTTTCTTTCCTTGGAGGATCTGATATCTAGTTGTAACAGACATGAAAGAAGATTGTCAAGAGCTAAATAGGATGTCCTAGAATGACTTTATTTTCAAACTAGGTAAGAAAAGTGTCCTCTTGTCCAAAGTGAAAAAGCATAAAAAGAGAGAAAAGATAACTTTCCACAAGATGCCCAAGCTGCGGGAAGATACCCTATGTATGATACTTGTGAACAAACAAAGATAAGATAAAAGCATCCAAAAGAGATGATAAGAAGGGGATGGACAAGTGAACAATTTACTAACCAAGAGTGTAGTCAAGAGATCCAAGTAGTATTTTTCAGCTAAATATGGCTCCTAACTTGTTGGAATGTACCAAATAATAGGAAGAGCTAAGAATAACACTAGAGAATCTATATTGACAACGTTTAATCTTAGTTTCAAAGTTTGACTTCAAAGGATTGCGATGGTTGAATGATAATTTTAGAGTATTTTCTAGACCAAGTTTTATTATTTATGTTGAATTAAAATGATGTGAACAAGAAATTGTCTCCAAAAAATCCAACAAGGGACAAAGAAACCTTGCAGATACAAGCAATTGTGAAGTCTAGCAAGGTATGTAAATGTGTCAAATGTATCAAGTGTATGTTCACAATAGTCTTCATGGGTCTTAGAACATCAAAGAACATCAAGAAAACTCTACCTAAGGTCAAGAAGGAGGTTGTTCTGACCTTTTCCCACAATTTGATGCTCTTGGCCCCATAATTAAGTTGTTGAATGGCCTTTCCTAGGACTATGCAAGTTATGGATCATTTGGAAGAGATACAATGCTCGTAATGCATGTCTTTCCATGTTTCCACATTAAAGCTTTAGCATCCAAGGGAGAACATATGGTGAGTAATCTTGGGGTCATCTGGGTAAGTCCACTTGGATCAATCCTTGCACAAAGGAATTCACACAACTAAAATGGTTTTCCTCTAAGTACTAAGGTTTTTAGCAAGGGTTTTTATTCATGACTACCCCTTGTAGTTCCACAAGAAGAATTAAGGCCTATATCCCTACAAGCACCCAAAATGTATATTCTCACAAGAAAGATTGAGACCTCTTGGACCTATACAATTTGAATGTACTCCCCTTGTGGTCTTGTAAATAAGATTGAGACCATGACGATCCTACAAGCACTTAGTCAAGTGTAGTCTTGCTTAGCAAGATTGAGGCAACTAGGCCCTACACATGAAGAAGCATTGGAAGTAGAAAATAATCAACTCTTCCCTCTCTTTAGATTGAAAGAAGATTTTGATTATAGTGGGATGGAGTTAGTCGGGCTTTCTTGTTCCCCACTTGGGTCATTCCCAAAATATTTCTCTCTTGGCAGGCCCTCTAAAGGTAAATGCAAGAAAGTAAGATGGATAGCTAATGGAGGTCAATATTTATGATTTTCCATAAGGAAAAGAGCTTACTCTCCTACTCTATAGTTTCTCCAATACACATCAAACACATGTTCATTCACACAAGATTCCTCTTACAAGTAACCAATCAAGTAGGTCAAGATTTTTTATTCATCCTCTAGGAGGTGAAGAGCATAATCTCCTACTACTCAACTAATCACAAAAAAAGAAACCTCCTAGTTAAGCTAGGTGCCTAGAAAACCAAACTTATAAAAACACAATGTTGATTTGTATCTCCAAGGAAACCTACAAAACCTATGAATTAGTAGTCTCCCAATAAGTCTTTGACAAGCGTCCTACATCACAAAAGAATTAGTAGTCATGAAACATGCAAGTGTTGACGTCTTTGGCAAGTGATTTCCTTATAATACATCTTGCAAAAACCTATTAGAACCTACAAAAGAGAAGATCAAGGCCAAGCCACCAAAAAAAGAAGAACAAACCAAAAAAACTTGAGAGTTAGGACTCTAAAAGTACTCTCTATTTCTAATACGAGAAGTCACATAGACTTTCTTGAGATGCAGACTCATACGAGCATTCACATAGTGTAGTTCAAGTAAACTAACTATTCACCTTTCAAAAATGAGCATTTACATAGTGTAGTGTGAGAAAACTCAGTGTTCACCTGTCCAATACAAGAATCCTCATAGAGAACTATGAGTATACTCATAGAGAAGTATGAGTAAAATTGAAGTCTGATACAAGTATTCTCACTGCATGATACGCACACTGTCACAGTTTTGGAAAAAAGTAAAAAAAAACTTAAAAATAAAGGGACAATTTCTTGATTCTTGCCCCAAAATGGGCTCCAAAGATGTGTGGTCAAATAGTGGTATCAAACATAAAAGAAACCAACACTTAATAAACCATTAGCTCAAGAATTTATCTATAGGAGGCCATATCAAATGAACCAACTAACTCCTCAAAAGTGACTTATTGCTTCCTAGTTGAAGTGAGTTTAATCCTTCTTTAAATGCTCATCAAATTGGCATGAAGGGTTCGTGACTTGACTACTCCAAAATGGAAGATTCTAAATGCATTGCAAGACTAGAAAGAAACTAGTTTGCAAGATTTAAGCTAGGATGAGAGATTAAGCTAGAATGAATGCAAACAACTAGTATTCTAGAATGATAATCTACTATGAAACAATGCAAGAAAGCAAACTAGATTTAACAAATGCAATATTACTCTAAGAATGAAGTAAACTAAGAATTAAAAAGAGAGAAATGTGCATGTTAATGAAAGTAACTAAGAGATAGGAATTCAAATAACAAGATTACTCTAAGAATGCAAGAAAGAAAGAAAGCTAAAGATTAAGATGCAAATGATCAAGATTGAGACCCTTGAGACAAGGAAGAGCTTCATTTTAAAGGAATTACCTCAAGAATGGAGGGATAAGATTAAGAGGAAAAAGAATGTGTAATTGAGATGAAGAGGCAAAAGGAGAATGATAGAGATGCAAGGTTAGGTAGAGATGAGTGGTGAGGATTAAAAGGCAAAAGGGAGATGTTAGAATAAGATAAAATAGAAATTTTGAAAGCACAAATCCCCTTTAATTGATAATTAATAAGGATTAAGTGTGTGTAAACATATGAATGTGTTCTTTTAAAAAAAGTGTAGGAACTTTATATTAAAAGAAATGTTATAGCAATTAAATAAATATGAAATCTCTAGAAGTTATACCATAGTATAAGCTTGATATAATATTTTTGATTCTTGATTTAATTATGCAAAGGGGATTTTTAGGGTTTTCTGCATAATTATGTCTAGTAACTATGCCTTTGAAATTTAGGATTTTATTTGAGGCAATTTGATCGAAATAGGGGCTTAGGCTCTACTAGACAAATTTTAGGGGATTATAGAAATCGTCAGACACTGATCTAGAAAAGAGTAGTCATGCAACATGTTGGACCAATGCACAAACTGTTAGAAATAGGAAATACTGAGAGGGGGGGGGTGAATCAGTATTTCACAAAATTTTACTTTTGCCCACTTATGGATATAACAAATTACTTTAAAGCATAAGAAACTAAATAGCATATATAACAATAAATGTAAAGAACTCATAACACATGATATGTTCTCAAGGAAACCTTGGCCAAGGGAAAACCCCAGTGGGGATGGTACCCACAAAGATCCACTAATCAAAAGATATCCTATTAAGGATGTTGACCCTGTTAGGAGCTTGTTACAATCATATAGTGTATCAGTCCTGGTTAAGGGACTATAGGCCTTGTTAGAAGCCTCAACCCTGTTAGGAGTTGTAGATACAAAACCTGATTACCAAATGAGTTCACTACCCAAAAAAGTAATACAAATGTTTACTGATTACAATATGGTACTACTTACAACTTTGCATCAACAAATTTTTCTGCTATCACAATATACAACTATCACAAGTTACATGTTACATTTCAAGTATGTTCGGTACATCTTTATTTATACAAGATACAAACATAATATCTTTCTCATGTCAGATTGCATATATTTATCCAAGAGTAAACATCTAGGATGTCATCTCTTTATAATATTAAGTCATTATTTTGACAAGCAAAATAATCCCTTAATTCATTTACTAGTTCTGCCTTCAAAACTGCTCTGTCGGCTGTACTCTGTCATCGGTAAAATAGTCATAACTTTGTCCGTACTATCCATACTCTTTTTTACACTAAGATGGGGTATCCTTAGACACCATAGAGTCTATGTTCAACTATGCAAACTCTGATCATGCTCTAGTGAATGTCGCTAAAACAAATTGTATCGGGTGCTCTGTCAAAAACACTGTTTCATACTTAGACAATTTTAGTCTACAATCTTCCATACTTACTTTCCAGCTTATGCAATCTTCATAGGAAACATATGTTTCCATAATGACAACATTCATGTACATACCTTAGCCAAATTGCCAACAATCTCCCCCTTTGTCATTGGTGGCAACATATGAGAAAATTGGCTACGTGTACACGTCAAAATCTCAAAATTTGTATCAAAATTGTGGCCATAGTATAAAATAAGTATACTATCCTTATATCTCCTCAAAATATAATCTTAATCTATAACACTTCATAATACTCCATAGAACTCCCCCTATGAGTATCCTTCCTTATCATATATAGACAATTTTCTAAGTATCTCTCCCCCTTTGACAACAATGACAAAATAAAGGGTGGAAAGGGATATACAAAATTGTGTCAAAATTTTTACCTTACTATCTTATTGCAAAGATGGTAGGCTTGAAACACAATCTGTAAAATCTATCTTCCAAGTCTCAAAATCTTTTTCCCACGCCTTCTTTATTGATTCTGCTACATTGAGTAAAGTACTCAATCCGTATGCTGCAATCTGACAAGCTTGAAGGAATTCAAAATTGAACTTCTAAAAAACTGTCTTAGCAATAAGACATTCTTCTAGCTGCTCTTCTATTATAGTCAACTTGATTGAGACATGCTCTCTCAAGATGTTTATCCTGATAATTTTCTTGTTCTTCTCATCATTCAAAGTCCTTATCTCATCACATAATTTTTTGATCTTTTTCTCAACTACACTGATCTTTATGTTTAGGCTGGCCAATGAGTTTGTCTCTACTGCAATTTCATCTGGCTTCTCTTTTAGCTTCTTCTCTTCCTCAATTAAAATATTTTCAGATTTTGTACACTGAATGTACAAACACTTTCTAGTCTCAAGATGTTTCCTTAAGTTCTTAATATGTCTATCAAGGCTATCAATGTCATTTTTGATATTCTGACTTATATTCTGCAACATCTTAGCTTCATAAGATGCCTGAGCCTTAACCTTAGCAATATCAGTCAAATTAGTGAACTCAACATCAAAATAATTTATTACCATCTTTTCTCTTTCAAGTGGGTCTGAATCAAAGACTTTTGTAGATATAACACTTTGTAGCTTCTCAGTCAAATCTTTCAGGCTACCTTCCAAATTCTTAACTTTCTTGTTCTTTCCAATAATTTTGTTCAAAGAAGTGATCAACTCTAATTGATCATCGTCATCAACCTCCTTGCTCAAATCTTCAATCAATGTTCCTATTCCTTTCCCCTTTCCAGTCTTAGGAGTAAGACTGATGTCTTCTTGTGGTTCAGTAGGTGTATGGGCCTCTATTTCCATTTGCACTTCTATTCAAGTAGTCTCTATTTCAATACTCTTTTCTTGCTCTCCCAAAACCAAATTGTCAACAATGTTATCCAAACTGTTGAGTACCACATCATCTAAATCTAAAGTAACTTTTGTTCCTTCAATGTCCATAGATTCTGTGCCAATGTTTATAGAAGAAGAGGGAATATCTTCAACTTCAACTACCTCTGCTGCTACCTCTGCCTATTCTGAACTCTGTTTCTCTGCTGGTTCTACAACTGATTGATCTTTGCTATCTTTTCCTGCTACCAAATTTGCTAGCACTTGCACAACTGCCTGTTTAGTTTCAGTCTTCACTTGTTCATACCGACCTCCCATTATTTGTATAGTTCTTCTTTTGGTTCTTAATAGGGTTTCAAGTGGCTTGAGGATCTACTTAAGGTGGTCATCATCTCTTATGTCACAAAACTGTCTTATCACATTCTCTCTCATTTTAGTATCTTCTTCTTATGCTCTCATCTTTCTTCTCACAAGTCTGTTGTACAAATCTTCTGGTATCTTTCCATGAATAGTATCAAATTTCTTGTTTGCCAAAATCATATGTGTAACCATTGCATTCTCTAGATTTAATCTATCAGAGGATCCATATAAATCATAGTATTTGTTCATTTTGGTAAAGTCTCCATGTTGCATTATATCTTCATTAACTCTTTCTATCCTTGGTTTCCATGATTTCTTCTTTATTGTTACTTCATCATCTTTTATCTTTGCAACTCTTCTAGGTACTGGTGGAACAATTATTTTTTGTCTTTTACCCAGTCCTGAAGCACTTGCCTTCATTCTTTTGCTTAGTGCTGAAAAAGAGGGTTTCTCTGTCTGACTAATTTCTTGCTCCTTCTCAGGTTCTTCAACCTTTACCTTAACTTGAGTGGGTTCTGTACTTGATGCCAAAGGTGGGACTGATAGTATCTCACTCTACCTTATTGCTTCTGCAGTCTTTCTTGCAATATCAGATTCCTTCTCACTCATACTTGATTCTTTTAGAATTTTCTTTATTGTAGACTCCACTCTCTTCTTTGATTGTTTCTCTTCCTTCAGTGTCTTTTCTGAATCAAATTTTTCATCATAAGTTCCAAATCTGTTGCCATGAGCATCCACTTTACTTTTCAACAATCTACTAACATATCCTTCTATTTCAATTTTAGAGATTTCATAGCCAAGAGGGTCTATGAATTCATGTCTAGGTTCTACTACCTCAAAGTAAGTGAAATCAGTATCAACCATAAAACATATATCATCTTTGTATTTCTCAACTAGGGATGGAGGAATTCTTGATCTATTTACCACAATGTTCTGAAAAGTTTTCAACACTAACTTTACACTATTATTAACCTTCTCAATAAGATGTTTCATGTAAACTTTATTGATTCTTACCATAGTATTCTCACCATCATTCCATTCAATAGTGTAAGGAAATATTCTTAGCAAGTGGAAGAACATGTAAGTAACCAATGAGGAAAATCTAAAGTGAGTGTATTTAGCTTTCTTTATCTTTTCCAAATTCTCAAACAACTATATTATTAGAATTTCACACATATCCACAGGCTTCTTCTCCACACACATCAAATAAGCAATGTGTACCATACCTGCTAGCATATCATCTTCTCTAGAACTTCCACAGAATTTTGTTGTCAAAATCTTACACAAGTATTTTACATCATCTTTCTTAATCTTACTAATGACTATACCTCTGCCATTGTATACTGAACCGGTGTTTTCAATCATAATCTTTCTCATGTTTTTCTCATTTAGTGGAATTGCACCAACTTTTGATAATCCAGTCACATCATGAATTAGGTCTGCAGTTATGTCTATAACTCTATCTTCTAACCAAAATTTACCATTATGTATCCTACTCAAAATGATCTTAGTACACTCCTCATCATCAAATTCATATTTCATAGAGTACTCAATGATTTCATTATTTTCTAGATTTTCATAACCTTGTTTCACTGATATATCTGAGTTGTACAATTTCTTATATTCACTATTAAAATTACTTTTCCTTAGGGTTTCATACTTGCATCCAAGATAACTTTTAACATTCTCTAAATGAAGAACTCTGTCTGGTACGAATGATAAAGCTAAACTAGCATCTCTTTCTGAGGGTTCAACTGGATCTTTCTTAGTTCTAGGTCTGTTCTTATCCTTAATGTTGTGAATCAATGACACATCCATGATTATATCTTATTTCTTAAGTTGATTCAAGATCTTAGTTGGATAAATACCTTAAATTCACAAAATTAGGGTTTTCGCTTGATCAGCGCTTCAAACTTCTGCAAATCACTTCCAAACTTCTTCCTTCACTTTCCAAATCACTTCTAATCACTTGATAATCACAATAACTTTGATTTCAATCTTTTAATACTTAGCATTTACTCGATCTGACATCGCATTGAATTCTTTTGCCGCTAAAATGCCAAAAAGTTGATTCTATAAACCTGCAACCATAAATCTTCTTGTGACCTCTCAAAACACAATATTTCTTTTTGTGCACTTAACCATAGCATTAGTATAACATAAAAAACCTTCTTCTAACTGTGAAAAACTTAAATCATTCAAAATCTAATTCTACACTAATTCTAAGTTCCTAAACTACAAAAATTTACATAATTCAAGTGCTTAAAGAAGGGTTAGGTAAAGAATCATTCTTACCATCAAATACATTACCTTCCTGATTACCTTCAATGCTGAATATACCTTCTTGATCTATGCCTTTAACAAATTTTACTTCATCTTCATTGCTATAGAAACCTTTCTCTTTGTTTCCTGCATTTTCATTCCTTCTTGCATAGTTTCTAGGGTTAGGGTTATGATGATAACCTCCATTGTTCATTCTGCAAAATCTTGTTGTGTGTCCAATCTTGTTACATATCTAACAAATGATTCCATTGGTTCCATATCTCGGTATTTGTTGATTGATTTGTGTCCTACAATTTCTAGCAATATGTCCAATTTTGTTGCATCTGAAACATACTATTCCATTTCCTCTTTTCATGTCTTCAGTTGATCTCTAATCTACATTGTTAGTATTTCTAAGAATTCTACTATTGCAATTATTCTCAATAACTTTAGATCTTCTAAATTCAATAGCTCTATGTCCAAAACCATGACAATTATAACAATAACCATTAAGAGGTTTGAATTGTTTACCTGTACAATCTCTCTTCATATGACCAATAGTATTACAAGCAAAACATCTACCTTTGAATTCTCTTTGCATACCTTTGGATGGTTCATCTTTCTTTGGTGGTTCTTCTTGCTTTGGTGATTCTTCTTGCTTCGGTGATTCTTCTTGCTTAGGTGTATCTTTAGATTTGTTTTCATCTAACTTCTTTTCTTCACTGCTTTCACATACATTCAGATCTAGTTTCTTTCTTTCACTAATTATCTTCAATATGTTAAATCCAAGACCAATTTTGTCATAGAATGATTTTCCATAAGATACTTGCTCATTAATATTTTCACTATTTGAATATAATCTCTCAAGTTGTTGTTTGGATTGAGTCAATTCACCTTTCACAATCTTGTTATATTTCTAAAGTTCATCATACTGTAATTTGACTTTATCAAATTCGGATGTTACCTTGCCAAGTTTAGATTTCAGATCTTCATTCTCATTCTTTAAATTTTCATTCTCAAATCTCAGATTGTCATTTCCATCTTTCAAGCTAAGCTTTAGATTTGCTATCTTCAATTCATGTTTAAGGATCACATTTTATTTTTCTAAATCATCACAATCTTCAACAAGAATTTCAGATTCCTTCTCAGATTTCAGATCTTCTATCTTACCTTTCAATTTGTCAATAAGATTCTTTGCATCATCATACTTTCTTTTCAAAGTGTTTCTTTCATCAGTAAGCATATCAATTTGTTCAAGAGCTTCTTCAAGATTCTTCTGTAACTGATCCATATCCATAGAGATCTTACTCAAGCTGCTAGGCTTTCCTTGAATGTTCCTTCTCTGAGTAACTGTGCTCTGATACCAATTGTTAGAAATAGGAAATACTGAGAGGGGGGGGTGAATCATTATTTCACAAAATTTTACTTTTTCCCACTTATGGATATAATAGATTACTTTAAAGCATAAGAAACTAAATAGCATACATAATAGTAAATGTAAAGAACTCATAACACTTGATATGTTCTCGAGGAAACCCTGGCCAAGGGAAAACCCTAGTGGGGATGGTACCCACAAAGATCCACTAATCAAAAGATATCCTGTTAAGGATGTTGACCCTGTTAGGAGCCTGTTACAATCATATAGTGTATCAGTCCTGGTTAAGGGACTATAGGCCTTGTTAGAAGCCTCAACCCTATTAGGAGTTGTAGATACAAAACCTGATTACCAGATGAGCTCACTATCCAAACAAGTAATACAAATGTTTACTAATTACAATATGGTACTGCTTACAACTTCACATCAACAACTTTCGTTGCTATCACAATATACAACTATCACAAGTTACATGTTACATTTCAAGTATGTTCGGTACATCTTTATTTATACAAGATACAAACATAATATCTTTATCCTGTCTACTTTCATATCTTTATCCAAGAGTAAACATCTAGGATGTCATCTCTTTATAATATTAAGTCATTATTTTGACAAGCAAAATAATCCCTTAATTCATTTACTAGTTCTGCCTTCAAAACTGCTCTATTGGCTGTACTCTGTCATCGGTAAAATAGTCATAAATTTGTCCATACTCTTTTGCACATTGAGATGGGGTATCCTTAGACACCATAGAGTCTATGTTCAACTGCGCAAACTTTGATCATGCTCCAGTGAACGTCGCCAAAACAAACTGTATCGGGTGCTCTATCAAAAACATTGTTTCATACTTAGACAATTTTAGTTTGCGATCTTCCATACTTACTTTCTAGCTTATGCGATCATCATAGGGAACATATGTTTCCATAATGACAACATTCATGTACATATCTCAGCCAAATTGCCAACACAAACCTATGCATTTAGGAAACACTAGCAAGGAGAAGAACACCCAGCTTCCCCCTTAGATACTCAAAAGTGTTTTTGCACAAAGGTTTTGTGAACATGTCTTCTATCTTCTCCTTTGTAGGCACATAATCAAGCTTCAATTCACCATCTAACACCTTCTCACTAATAAAATGATACCTGATAGATATATGTTTTTTTCTACAATGATGTACTAGACACTTCGACATACTTATAGTATTGTTATTATCACACATGATCAAAATTGGCTCTTTAAAAGTAATTCTTATTTCCTTTAAAGTTTGTTTCATCCATAATAAGTGAGTACAACATGAGGATGTTGCAATAAATTTTGATTTGATAGTTGACAAAGTTGTATAATCCTTCTTCTTTCTTGACAAGGAAACTAATCGAGATCCATGAAAGTAAGCTCCACCACTGGTACTCCTTTGGTTATCTAAACATCCTTCCCAATCTACATCAGTACAAGATGTTAGCATGAAATATAGGCCTTTTGGATACCACAATCCAAACTCTTTTGTCCCTTTCAAATAGTTGAATATCCTTTTCACTTCCATAACATGTGATTCTTTCAAATCATTCTTAAATATGGCTTCCAAGCATACTGCAAACATGATATCTAGTCTAGTAGTAGTTAGGTACAAAAATCCACCAATCATTGATATGTACTTACTTGCATCTACTTTTTGTGATTCATATTCCTTAATTAGCTTATGGTTAGTAATAATTGGAGTACATAGTGATTTGGAATTTTCTAACCCAATTTTATCGAGCAATTAATTGACATACTTGGATTAAGAAATGAAAATGTCTTTGTTACTTTGATTTACCTGCAATTCAAGAAATAAATTCAACTCTCCTATCATAGACATCTAAAATTAGTTTTGCATATCCTCTGCACATATTTTTCACAAACCATCCTTTCCTTCAAAAATAATATCATTAACATTCACAAGAACAAGTAGGATATGATCTGCATCTTTCTTGTAATATAGATTGTTGTCTATAAAACCTTTCTAAAACTTCTATCCAATCAAATATCTATCTAATCTTCTATACCAGGCTCTCAGTGTCTTCTTTAAAACATACAATGCATTCTTTAATATTCATACTACTTTTGGTCCTTCTTCTGATATGAAACATTTTGGTTGCTCAAGGTAGACATCTTCCTTCAATTGTCTATTTAAAACTGACCTCACATCCATTTGATAAACTTTGAAATCCTTATGTTCTACAAATGCTAGGAATATTCTAATTGCTTCCATCTAAGAAATAGGAGCGTAAGTATCCTCAAATTCAATTCCTTCAATCATAGTATATCCTTTGCAAAATAAGCTTTCCTTATTTCTTATCACTTAACCATTCTCATCCAACTTGTTTCAGTACATGAACTTTGTACCAATCACATTCTTGTCTTTTGGTCTAGGAACAAGTTCTTGGATCTCATTCTTGTCAATCTAGTCAAGTTCTTCCTTTCTTGCATTTACCCAATTCATATCATTGCATACTTCTATAGATTCAAGTTGAATCTTCAAAAGGAGACACAAAAAAACATGATCTTGTGTTGCTATACTTATGGTAACAACTCCTTTGTTCTTATCACAAATAATTCGATTCTCAGAATGATTTTTTTGTACATACCTTGGTTTCTTAGTTGTAGATGTTAGTGTCAATTGAGTCTCCTCTTCTTCTTTCTTACTATCCTTTCCTCTTTCCTTTCTATCATATTCAAACTCAATATGTCTCTCAAGAGTGTTCTTAAAATATTCATCAACCTTCACATTTTCACTTTCCAAAATTTTGTTTAGCCTTTTGTTGTAACATTGATAAGCCTTGCATCTTGTATAGTATCCCAAAAATATACCTTCATCTTCTTTGTTGTCAAAATTTTCAAGATTGTCTTCATCTTTTCGAATGAAACATTTTCTTCTAAATATTTTTAAGTAATTAACTGTAGGTACTCTCCCATGCCATAACTCATATGATGTTTTTCTATACTTCTTCCAGTACATAACTTTGTTCAGTGTATACACAACAATATGTACTACTTCTCTCCAATAGATTTCCATTAAACTTTCTTCCTTCAACATGGTTCTTTCTTCCTCTTGAATTTTCCAATTCATCCTTTCCACCACACCATTCTATTGTGGTGTTCTAGCTGCTGAAAAATATCTCTTAATGCCATATTTTTCACAATAAATATCAAACACATCAGATGTAAACTCTCCTCCTTTGCCAGATCTTGAGCATTTAATCCTTCTACCAAATTCATTTTCAATTCTAGCCTTGAATATTTTCAACTTCTCAAATGCTTCTAATTTTTATTCAATAAATGCAACCCAAGTCAATCTTGATTTTTCATCAACTTGAAAACTTCTTGTTCTGGTAGGACCACAAATATCAATGTGCACTAGCTCCAATAAACTAGTATATGAATAGTATTTTTCTTTGAATTAATCTTTTCTTTATTTTATTTCTTGACATCTTATACAAATCACATTATCTAGCTTGCATAATCTAGGTAAGTCTCTCACTTCTTGAGATGAACTTATTCTTACCAAATTATTAAAATTTATGTAAGAAGCCTTATCACCACCGAATCTAACAGGACCACCATCATATTTGTCAAGTGAAAAAAACTTACTCTTATCTCTAGTCATATGATGAGAACAACCACTGTCAACAAACCATTCATTTTTCTTACTTCTAACATATAAGGTAGTCTCAACATTATCATCAACCTCAATACAAATGTTAGAAATATCAATTTCATGTATTTTATCCTCTTTATCATAAAAGAAAAGAATCTTATGCTTCTGAATCACCATCCAAAATACTATCATCTTCATTCACATAGTAATCCTTCTTATTGAACTTTTTAAATCTATGTCTAGGACCCTTATCTAGACATCTAGTAGCCAAATGACCAATTTTACTACATCTAAAACATTTCAAAAGTAACATACCTTTGTACTTGTTAATACCTTTCTTTAGTCTTCTTACAAAGTTCACTTCAAATTATTCTTCATCATCACTATTAGGATCTTCATCTGATTCAATTGTCTCTAATCTTCTCTTCTCTCTCCCAAACTTCCTTATCTCGAATGTGGTTAGGGTGCCAAATAATTGTTCTTTAGTGAACTTATTTGGATCATACACCTCCTCAATTGCTGATAATTTATCACTGTAACTATCCGGTAATGTCATCAAGATCTTTTCCATGAAATCTTCATCAGTAATAGTGCCTCAGTTTTTACTTCACTCACAATATTCTCGGCTCTCTAAAAATAGATTTTAATATCCTCACCATATTCCATTATTAGATTCTCATAGTGTCTCTCAGCTGTAAACTTATTAGATAACTTAACCCTATCATTTCCTTCATAGATCTCTTTCATCTTTTCCCAAACTTCACAAGAAGTCTTCAAAGAAATAACTTTAGCCAATTCAGTCTTTGATAAAGCACTATTGATATCATACCTTACTTTTTCATTCTCCTCATATGGCTTTATTTATCCTAAGTGTTAAGGAAATTATGAGGAAATTCATACTTTGTCTCCACATGCTTCTAGGTCTTATAACCAACTGAAACCAAGTAACCTTCCATATGATCTTTCCATGAACTATAGTCTAATCCATCAAATGTGGGAATGTTCAATTTATAAGCCAATGGATTTTCCTTAAGAAATTAATCTCTTAACCAAGGAACCAAGATTTGATACCAATTGTTGAACATGTTGAATAACTAAGGGAGGGGTGAATCAATTATTACCACAAACTTTGTAAAAAGTTTTATCTAACAGTAACCTAATAAGAAATAGTAATAACAACTTCTAATATATCAGTTAAGCATATTAAAAATCCATAGAAAATGTAAACATGAAAGCACAAGAACATTGACACAGAGAACAAGATTTATGTAGAAAACCAAAACTGGGAAAAAACACAGAGAAGCTAATTCTCATGAAATGAAAATACCTATTAGGGTAACACTAGTTAAGGTGATTTGTACAAAGGCTCACTATCGATTAGGCTCACTAAAGGTAGGTTGACTTCCAATCAGGCTAAGTACCCTTAAATATGAATAAGTTCACTTCCAATACAAAGAGGATCACTACCAAAGTATATGAAAAGAGATTGAATCCACCACTAAGATCACTGTCACCAACACTTTTCCATGCACAAGATCAAAAACACATAAATCTATAGAAATAGATTCGCAATCACTTTGCATAAAAGAAACACACAAGCCACACAAACAATATAAATTCTTTCTCTTATTATATTGCTTGATGCCATCAACCATGTCGGCCAAATCTTTTTTGAAATGGGTCGCAAAAAGACATTATCGTGGTGGTAAATAATGAAACATGGGCCACTTCAACCAATACAAATTTCCTCACACATGCCAACATGCAACACCATCTCCAAAGCCATCAGTTCCAATAGACATGATGAACTGTTACATTCAGTTGGGATCAAAACACAAATGAGCATTCTCCAAATATGATCTACCACAAAAAACCGATCCACCAAATGTTGCACACAACATAGAAGTAACACCAAAAAGAATAAGGATAGATATATAAAGTGCATCTTTCGGTGAACTGGATAGATATCTGAAGTGCATCTTTCGGTGAAAACTTCTACCAAGACACACATACTATCGGTACATGTACCAATACCACCAAGACTATTGGTATAGAATAAATGATACAACCAAAACATGGAAATGCATATGATATGCTGATATCAATGACAACCATTAATGAAAACAATATGAATAACATCAAATTCACATTCTAACACTTTCTCAAGTGAAATTTAAAAGATTTAGTACTATGATCTATTTGGAATTAGAATTTGTTTCTCTCTTTCCCTCCTTTTTAATTCTTGATATGTGCATAAAAAATACTGGTAAGATAATGCATTATATATGTTTGGAAAGTTAGAAAAACCTTTATGTCTTTTCTAAGTGGGAATTGAGGAAATTAAGAGTACATTCTAACATGTGTATATATATATATATATGTGTGTGTGTGTGTGTGTCTTAAAAATTAAGTAAATATGTGAATATGATATTTTGATGATGCTCTCTCTCTCTCTCTATATATATCTACATCTACATCTACATCTACATCTACATCTACATCTACATCTATATATATATATATATATATATATATATATATATATATATATATATATATATATATATATATATATATATATATATATATATATATATATATATATATATATATATATATAAAATTTGAAAAAGACTAATTACTTATGTAGAACAATGTGTCATTTAAACATTCTAGTGTAAAGGGTATAGGTGCTTAAGTAAAGTAAATCCTTTGGGTAAATGACCTATGTCCCCAAAACTCATTTGGATTATAGAGTAATAAGTTAATTGCATTGATAAAATAAGAAGTCTTATAAATGAATATATTAATAATAGATCTATGAAAGAATTAGTACATTGTACGAATCTATATGAAATTCTCTATGTCCTTGTTGAGTTAAGAAATTATTTATCTTAGACTTGATAAAATTGAATATACGTTGATGAAAAGTGAAGGATAGGTGTGACTTATTTGAACTATCAGTAGTGATGTGTTTTCCTTTTGTTATTGGATTTAATATAATAATTCTAGATTAAATTCTTCACGTTCTTGCTTTGGGAAGTGCATGCTTTTAAATTAAGAGGAATTGAATGTGCTTTTGATGAATTATGCTTGACATGTGTAATAATGTGGATATATAAGTAGAAACATGATTAAATTTTCAATTGAGACTTAGAGAGGTATCTTGATTTGATGAATAATGGTGTAATATTTTGTTGATTATTAGTTTCCCCTCTCTAAGCATTGAATTTGTCATGTAGTCAAATGCTAATATCTTGTATAATAGGAGAGGAAAGTTTGATTTATAAATGATATTACCATAGGAGTTAATTATCTTTACTAATCAAAATATAAAGGTGTGTAATTGTGAAAAGAATGTGTTATAATGTGGTAGGATATTATCTTGTGTTAGTAGAAGCATATAGATGATCAGAATTAATCCTTGTTCCTGAAAAGAGAATGACATTATTATGTATCTTTTGTAAGATAGATCTAGCAACTCTGTACTGATATAAATGATTATTTTAGGAACATTAGGATATCACATATATTTTGAAGAATTATGTTTGTGATTCTGAATTCATCATAGAAGTGTACCTACTTGTAAATGTGAGAAAACCAGTGATGTGCACCATGTGTATTGTATAAAACCCATACTTTGTATGTGCTCCCATGTGATGGTGTGAATGAATACTCATAAATGGAAATCATATTTTTGTATTTGAGTATGGGAGAACCATACCACTTCTATGTCATTTCTTGATTGCCTCCCTACTGAATGTCAACCCACTAGTTGTTGATACTTTGATATGTGAAAGGGTAGTAATATCACCAATATCTTGGGTAGGATGGATACATGTGCATAATGGTAGCATGAAGAAACCTTAGCTTCTACTACTCAAGAAATGAATTAAGACATACCTTCCCTTGTGATGGACCAATTTAGGTGGTTCATGTGTATTTAGCTAGATCCTTATAAATATTTAAGTACAATAGATCTCAAATGGATGAGGAGTCATGCATTTTTATTGGTCTTTCTTTCACAATGGCATGCCCTTTGTTGAGGATGTCCCATCCTTTCTTGTTGGGTGACTGGCTACCTAATATTACATGTGCAAATTTATGATGATTTCACTTATCTTGCATTTGTGACCGACAAATTTGTTTTAAGTTGCTTGCAATGGTTTAGCCACTAATTGTGGGTCCTTTCATATACTTTTGGCACTTATATTTAGTTTATTGTTTCACACTTTCACACTACTGGAATTTATCTTTGTTTGTTGAAATTGAAGATTTACTTCTTTTTCTCTCCTTTATTTATGGATTTTGGGATGTCTAGACAAATTTTCTCCATGAAGTTTCAAAAGTTGGTCATGTATTGGGTCAGGAATTATGGATTTTAGACCTTGGGTCCGAATGAGATCTTTGCATTGTACCCTAGAGTGATAAACCATATTCTAGAGATGTGGATGCTCTTGGGCCATGTGATGTTTAATCCCAGTAATGTGGTTTTGCATGTATAAATATGCATATATTAGATTCATTTTCAATACTACATACTTGTGATAGAGTAGACTATCATGGTTGTTACTATTGATATCTGTTGGAAATTTAGTTGGGAAATGTGATACTGAGAGGGGGGGGGGGTGAATCATATATCACCTATTAATCCATTTTAACATTAAAAAAAACTTTGCATAGCATTACCACAAACTTCATCAATGTAATGGAACTAATACACTAAACATCATTCATGAAAGTACTCATAACACAATAATTTTGGTTACCTAGAAACTCGTGAAAGGTAAAACTGGGGTGGGGATGACACCCACAAATCTTCACTACTATAGTATAAAGTTTTCCTATTAGGGCTACAATTTGATCACAAAATATGATCTACCCTGTGAGGGGTCTTCCCTGTTAAGAGCTAAAAGAATTTTACAATCTACCTTGCAAAAGGATTTAAAACTTACAACTAAGTAAGCACTCGGTTAAGATATTACATAAGGTCTGTTAAAACCACTCTGTTAAGAGATTTACCCTGATACACTTGTTAGAATGTCTCAGTACTTGATCCTTCAATCTGCACTGTATGCTGATTATAGATCTTCTCCTTCCAGTATTGATTTGATCTTATCTATCAAGTTTATCTTTGTTCTGTCCTTCACTTCTTTACTCTGTTACACTTGGTCACTGAATTCTATCAGAATACTTCACTGGTCTGAATGTATTCTCTGCTTATTCCTCTCATTCCCTTCGCATCCTCTCACACACACATTAGGTTTCAGATCTCATCTCATATAGACAATTGAACTTCTCAAGATTTAAGATCTACGATTTAGATTTACTCTTTTTGCCTCTTAAGCTTTACTAATTCTGATTGGCTCCAAGTGTTGCAATGGGATCAATGATTGTAAAATAGGAGCGTAATCACCTCCATGATTTCCTCAACAAACAAAATACAAAACATGAATATCGGCCAAATGTTTTACCTCAATGATTGTGCCATAAGAAACTCATATGTCAATTCTAGTTAACTTGACAATTGATGTCTCTGGTACTCAACATTCACTGTACTCGGTGTTTGCTGATATCTTTGTCACTCAGCATAAACTACATTACATATCTTGGAAAGAACTAACTTGGCTAATACAAAAGTACTTAGTGACCATTGGTTTACTCGACAGTGACTACTGCTTGGTAAATATACAATACATGACTCGGCCTATACATGATGTCTCGGTCATAGTGATGACCAACCAACATTGCCTAGATAATGACTAAGTGTAAGACACTAATAGACAACAAAACTATAGGGATCTACAATCTCCCCCTTTGACATTAGTGGAAAAAACACTTGGTCATGACATTTATAATTATATTTACAAGAATACTTAGTATTAATAGAATACTCCCCCTAAGATATATACATATATAAAACTGAGTATATCATACCATTCTTATTCTGTTACCTCCCTTTGTGCCTGGATATGTCATTTAATTTCCCCCTTGTTTTTGGCACTCTTGATTTCTTCGAGAGTATGAATCTTGAAATATTTCTCCAGAAATGGTTTATGAAGCATCATAACCATATGCAATGCAGATTCCCAACCAGATGTTGCAACTTTCAGAACCTCTGATTGCACTTCTAGCTTGACAACTAGATTGACTAGGCTCTGGGCTATAGAAAGATGAGGATGTTTCTGTATTAAGTCCTTAGCCTTTGCTAACTCTCTTTGAATGGCCTCCAGATGAGGTGTTAACATTGTTTTCATAGAGAGTAGACGAGCTCTTATCTTACCATCATTAGCCATCAACTCGGCTATCCTCCCTTGAGTATGTAGAAGCTTGGCATAATGCTTGGAACTAGAACTTGCATCCAAGCTCAAGGATTGATGAGTAGAATTTATTTATTGTTTTAGTTTGTCTACCAGCTCCTAGTTATCCTTCATAAATTCTCTTATAGTGCACATTTTTGTATACAAATATTGTGCATTCACTACCACTTCTTTTGAATTTGTTATTAGAGTATAGAGTTCTACTTGCTTTACTGCAATCTCGATAGATACCTTGTTCAATACCTTTGTTTCAAACTTCCTTTCTGACCACTGCAACAACTTATCATTTCCTTTGCTTTCTTCATTAGTCACTTTCTTGACTATATGGACAAGTTGTTCCAATATGGGGTCAGAGTTATTTACATCAGTCATTTCAAAAGCATCAATAAATATTTCTTTTATCTCATGCAAGACTTGCTTTTTTTGATGTTCTCTTCTTAATTCTTCTTGTCTTCTTTTCCTCTTCAGTAGGTCTTGCAATATCTACATCTTCTCATATGATAAGTTATCAGAATCCCATTTTGGAATTACAATAACTTTTTCAATTGTTACCTCCAGTGAAGAAACTTTCACCTTCTTTTTTTGTGCCTTCTTCTTCGGTGTACTCCCACTCGACATCTGTACAAGAGCTTTGATTGCCTCTTGCTCTTTAAGCTCTTGGATATCAATATCTTTTTCCTTCTCTTCTTTTCCCTTATCCTCCATGTGAGGACCTACATTCACTAATGAAGACTGGTCTGCTTTATCTTTTTGTGACTCCTCAGCGGATGTAGACTGATGTGTAGTTGCCGATGGATCCTATTCCTTGGTAGTGCTCATACCAGCTAACATGTCAACTGTAACAACTTTAGGTTTGATAGGGGTTGATGTGATAGCTAATGTATCATCAATTTTTAGATAATCTATTACTTGTAAGAGCATAGTATTACTGTTGGAAAAGATGTGTCTTTTGCTTCCTTGGATTGTATGTCTTCCTCGGTCAATACCCGAGTCTTTATTGGGGTATCCTCTATGATGTCAACAATACTTACTATAGATAACTTTTGACATTTTTCTTCCTTGGGAGCTTCTTTCTCTTGAATAAGTGGCTCAATTACATCTTGTGCATTATCTTGCTCAACACCCTTAGATGTGCTAGCATCTTGATGTGCATCCTTGTCAATTAGCAAACCAAAAATTATCTTCCAAGTCTTTAGACTTGCCTATACAACATCCTCAACCTTGTGTTGAAGGATAGAGTAAGCTCTAAGTTTAGGAATGAATCTATTCCTGTATTGTTCCACAAATTCTTGAATACTGGCAAAGGTTAGATCCAGTGAAACTTGAGCTAGTGTGCTCTCCCTTATCTTCTTCTCAATCATTAGAGAAAACTCCCATTTCTATGAAACTCTATTGCTTAACTCCTTAGGGACTAGTTTCGCCAGCTGTATAGGTAACATCTTGAAAGTGCAGAGCATCTCAAGAACAACTTCTTCTACTTTCTCCTTATCTCCTATACTCATGCTCTCAAATCTTAATTGCTTCAAACCTGCAAGTCCAGTGGAGTTCTTGATAGTGTGGCATATTTCATCCACTTTTGGTGTTATACTTTATACTTCAACCTTCTTCTTTACCTCCTCATCACTCTCTGCCTCCTCATCATCTTTATCCAAAATAAGTTTCCTCCTAGGCCTTTTTCTTGTCTGGTTGGGCACTGCCTTAGGTTGAACAACTTTTCTTTTCCTTGATGCAAGGGTTTTCTTTTGTGACTCAGTAGCTATGGCTATAGAGCCTACCCTTGTTCTCGGCCTAAGCATAGGTGACGATGTAACCTTAGGTATTTTCATCTTCTTACTCATGGGCTCAACAAGTACTGCCTTCTTGCCTTTCTTCTTTTCTACTACTATCTCTTCTACTTCATCACTCTCACTGGGATCACTTGCTTCATCTTTTCCCCATCCTTGTGTTAATTCAAGAGGTGCATCCTCCTCTATTTTTGCCATCATTTTTACTAGATTCTTCACAATTTTCTTCCTTTTTCTCTCTATGTTAGCAACCTTCAATCCCATGGTTATTTTGGATTTAGCCTCTACATAAGTTCCAAAATGGAGCCTTCTTATCAATTTCCTTAGCTAACAAGGCTGTTATTGCAGCTGTGGTCTCATCAATATTTACCTCATAAGGTAATAGCATTAGCCATGAAACCCTTGGTAAAATAGCTTGTGCATAAGTAAAATCTGTGTCGACTAAGAAATAAATGTCCTGGCTAAACTTCTCAACTAAAGACATGGGAATCCTACTTCTTTTCCTCATTTTCTTCTTGAATTCAATGAAATAATTTTCCATCGCACTCTCAAAACTTTCTCCTATGTGACTGATAAAGTCATTTATTTGAACTGTGACTGGTTTCTTCTTATCCCAAATTACTCCTCCAACAGTAGGAAAACACTTCTAAATATAAAATAATAGACAGACGAGTAGGGAATCAAACTTACACATAAAATTCTTTTCTTTCCAGATGGAAGTTAGGTTCTCGGTGAGATCGTAAGTATGTCCTTTCTTGATAATTTTCCAAGCCTAGTCCACTGCCATGCATGGGATGGTGTCCAACTGACTAGACTGATAGAATTTGTGAGCAATTACCCTCACTAAAAAATCAATCTCCGGATTAGTGACAGTGGATATTTTCATTTCACGCTTATTCCAGACTTCCTGAGTGTTTTCTTGAATGTCCTCCTTGCTTAAACATTTCATTCTTCTCTTACCAAAAATTATAGGGTATCTAGTTACTTGGTGAATCATATCCTTTGTTATCTGAACTGGTCCATCTTCTAGCCACAATGCATGTCGTGTACTCTACAAAGTACAATTTTAATCTAGTCTACTTTGAAATTTTGCGGAAAATCTAGGGCATGAACTAACCCTTTCTCGGAAACCTTCTGGTGTTTTGGCTTTAACACCCCATTGCTGCATAATTTATCATATGCTTCCTTGATTTCATAGTCTCCAATTTTGCCAATTTTGCACATGTAACACAACCTAATGTCATTTACCATTAAAACATTTTCTAGTGCTGATGACAGAGCACCAGTAAGATTTCCCTTGATCGTGCTCTCTGGAATGGCCTGAAACTTATGCAACTTACACACTTCGTTCCTTACTAACTGAACATTGAAAACCTCCTTTCCTTGTTTCTTCATTGTATTAGATGAAGATGATGCCATTGATTTCAACTTAAAAATTCCTCAAAAAATATTTTTGCTTGGTAGGGTACCTTTGCGTAAGTGTTCTGCAGATGATTTGTTGACAGCACACTGAAAATATTTGAAATCGCCTTCAAAGAAATAGGTTACACACTCTTTGAATCGCTCAAAGAAATTTCAATTCGCTGGTGAAATGAAATGAATGGTAACATTCCACTTTATAGACTTCAAACGGTCAAATTAGGGCTTCATAAATGTTTCGTACATATTCTAGGTGGAATATAGTTGTCTCGATATTCTTATGTTAAGATCGGCTAACACAAGCTTGGTCGATACAACTGTTCAGATTGAACTTAGTGTACATCACATCTCAACTATCATAGGTGCTTAGCATACCTTGATAACTTAGTCAAAACATTGACGCTCAGCATAAAAAATGAATTGCTCCACTTTTCTCAAATATGTCCTAATGTCGGATTGGGTGACCTTAGGTGCACTAGCTTCACTTGTGCTTCCTTTTTCTTTCTTCTTCCATGTTTTGTTCATCTGATTTCTCAATTTCTCTTTGTTATCTTCATTCTTGCTTTGATCATTTCTCGATATGGGTGATCTACAATCTTTCTTTAGATGACCTATCTTGTTACATTTATATCATACCATACTTTTGTTCATCCAACTTTTAGATTTACCTATGAAATGAGTCTTCAAACAATTTGCTCCAATGTTTCCATATTTTCCATAGTAATGACAATTGTACCAAGTGTTATAATCCCAATTGTATGAGTTACTCTTCATAGGTGAATTAGTCTATTCATTTGATGACCATTTAGGTTTAGATCTACATTCAAATGCTCTATGTCCATACTTCTGACAGTTGAAGCAGTGTCCTTGAAATTTTGGTGAGATAGGTGGACTGTTGACATTAGACCCGCGTTCTTGTCCCTGATGTCCAAGTTTCTTACAGTTAAAGTAATGTCCATTAAATTTAGGTTTAGGATCATACCTACCATGTTTTCTTCTATAGATGTTAGCTGTATGTCCTGGCTTTCCATAGTGATGGCATGTGGGCTTGTTGTTCTTTGGTTTAGCATTATTTTGCTCTCCATTTTTTGATGATTCTCCTTCCTTAGTGGATGGTGAATGCTCATTTAGTCCAAGTCTAGATCTATCACCAGATCTTCTAGGTGAACTTAATAGATCTTCAAAGTATTTTTTAGCTTCATTTGGTTTGTTCATCCTTTCATTAATTTCCTTTTCAGATCTCAGTTCATTTCTTAGTTGATCATTTTCAGATCTCAAATTGTTGACTTCCATATCTTTCCTACCCAATTCTTGATTAACTAGTAGCAGTTGATTTACCATGTCTAGTTGATTGTTAGTCAAACTTTGCATTTCACTTGTCCTTTCATCAAGTCTCATTGATATTTGTCTTTTATCTTCTTCAGCCATTATCTTGTCTTCTTCAGCTTTCTTTTTCTATTCAACTACTTCACAGAGTCTGACAGATTGAATTTCTTGTTCTCTCTTTAGATTTCTGATGTCATCACTTAGTATGTTATTTTTCTCCAGTAGCTCTTTTATGGCTTTATCAATTTATGCAAAGTTCCCATTATCAAATAATCCAGTGGTGTCTTCTTCCTGATATTGTGATTCATTTTGTTGAATAGCAATTTCTCTTCTCCTGCTTAAGGATTTCTTCAGTTCTCCTTTGGCTACTTCAAGTTGTTGTAATGCAAGTTGAACATCAATCTTCTGATTCTCTATAATTTTTCCCAACTTATAAACCTCCATCTCAAGATCTTTATCTTCAAGTGGTTAGACTTTCTATAAGAAACCCTAGTGCTCTGATACCAATTGTTGGAAATTTAGTTGGGAAATGTGATACTGAGAGGGGGGGTGAATCAGATATCACCTATTAATCCATTTTAACATTATAGAAAAACTTTGCATAGCATTACCACAAACTTCATTAATGTAATGGAACTAATACACTAAACATCATTCATGAAAGTACTCATAACACAATAATTTTGGTTACCTAGAAACCCTTGAAAGGTAACCCTAGAAACATTCAAGAAACCCACAAATCTTCACTACTTATTCCTCTCATTCCCTTCACATCCTCTCACACACACATTAGGGTTCAGATCTCATCTCATATAGACAAATGAACTTCTCAAGATTTAACATCTATGATTCATATTTACTCTTTTTGCCGCCTAAGCTTTCCTAATTCTGATTGGCTCCAAGTGTTGCATTGGGATCAATGATTGTAAAATAGGAGCATAATCACCTCCATGATTTCCTCAACAAAAAAAATACAAAACATGAATGTCGGCCAAAATGTTTTACCTCGATGATTATTCCATAACAAACTCATATGTCAATTCTGGTTAACTCAGCAATTGATGTCTCTGGTACTCGGCATTCACTGTACTCGGTGTTCGCTGATATCTCTATCGCTCGGTATAAACTACTTTACATAGCTCGGAAAGAACTAACTCGGCTAATAAAAAAGTACTTAGTGACCATTGGTTTACTTAGCAGTGACTGCTCGGTAAATATACATTACATGACTCGGCCTATACAGGATGGCTCAGTTGCAATGATGACCGACCAACATTGCCTAGATAATGACTAAGTGTAAGACACTAATAGACAACAAAACTATAGGGATCTATAGATATCATCATGTTTCATGATTTTTTTGTTTCTATCTATAGAAATTGTGTGGAAATGGGAATTGTATCATGAATTCTTGTCTTATAGAAACATTTTAATAGTACTCAAAAATATTGTTAGATCTTAGAAAATTAATAAATTCAAACTACTTATATTGCCTATACACTGTTGTAATTTGAGTGAATTTTTACACTTACTACTTATGAATTAATTTAATATAAAATAACAATGATTTTAAGAAAGTGAATTTGATCTTATAAGTGATGTTTGTTGACCCATTTTGTATGAAGAATAAAACTAAATAGTTGTTTATATTATAATGGCTAATGTTGGATTTCTAATATAAAGGGAGTCTTCATGTTTAGTTTAATTTGTACTAATGAGTATGAAAATAATTTATAAGAATATAAATGGAACATGTTATGATCTTAAAAACTTTTATGAAGCTTATATCTATTATTGTTTCATGAATTCTAGGACTAGTCTACTTATGATATCATTTAAATGATGTTTAGGTTTAATGGGTGATATTTTTCCATCTTAGCTTTTTCAAATTCCAGGAGTAAGTTCAATCTTAGGAGAGGAAGGATGTAACACCTGTCTAACCCCAATACAATCTTGTAGGTATTTCTATCTTTATTCCATAATTAAATTCTATTGGGTTGAATATTTTGGATGTTGTAATACCTTTCTATGTTTCCCTTACTGCTCATGCGAGTACTATTATTTCACTAGGTGTCTGCATAGAGTAAATTATCTAATCTATTTTGGTATCTTGATTGTGATGACTTCCTATTCTCTATTATCTTACATACATTGATATGGTTGTTATTAATGTTTCTCTTTCTATGATTATGATTATGATTATGATTGTGAAGGCTATTTGATGATTATTGTTTCATGATTAATCATTATCAGACTAACCTATGATTGATCATATAATGATAATGTGATCTAATTATTGTTCTGATTAAGTAAAAATAGGATTTGAAAGGTCTTGAAACCTTATACAAAAGCATTAAAAGATAGAGAAATAGAAAGACCATAATACAACTGTGGTGCCCCACCAAACAAGCCAAAGGGTCAAAATGAAGAACAACCTAGGTGGAAACAACATAGGGTGATCAAGATATACATTTTTGCCCAGCCTTGTGTGAACGTAAGTTCATATCAAAAGGAGTTGATGACTTAGATTTCTTTCCTTTAACTGTATTCCATCCATCCTCCAAAAAACTGATAGCCTTCTACAAAGAAGAGCTAAAAGAGCCCACAAAGGGGCACATAACATCTAAAACCCCACAAGGGACAAGAAAAGAATTCTCTCAAACCCTCATAGGAGAGACGAGGGCTAAAGAACACTTAGCTCCAACAATGAAAAAATCAGCAGAAACAGAGACAACATCAAGAACATCTAGGCTAGAGACAACATCGTGGGTAGTAGGACCATCAACACCAGAAGATAACACAAAACCAGAGTCAACAGTAACAAACTGGGTAGAGATAGCAGCAAGCTGAACCAAGGCTGAGTCAGGAGAAACAACAATAGTAGCTGAGATACCCGGGGCATCCACAGTATCAACAACATTAGTATTATGATCAAAAAGAGGAGAGCCAGCATCCGAACCTTCAATAATAGAGGCTTTACAAACTATATAATGATGGTCAGCAACCCCCGACCACCAAGTAGGCAATTTCTTTGGTTTAACCTTGTCAAAGACACACTGCGTAGCAAGATGGCCAATCTTGTGGCATTTCTAGCACCTAAATGGAATTCCCTCATAGTCAAGAATCTGAGTCCAAGATCCCCGAAGAAGAATCCAAAGTGATCTTCTCAGGAAGACCCTTGGAAATGTCAATCTCCACTAGAATATGAGCATAAGTTGTTTTGAGGACATCAGAGGAGATGAGATCCACCATTTGGAAATCCCCAATAGCCTCACCCACAACTTTGGAAACCAAATCTAGCCACAGATAGAGCGGAAGATTAAGAAGTCTAACCCATAAGGGTATTTTATTGAAAGACTCTATAAGAGGATCAAACTCCATATACCAAGGTTTAGCCATCAGGGGGAAACGCTTCTCCCACATAAAAAAATTATTGCACATAATAGTGTTCCTATCTTCAACATTGTCAAACTTAACAATAAAGAAACCCCTAGCCACAAGGTATAGCTGAACAACAATAGATAAAATGGGTTCCCAATGCTTGGAAATCCAAGCATGTAGGTCAAAGAGAGAGGGCCAAAAAACCTTAAAGCAAAAAATGGCTGCATTGGAAGATAAGTCTTCCTTATTTTTTAAAATTTCATCTACCATCTCTAAGTCAAGGATAACTTGAATGGGTTTACTCACAGTAACATGTTGCACAAGGGAAGAGGAAGGTCCCTTCCACCCAGAAACAGGACCTAGGATGCCCACCTCGAAGGCAGCCATGTCAGCGTAGGAGATCGTGTAGGTGATCTAATTATTTTTATGTCTTATATTTTCTTTTATATATATATATATATATATATATATATATATATATATATATATATATATATATATATATATATATATATATATATATATATATATATATATATATATATATATATATATATATATATGATTATGTTCTAATCCTTGATTATTTTAACATTGTTCATGATGACTATGAAATGATATATTTGATGTATATGTTGTAATTTTTCTTATCCATGACATATTTTTATGATGAGGGATGGAGTCACGTTACTCACTTGTTAGTCCCACATGATGTCTTGATTTCCTTGATTGTCTGTATTGTCTATCCTAAGATATGTATATGTATATATGTTTTATCTTGTGATGTAGGTTTTTAGGTACATCCATCAACTTCATCTAGCTTTACAGATTTGAGCTTTCCCTTAAAATCCTTGATGGTTTTGAAGGGAGATAGTACCAAGGCCCACTTGAGTTTAATCTTGATTCATCAGATAGACTTTAGGGTGACAATAATCTTGAACCACCAAATGTCTTGTTGTGCATGGTTTGATTGTGTGTGTGCATTGTTGTGATTTACTGGTATTTTTTTATGCTTCATGATTTGGAATAATTATATGTTAGTTGATCTCTTGTTTCAAGATGTATGTATTTGACTTTCTTGTGCTCATTCATTCAAAGATCATTAATATTGTTTTGGATTGTCTCCATGTGTCGAGATGTGAGTTATTTTGGCTTTGTTATATTTGATTATTGGTATTTGATGTTGCTTGGCTTTAAGAGTAGTATATTTGGTTGATCTATGTTTGGTCATTTGAGTATTTCGTATTTTGGTTATTTTAAATTTTGAGAAATGTCCTATTGGTATGTGATTTGATTAATTCTATTATAATTTTTCTTAGTAATTATTAAAGTTATTTATATATGTAAATGTGTGTGTGTGTGTGTATACACTTATTTGTTCTCTTTTATGTAAAAGTATTATTATATTTATTATTAATAATAAATGTGATTATGAGATTATAATATTAATATCTCTTGTTTACGTGGGTAAACATATAATATATTAGGTTAATTATTTTGGTATGGATATTATATAGTTCTTATTATAATATTATTATTTGTGGATGGGACAAGAATATTGTTATAGTTATGCTAGTATTAGAGTTATTTTATAAATCCTATTTAGTTGAGAGTTTGTTAGGAATTGGTTTCCCTTCTCTCACACCTCTTGGGAATTATATTTGTATTTATTCTCTTTCTTTTTGAGGGGTGATGACTAGAGATTTTGAGGGATACTTTTTTAGATTTTTCAAGATCCTTTCATCGTTAATTTGGTTGAGTTTCATGGTTTTTTTTCTTGCAATATTGGAGAGGGTATTTTGAGGATAAATCTATTTTTTTTGTGAGGGAGTTTGTTGTGATTATTGGTTATTTTCCTTGGATATTTTTGGAAGTGGTGGTGGTGGTCGATTGTTTCTCTTCAAGTTTGGATTGTTTTCTTCTTCATTGTCATCTTCTCTTTTGGTTGATTATCTGCAGGACCTGAGATAAAGATAAATCCCTTGTTCTAATTGCTTGGTCATTAATTTTTGTGATGTTTTGAATGTTTTATCAATGTGTAAAATCAGTACTTGTATTTTGTTTGAATCTAGAAATGACCATGTGTATCCTATTGCAAAGTAAATGATGTATTTTCCTAGTTTATGTTCAAACAAGTTTTTGAAAGTTGATATTTTGAATATGTAAAAATGAGTTTAAGGTTTCAATTTACTAATTTTCTAGAAAGAAAACTTAGAGATCTCAAATGGGTTTCTCTCAAATTTCATTTTCAGGGCTCTATTAATGCCCTCTCTTATACATTTTTGTTGGGCTATTTTTGTTGATACTGTGTTATGGTTTACTAGTCAAGTTTATTTGCATGGTACATGTTGATACGAATCTGTATGAGTCTAAGATATATTTCAGAGATATGTTTGTTTCATACCTTTCATATGATTTTGGTTTCATATTTTTTTGTTATGTTTTGTCAAAGATACATCAATTTTTGTGAAGGCGGGTTCAAACCCCAACTAGGATTCTCAATTTTAAAATAGAAGACATAACTTTGTTTTTCAATGTTGGAACCTTATAAAAATTAGAGGGAGAGTATGTAATTATGTTATCTTCATTCCCACCAAATCGATTGGCTTTATTATTTATTTTTTGGAAAATATTTATGACTATTCTTTGATGCCTATTCTTTGCATTTGATCATTGTTTGAAATGAGCCAATTTAAGAATGTTTCAAAGTTTAGGGTTTGTATGTATACAAGAGGAATTAGGGTTGTAGTAAAACATGATTTTTAAATCATGGATTATATGTGGGTTATTTTATGTGAATTGAATTCCATGTTAATTAATTGATTCATATTGATTCTTGATTTGGGGTTTAGGTTTGTCCATGAAGAGGGGAAATATGAGTGTTCTTAAACCTATATAATGTGATTATAATTTCTATATAGAATTCAAATTGATGGATTTTATTTTTATATGATTCATATGTGTATCTATTTCATGATTCTAAACATAAGGGTTAAAGAACCTAGGTGCAAAGTAGTTGAGTGGCTATGAATGGGGGCTGAGGCTCTGAGTGGCTACCAAGATAAACCATTGATGAGTTCATCAATCAAATGATAACCTTAAAATAAACCGAGAGGGGATACACATTATTAAGATACAATTAATGTATTTCCCATGCCTTGAGCTCTAATACAGGCTAAGGATGGGTGTGGGATAAGATGGTTGATGGAATAGACATGATCAAACGACCTTGTCCTCATCAATTGTTGTTCAATTCCACATGTGCGTACTTGAGGGCTGAGGTCCAAAGAGATTATTAGGATAACCCAAGGGGTGAGGGATATGAAATTAAACTCACCCTACCTATGACCTAGAGTCTCTATTCATTTGGTTTTATACATTTCCTCTGGTAGTCTTGCATTTCTTATCAATTCTTTTCTTTCTTATCCTTATTTGGTGATTGGTTACCACCTTGTATTCTATTTTGGATTTGTTTTTTTGGTGTGAGGCCTTGGTACCTACTTGGGAGTGGGCCTCCAGGTTCCATGTGGTTGGTTGGTAAATTTTTTCTCATTGATGACCAATTTGTACATGATTACATAGATGGATCTTTATACCGGTTCCTATGTTCTTGCAACATTAGTGATCTTCATCTTGTATATGATGATTATCTTATATATAGTACTTATGTATATTCAATGATATATTTTGTATACTCCTAGAAGGATATTGATGTATTAATGGACACATTGATGTAATTGCATCTAGTGAACAATAGAATAGGTAGTTTAGATAGAATATTATTAGAGATTCTTATTGATGTAAATCTGATTATGTAACGTAGGCTAGTAAATCATGTGGTAGAATTATTATGTCATTAAGTGAATGTAAAGATATAACTAGAAATAATATAAATGTACTTGGTTACTTAATGTTGATGTTTATATCATTGTACTTTGTATGTGCATTCTAGAAAAGATATTTTTTTAAATGTATTCAGTTAAGGATCTCATTTTCTAAATAAATAATGAGTTAGATTTGGATGAATTGTTCATAGGAATTGAATATCTTATGGGGTTATGATAACTTTTATGTATTATTAGATGATGTGCTTATAGTATAGGATAAATGTTATTGATAGTTGTCTTATGAATGATCATATGTTAAATAAATCAAATAGGTTAGTTAGAGTTAATGATCTACTTGTTAAATACTATTAATGATAAGGAAACAATGAAATGACTAGACTATTTGGTTGTCCTATTGCAATGTATTTGTAATGTTAAATATTGTAGTAGTGGCTACGATATTTTCTAATGTAAGTTTTATTTTTGGCATGACTATGTAATAGATATCATTAATGAGTCAGTGGGTTATGTGACCATATTATGTTAAAAATTATGTCATAGTGGAAGAAACAGCTTGGGAAAATTTATATTTGGTGTTATAAAATGGACCTAAATCTAATAATAATTATGTTACATTCTTATGATGTCATTTATTAGTGCATCTAGATGAGTAGGTGTGCTTTAGATATGTTGCTTAGGTAGTGATGTTAGGGAACCCAACGATAACCTTGGAATATGTGGATAATTTTACATCCATATTTGATAAGTCAATGAGTAACGAAACATTGCATCTCTAACTTTTGCTTCATTTGATATAATTTTTATATGGAATTATGGACTTAATATAAAATTTTGTAATCACAATAAGAGTTTGTAGTAGTTGTTTCAAAAAAAAATTGCACTAATTGTTGGTTAGTGTTGTCCTCTCGGGTTTCTTAGGGAGGAATTATAGATCATGTGTATTACATGGATGTTACAAGGGTTTTTATATGAATGCCATAGTATGTATTGTCTTTTCGATAATGTTTCCTAGTGATATATGCATTTCAGTTGTAAACATCAAAATTGAATTTTTTAGTAGTCTTGTTTATGAGTATTGTGGTACAAAGATTGTTTCTTCATAATAGTATTGGTTATTGTATAATAAAAGTACGGAGTGATAAAAATTTGATGAATTTAATGGTTTGCATCTCTAGAATTCTTGTGGAAGTGTGGTGTTGATTAGATTGATCATCTTTTGATGATTAGTGTAAGAGAGCTAGTAATTGTATGTTTCCATTTGGTACAATATGATTTAATTTATATAAATATAGAACTTATATGTGTATGGAATGATTACTTGAATAGTTGACCATATATATTGAATCTCACACAATGGTGTTTTGTGAAGACAAAAGTTGGTGATCAAAACTTAGGTTGATTAGAAAAAATATCTTACTTGGGGGGATTCATTGTCTTTATTTCTTAGAAAAAATATTGCTTCCTTGGTTGGATAGTATGTTTCCATGATAAAATTATATCTTAATTAGATTGACTATGTTATGTTGATTGGTTATTTGAGTGTAATGCATGGAAAGCAATGTCTAAATTGGTGCAAAATAGTTTGATAAAATAGTGAAAATTGTAATGGATATGAGGACAATAATGAATATAAATTTGTGCTATAGGAAATGAAAAAACATGTACATGTGCAATGTGTTGCAAGTAGTTTTTAAAATAATCATTATATCCTATTATAAGTGCAATGGAAACTGATATTTGCAAATCTTGGATCTCTTGATTACTCTTTCAAATTCAAATTATAGGATTATATATTCAAGTAAATATTACAAAGAAAGAATCTTGGATTTATCTATATAGAAACTTTCTTGAATAAATTTAGCAAGTTTATCTTTTATCTCTATCATTTGTTGTTCTTTGTCTTGTTGGCATGACTTGTGATTTCTCCACATCTTTCTAGACGATGATATTTAGTTGGTGTTTTGGACAACGACAATGGATCATGTTCTGTACATGTTTTTCATATCTGATTTTTGTGCATATTATGTTGATTCTATTTGAGCATATCATGGCTCTATCTGATTTGTTTCTATTTGATGTTGACCATATCCTTGATACTCACTAATCAGTTTGTTTTGAGCATACAGTGCTAACCTTTTAGATTTCTACTTGATGTTTTTGTGAGAAGAAAGTGATCATATTTTTCAGATTTGTATAATGGTCCTTTATTCTCTAATGATTTTTTGTAGTATACTCTAGCATTTTGTCCTAACAATGTTTCACTTTTTAGTAATTTTTGCTCTTTGTGTGTTGCAAGATCACCTAGTATGGATGCTTTGTATTTGCTTCCAAAAAGGAGTAGAGGTTTTTGTTTTTGTCACCAAGGACAAAGGGGGAGTTTTTTGTTATTTATTCCATTTTTTGTTGTCCTTGTTGACCAAATATCTAACTTGATGTTCTCACATTTAAGTGGTGATTTATACATTGATACATTTAAGTTTATGACACATTTCAAACTAGATAGGTATACATTTTAGTTCATGAAACATTGATACATAATTGGCATATGATATATTTAAGTGGACATGACATTTTGATGCTCATTGATCTAACTCTAGCATACTCATTTTACAATCACTTATGTGGCAAGGTATACAAGATGGTTTGTCATAGTTCACTTGTCATATGGTTGCATACATGATTGATACATTGTATATAATTGATCGTCATATGGTATTTTGTATTTTTTTTCATATGGTACATTAAGTATTCTTGTTATTTATAAGGTATTGACACCTTGTACATCCTTGTCACTAATAAGGAATCAATATCTTATCATTATTTAATTGATAAGCTATCAATGGCTTATTTATACAAGGTTGATAAGTTATCAATAACTTATGTTACAAAAGGATGGTTAATTGATCAATGACCTATTTTCAAAAAAATGACATAAGGCTATGTGATCTTGGAAAAAGACATGGCATTTTGATCTTGGCATAATATGTGAAAACAGTTTGGTATAAAATGATTGCATAATTCATTATTTATAATGAGGTTATAATGCATTACTTTGACATTGAGCATTGTGACCTTGGTAATGATTTGGTATTTGGACATGAAAACACTATATTCATTATTAAAGGCCTTATTATAGCATTGATGATTATTGGCATTGCTTACATTTCAAAGGCATTATGAATGCCTTGATCATTATCAACATCATTCACATTTTGATGGCATTGTTATTGGTATTTGTATTTGATTAATTCAGCTCAAATCCTAGGGAAGATTTTCTAGGGCACACATGGTTTTGTAAAGGATTACATTTGAGGGCATGGTGTGAAATGTTAAGACAGTGACATGGCATGGTAGTTGCAAGGCATGGTTGCTTTAGATTATTCTTTTTGTATTTTTGGTAAAAATCTCCAGATCTAAAATTATTTTTTCTTCCTTGAGGTTACAAGTCTTTGGAGTTTCAATGGGTTACTTTTATAGTTTCAATATCTTGGTTGAACACTCTATTTTTCCAGTTACTGTGTGTGTGAATTTTGCACCTAGCTGTAGACACAACACTTCAGTAAAACATTAGAGGTTAGCAAAAACCAAAATCTTGCAAATATTTGAAACTATGCTAAACAAGTGATTTACTACCTTCTAGTAGGTGCGAGTATGATGTTCTCAGATTGGAATCGAGATCAGTGACAATGCAACACCTAAATGAAGGATTTAAAATGATGAAAGCAATGAAATATGAATGCAAATTAATCTATTTTTTTGGATTTTTGATGCAATAGGATGAAAAACTGTATGAAATTAATCTAGAATGAAATTGAAATGATATGCAAATTAATCTTTTTTTTTTTGGGTTTTGTATGCAATAAGATGAATGCAAAAGTATGCAAAAGCTATGAAAAACTATGAAATGATCTCACAAAGTTGCCTATTGTAAGAGCTTAATTCTTCGTATGCAATTTTGAGGTGTTCTGATTGTGAAGAGCTGAGCCTTGATTTTATAGAAATCCAAGGCTTGAGGATGCATTGAGAAAAGCCATAAATCACTCTTGATAAACTCAGGTTAATTTTTGAGCTAACAAGAAATTACTAATATTTAATTCATAAAATCATGCAAAAGCAGTTTTTATCTCAAGATAGAGCTTTAGTTCTCTTTTTTAACTCATCATTAGATGTTGAGTTTTAGAAAGTTTACAAATTGAAATTAGCAATTATTTTAAAGTTGACTGCTTTTGTGACTATGCATGATTTAATATGAATTAATTTAATAAATAAAGTGATTTATTTTCCACTTAACTGATTTTGAATTAAAATAATTGATTTATGGGTTAATCAATTATTAAATCAAACTTTATTCCAATTAAATCATTAAATTTGACAACTTTGATTTTAAATCAATTAAATAAATATCTAATTGATTGTTTGTAGGAATTTTGATTTATTGTCAAAATAAAAACAATATTAATTAGGAATAAATGCAATTAAATCTAATTAAATAATTAAGTGGCAGAATTAAATCTATTAATTAAATATTCATCATATTCAATTAATCAACTTTAGGATAAATAATAACATTTATCGCCAAATATTCAAAACCTATTTTTATGTAATCAAAACATTTATCGCCAAATAATATTTAATTAAAGATAATTAGATAAATTAGGAATATTTAGGAAATATTCCCTAATGTAGAATTAAGATAAAAATCAATTAGGATTCGATAATGTGCAGATGTGCCTTAGGTTAGGACTTTTGTATCGATTTCATTTGAATTGAAGATGTAGGAGGTTAATGAACTTATAGCCCATTTTTGGGGTATTACATTTTGCCCCTCTTTGAATCACTATGCAAAGCGTAGTGGTTCAAAGAATAGTTTGTGTCTGATATATATGTATGAGACTGATTTGAAAGATTAACTGATTCTGAGATAGAAACCGATTGAAAGATTTAAAGATTCAAGATTTAAGATTTAGGTCCTGAATGACCAAAGATAATGTTAACTATAGCAACAATGAACCGGTGATTACGAAAAAGTGCTAAAACGCCTGATTCTGAACCTTATGATTGTGAAGAAGTGAGTGATAGATTCTAGACTTGAATGTCCTTGTATGAATCATATTAGTATCACATCCTGAACCCATCAGTTATGAAGAACCAAGGAAATAACACTAATGAACTGATAGTTACAAAAGCTGATACAGTTTACAAGATAGATTTAGGATACCAGATTGTAATAGATTTTCCCCAAGCGACAAGGACTTTAGATGAATCAACAACTAGACGTGGTTGTTGTCTTGATTATTGAGGAAAGATTGATTACAGATTTAGTGTAGTACCCCTCGCATCTTACTTTTGCTGATACTATGTTTAGTTTGACACCGTTTTATCCTGGTTGATTAGATTAGACATATATCACATGTTATATTTATATTTTGGTGTGTGATTAAACAGTTATAGTTTGGATGTTAATTGTCATGTTGAACCTGAAACAAAACTTTACGTAATGGTTAAATCTAGTAATGATGGATTTTATATGATGTTTCAAATGCATGTATAAATTTAAAGTAATTAGATGATGGTTATATCTGGTACTTACCCCATACCCACATGTGTATGGTATCATGGTTGTTATCATATATGTTTTTTTTTCTGTTGACATGCATGTATGGTAGAGGAGGAGGCGTAGTTACCTGCATTTAGTCGTGTCCACACGTCCTAGCCATCCCTACCATTGTCTGATAGTATGTTATATATGCACATGTACATGCAATGGTTTTTATGCAGGTTGCAGGTACCAGGCATCGACTTCCCTGGCTTGACAGGATGAGCGTGCCATTATTATGTCTCAATGGCGGAGAAGGGGAGTTAGCACCTAGGCCAATTCCCTAACCTAACCTAACCATCCTAAAATCACGGATGAGACCTTACTTGACTCACCTAAATCGAATTCGTCCTGGTAGAACGAATCCGATATATGTTTCCCGGTTGAGCATGATATTGTCTTAGGTTTTGTTTCATGTCGGTGTTGCATTTTGACCTTGTAGATCTCATGTATGATCTCTGATAGTCATTGAAATTATGTTGACACATTGGTAAATATTATGTTATTAGTATGTTATGACTTAATCAGATACATATGCTTACACTATGTCCCTTATGGTTATACTATTATTAATTGTATATACGTTAATTATATATATATGATTATATATAAACACAGCTTACTATATAATAGTGAGATATTGAGTGATATAACTTAAACCAAATGATAAATTGAAAATAAAAAAAAAGAAATGAAATTCAAGAAGAAGAAATAAAAAGAAAAAGAAATTCTACAATTTTAAATTGTCTCATTTTAGGTAGTTGACTTGAATAGTAGGGGGAAAATAATAAAATATTTCTTCCCTACTTTCCAAGCCAATTTAGAGGCAAAAGAGAGAGACTTGTCACCACTTCTTTTTATGCAATTTTTGGAGAAGAAAATAGAGGAAAGTTTAGAAAAGCTTGGAAAAGAGGAAGAGAGCAAGAAGAGGAGGATTGATTTTGTGGAGCACATTGGAATCACAGTTGAGAGGTTGGCTTCATCAACCTGCTTTGAGAATCAGGTAGGTTTCAAATTTCCCCATAGTATGTTGTCATGTTGGTTTCAGATTTCCATTAATAAGAAAGTATATCTACCTTCTCTAAATGTGGAGTGAGGAAAAGAAATAAACAGAATTACAGTTTATATTGTGAGATTTCATTGTTTCAATTTGTAAACCTTCTCAATTCAACAATAGATGAAACTATATTGAAAAATAAGAGAGTTTGATGCTTCATAATCTCCATGAAAATCACTATTTTTAGAACCGTTTATTTGCCATTTATCCTTTTAATTGATCAATATATTTATCATTTTGAAATTTAGAATTCAACATATATTGTTTTGGAAACAAATAGGGAAACCCTATTTCATTACATTGATGACAAAATCAACTAAGTCCTTAAGAAAAGAGCAAGCACAAATGAACTAAATTTTTGAAACCAAATACACACTTCCAGCTTGCTGGAAATTGTATGAGGAAAAAAACATTTCCTTTCATAAAAAAAAACACAGTCAATATTTAATATTATTTCTACCAACTTGTAATTTATAAAATGAATAAATGCATATTCAAACTCTAAAATGAATAAATGCATACTCAAACTCTAAAATAAATAAATTGCATATTCAAATTCAATGCAAACTCTAACCCAAATCTTGTGTGGGACCCACTCCAATTTGGAGGACAAACATTATTTGAAAATCATATAAAATATACATATATTTAAATCTATTTTAAGGGCCAAGCCCACTCCCCAACGCCACATGTCATCTCCACTTGCATATGCTTTGGGACTTTGGTCAAAGTACCCCCACTCCTTATTTAATGTTTTTGCAGCCCCTTTTTGAAAAGTGGCGTGGGTTTTATCTTAGCCCATGCTTTTAATTTATTGCTTGTTCAAACCACTTTTGGAAATGGACGCCCACCTTGGGTTTTGCATCCATTTGCTTTATTTTAAATTGTTTACTTTATTCACTATGGAGATGAGGTGGAAAGTAGATTAGGAACCTAGGGGACTTTAAATTTGACTAGCTTTGATGTTTTTGAATAAGCTATTAAATAAAATGTTTAATTAATTTATTATTTGAATTTGTTATCCATTGGAGTAATGCACTTTTTGGATTTGTTTATGATTGTGTAATATTAGACACTTTGTTATTATTAGAGAATATATTATGTTTACCATTTAATTTAATTAAAAGGATTTAGCTAGAATTAATACTTAATGAGCTATTGTATAATTAATATTAGGATTAATTACTGAGTAAATTATAATCACCTTAGAGTCCTTTAACTTTAGTCATTACTTTCATTATCGATTTAGTTACATTGACATATTTTATAAGTTAACGAAGACATTGTATCAAACCATTATAGGCATTAGTGAATGATAACATTATGGTTATTAATCTATAGACGTGGATATATTGATTAGTGTAATTAACTAGTGTGATCAAATAATTACTTGTTATTATGATCATTATGTCTTGATTTATTTTACGACATGTTAATTACTTATGCAAGATGTTCTCTTTACATATACTGTTTGTGCATGGAAGTATACTGTTGATGTAGTTGTTTTATATATGGGATTAGATAACCGAATAGGGGATAAAATCCAGAGGTCGGGTGCATTGTTGTGGTTATCAGTTATCTGTTTGTTGATTTTATTTATGGTGCAATGTGGATTCTATCTTCATTTGTTTGTTTTGGATTAGGGTCAATGTGAGACCTTATTGGGATGGTTAAACCGATCCCTGTTATTATTTCCTCCTGGTGGGTTAAAAACTTGATTTAGTGGCCAAGTGAATTTATGTTTTGAAATGAGATTTGCTTTAATTGTTTATCTGGTTATTGGATCTTATTATGTCATAAGTGGCCACAAACCAGGATGGGTATTGTTGTGAAACTAGGGTAGGTTATCTAGATGTGGTGTAGGAGGTGGCTTGCAATGGATCGCCGAGGCCCGCAAGTGGCTGACGGATCATCCATTGTCAAGTTTCTTAATTTCAGTGGTAACATTATAAAAATTGATTTAGTCAGGATAACATTAAAAAAATAATAATAATTTGAGATACCTCGCCCATGCCTTGAGTGCTAGTTAAGACTAAGGATGGATGCGGGAAGATGCTAGATGCATCATCGATATACTTGTCTTCATGAGAGATATCGATGCCACGTATGATGACTTGAGTGCCGTCAGTTCAGTGAGGAACCTTCAGGACTAAACTCAAGGGTGGATCTACGTGATGACACCTTCCTACTCACACCGTAGATATCCTACGTAGGTCAGTGCCTCTGGTAACCTGTATACCCTCTTGTATTAGATATATTCTTCTAGATGTGGATTGGGGATTGGTCCTTAGTGTGTGTGTGGGCCTGGTGTTATCTCCCTCGCACGGTGGGGTGGACCTCTGGGTTCCACATGGTCGGGAGGTAGTGTACTTCTCCATTGAGACAGTTGCGGACTACCCTTCGTCACTTGATTGTACACTTGGATCAGTCTATCTCTTTGTTGCAGATTTATGTACCCAGATGCTAGAAGTTATATGTTGTACTTATAGGAGGTTTTACTTGATTTGTAATGATCCCTACGTGGATCCATGATGTATTTGGATATTTGTGATTGTATTAAATACCACCGCATACCCTACGACATGTGTAGCGGATGTAGGTGATCATGTGTTGTAATGAAATATTGATTAAGAGATGTATTTAATTTATCTTTGTACTTAAGAGTTCTTAAGCATTAATCATGTTAGCGTAGTGTTAGTTTGATAACGTAATTCTACGTCAGGGACCCTTGAGAATGAAAATGAAATGATATGTTTTATTCTGAACTCATGTTTGTTTATCATTGTGTTATTATGTTCAATGTGTTTGTAAACTTTAGTAAACAAAAAAAAAAAAAAAATGTTGCATAACTTAGTTTAATTTTAGTGTTTTCTCTTGGGTTCCCTGGCGGGGCGTTACAATTGGTATTAGAGCATGAGTTCTACACTGGGAACTCTGGGAGTAATATGTGCGCCCATTAGGTCTTATTAGGTAAACATGTTAAAACCAAACTTAGACATCAAAACAACTTGTTTGTGGTAATCTTTAACTTTAACAAAAATTTGAACCGAAGTAAAACTAGAACAATGAAACTTGCTTTAAACCATGTCCTTATGTGATTGCTTTTGGTTTCAATATGACATACTTAATATATATCTATGCTTAAATGTTTTGTCCTAACCTTATGGTTGCAGGAAATATGCCTCCTGTGACTAGAGCCCGTGGTAGAGGTAGAGGAAGAGGTAGAGTGGTTACACCCTCTTTCTCAGTTGATCAGGATAGTGCTCAGAGCCATAGTAGAAATCAGGGTGATAGCCACCAGGATGGTTCAGAGGATTTAGACACCAGACAGATTTTACAGGCCATTCTTGAGAGGTTACCACCTGTGCAGAATAGAGGTAATCAGGGAGATCAGGCTAGAGAGAGGGAAAGGACTCCCCTTAGACAGGTTGTACCAGTAGAGTATGATGCCGCTATGGCAAGTCAGATGAAGGACCTGTTTAGAATGCCAAAACTTCCATTTGATGGCATAGGTACCGGGTTTGAGGTGGACACATGGCTCATTGGTTTAGATAGGTACTTCTCCATGTAATCTTTTGCTAGCAATGTAAAAGCTAGATATGCTATCATGCAGTTGACAGATTCAGCATCATCATGGTGGAGGACAGAAGAGAGTAAATTGGGAATCACCATTGATACAGTTACATGGGAGTTGTTCCTTGAGAGCTTTAGAGATCGGTTTTTATCAGATCAGTGGAAACAGGACCGTGCGGATGAGTATCATTACTTGAGACAGAGGAATATGACCGTACAGGAGTATGAGCGGAAGTTCTTTGAGCTGAAACAGTATGCTGGTTATAGTAGTGAATCACCCCTCATGATTCAGCATTTTATTAGAGGGCTTAATGCCCATATTGGAGGGGAAGTGAAGGTCTTAGAACCCAAGACCCTTAGAGAAGCAGTAACAAAAGCTATACTCACGGAGAAGAAATTTCAAGGTAAGCAGGGTGGTGGCACATCAGATTTCAGGGGTAAACAGTCACAAGGTAACACTAATTTCAAGAAGCCATCACACTTCTCCAAAGGCAATCAAAATCAAAGTCAACAAAGTTCAAAACCCCCTGATCAGAGTGGTACAGCTTCCAACTCCAGAAAGTTTCGTAATAGCCAGCGCTTCAAGCGCAACCAGTCTTCTCAGCCCACACAGTCAGTGCAGAGCTCACATCCGGGCAGTAGTAGAGGCAGTTTCCATCAGTCCAGTGCACCTTCAGCAGGAAGGGGTTATGGTAGAGGCACAGGTTTTTTCACATGTAGACAGTTTGGGCACATTGCAGTCAATTGCCCGCAGCGTGGTTCACAGTATTCAGGGCAGAGACCCGCACCATCTGAGCCTACGATTGGGGATTCAGGTAGATCTCACAGAGTGTTTGCAGCAGTAGACCACCGTCAGGCAGAGCACCAGGGCACAGTTATTGAGTCATCAGGTGCTATCCGAGGTATTGATGTTTCTATATTATTTGATTCTGGATCTACGGATTCTTTTATATCTCCATTTGTAGTAGAGAGATGTGGACTAGTGGCAGTAAAGCAAGACATAGGTTGGCAAGTGGAGTTAGCTTCAGCGGCAAAGGTGAACACAAACACCTTAATCCGGCAATGCTGGGTAGATTTGGGTAGCATTAGCACTCCAGTTGATCTTCACATAATTCCATTGGGGTCATATGATGTTGTATTAGGTATGGATTGGTTGGAATCCCATGGAGCTACTATTGATTGTAGACAGAAGATCATTAAGTGTAAGGATGATCGGGGTAAAAGCATTGAGCTTAGAGGCATTCAGCATCCTGTTTCTCTTCGTATGATTTCTGCCATGCAGTTGAAGCGAAGTATGAGAAAGGGATGCCAAGTGTTTGCAGTGTCCTTGAGGGAGTTTGAGGATGAGGATGGTGAGAAGAAGTCCCTTGATCACCCTGTGTTACAGGAATTCATGGATGTCTTTCCAGATGAGATCCCAGGTATGCCACCAAAGCGGCATATTGATTTTCGTATTGATCTTGTTCTAGGAGCAGAACCTATATCTAGAGCTCCATACAGGATGACTACATAGGAGCTGAGTGAGTTGAAGCTACAATTGGAAGAATTGTTGGCTAAGGGATGTATCGGGCCTAGTGTTTCACCTTGGGGAGCACCAGTCCTCTTTGTCAAAAAGAAGGACAGTTCATTACGACTGTGCATTGATTACAGACAGTTGAACAAAGTCACAGTCAAGAATAGGTATCCCTTGCCACGGATTGATGATCTTTTTGATCAGGTGAAAGGTGCAAGGGTTTTCTCTAAGATAGATCTCAAGTCAGGTTATCATCAGTTACGCATTAGAGAGGAGGACATCCACAGGATAGCTTTTCGAACACGCTATGGTCACTATGAGTTCACAGTGGTACCATTTGGCTTGACGAATGCTCCATCTGTATTCATGAGTTTGATGAATGGAGTATTTCGTAAGTATCTTGATCACTTCGTTGTTGTCTTCTTGGATGATATTTTGGTTTATTCCAAATCCATGGAGGAACACGAAGAGCATCTTCGGTTGGTATTACAGTGCCTTAGAGAGAATCAATTATATGCTAATCCAGCCAAGTGTGAGTTCTTCAAGACAGAGATTCAGTACTTGGGTCACATGATCTCGGGTGATGGTATTTCAGTGGATCCCACAAAGATCCAGGTGATAGTTGATTGGCCAGCACCTACAAATGTGCCAGAGGTTCGCAGTTTTATGGGTTTGGTAGGATATTATCGTAAGTTCGTAGAGAACTTCTCTAGAGTTGCTTATCCCATCACCTCATTGCAAAGAAAGGGCAAGAAGTTCGTTTGGTCTGAGAAGTGCGAAGAGGCATTCAAAACCCTCAAGCATAAGTTGACTAGTGCACCTATTCTTTCAGTACCGGATCCCACAGGTGATTTTATGGTTTGTACAGATGCTTCTTTGGAGGGTATTGGAGCAGTCCTCATGCAAGGAGGACGGGTGATTGCTTATGAGTCTCGCAAACTCAAGGATCATGAGTTGAACTATCCCACGCATGATCTTGAGCTAGCAGCGGTAGTCCATGCTTTGGTCCGATGGAGACACTTTTTATTGGGACACCGATTTGAGCTTCATACTGATCATCGCAGTCTACAGTACATTTTCACTCAGCCAAATCTGAATGCTAGACAGAGGAGATGGATGGAGTTCCTTTGTGAGTATGATTTTGAGGTTAAGTATATCCAGGGGAAGGAGAATGTGGTAGCTGATGCTCTTAGTAGGAAGAGATGAGTTGCAGCTGTGACTACACTTGGTGTTGATTTGAGGAGTAGGATCTTGCAGGCACTTCCTCGAGATACTTTTTATCAGGAGATGAAGGCAAAGATTGAGTCTGGGAGACCTCTAGTAGGTAGATTTGAGGGGTATGTGTTAGAGTCTGATGGTTTGTTGCATCATGCGAGCCAGATCTATGTACCACCATTGGATGGTCTTTGTTCATTGATCTTATCGGAGGCTCATTGTGCACCTTACTCGGCACATCCTAGTGTCAAGAAGTTGCATGCAGATCTTCGACAGCTATATCATTGGTCAGGAATGAAGAGGGATATTGCTGATTTTGTTGCTAGGTGCTTAGAGTGTCAGAGGGTTAAGGCAGAACATCAGCATCCAGCAGGACTTTTACAGTCACACAGTATTCCTTCATGGAAATGGGATGTTATATCGATGGATTTTATTGTGGGTTTGCCCTTGACACCCCGTAGGCATGATGCTATCATGGTCACTGTTGATTGGTTGACTAAGGTAGCTCATTTTTCTCCCATGAGATCCTCCTACACAGCTTCATCAGTAGCGAGAGTCTTTATGCAGGACATAGTGAGATTGCATGGTATTCCTCGAAAGATTATTTCTGATAGGGATCCAGTATTTACTTCTGCATTTTGGACTTCTTTGCAGCATGATTTGGGTGCTCAGTTGAACTTTAGCACATCCTATCACCCTCAGACAGATGGGTAGACAGAGCGTGTGAACCAGGTCCTAGAGGATATGTTGAGGATGTATGTCATGGATAGGCAGACACATTGGGAGGATTATCTATACTTGGTGGAGTTTGCATATAATAATGGATACCACAGTTCCATTGGCATGTCACCATTTCAGGCATTGTATGGACGTCCTTGTCGTACACCCCTTAGTTGGGATAGATTAGATGACAGGATTCTTTTGGGGCCAGAGATGCTTCATGATATGGAGCAACAGGTGGAGCGCATTCGAGAGCATTTGATCACTGCATAGGATAGATAGAAGAAATATGCAGATGCTCATAGGACAGATATTCAGTTTTCGGTTGGAGATAAGGTGTTCTTGAGAGTGCGTCCAAGGAAGAGTCCAATCCATTATGGAAAGGGTTCTAAATTGGCGCCTCAATTTGTTGGACCATTTGAGATTTTGGAGAGGATAGGTCCAGTTGCTTACCGTCTTGCATTGCCACCTAGCCTATCTCGCATACATGATGTATTCCATGTTTCTGTTCTTAGGAAGTACATTCCAAATGTGACACATGTTCTTGATTGGAATGCGTTACAGGTCGAGGATGAGCAGCTGGCTCTGGAGCCCGTGCGCATTCTGGAGCTTCGGGATATCACACTCAGGGGTCGTATTATTCCTCAGGCCAGGGTCCAGTGGGACCCAAATGATGAGACCACAGCTACTTGGGAGGATGCATCTCGATTGCGGGATGTTTATCCTTATCTATTTGCAGGCTTCCAGGAGTAAGCCTAGTCCTAGGGGGGGAGGATGTAGTACCCCTCGCATCTTACTTTTGCTGATACTATGTTTAGTTTGACACCATTTTATCCTGGTTGATTAGATTAGACATATATCACATGTTATATTTATATTTTGGTGTGTGATTAAACAGTTATAGTTTGGATGTTAATTGTCATGTTGAACCTGAAACAAAACTTTACGTAATGGTTAAATCTAGTAATGATGGATTTTATATGATGTTTCAAATGCATGTATAAATTTAAAGTAATTAGATGATGGTTATATCTGGTACTTACCCCATACCCGCATGTGTATGGTATCATGGTTGTTATCATATATGTTTTCTTTTCTGTTGACATGCATGTATGGTAGAGGAGGAGGCGTAGTTACCTGCATTTAGTCGGGTCCACATGTCCTAGCCATCCCTACCATTGTCTGATAGTATGTTATATATGCACATGTACATGCAATGGTTTTTATGTAGGTTGCAAGTACCAGGCATCGACTTCCCTGGCTTGACAGGATGAGCGTGCCATTATTATGTCTCAATGGCGGAGAAGGGGAGTTAGCACCTAGGCCAATTCCCTAACCTAACCTAACCATCCTAAAATCACGGATGATACCTTACTTGACTCACCTAAATCAAATTCGTCATGGTAGAACGAATCCGATATATGTTTCCCGGTTGAGCATGATATTGTCTTAGGTTTTGTTTCATGTCGGTGTTGCATTTTGACCTTGTAGATCTCATGTATGATCTCTGATAGTCATTGAAATTATTTTGACACATTGGTAAATATTATGTTATTAGTATGTTATGACTTAATCAGATACATATGCTTACACTATGTCCCTTATGGTTATACTATTATTAATTGTATATACGTTAATTGTATATATATGATTATATATAAACACAGCTTACTATATAATAGTGAGATATTGAGTGATATAACTTAAACCAAATGATAAATTGAAAATAAAAAAAAAGAAATGAAATTCAAGAAGAAGAAATAAAAAGAAAAAGAAATTCTACAATTTTAAATTGTCTCATTTTAGGTAGTTGACTTGAATAGTAGGGGGAAAATAATAAAATATTTCTTCCCTACTTTCCAAGCCAATTTAGAGGCAAAAGAGAGAGACTTGTCACCACTTCTTTTTATGCAATTTTTGGAGAAGAAAATAGAGGAAAGTTTAGAAAAGCTTGGAAAAGAGGAAAAGAGCAAGAAGAGGAGGATTGATTTTGTGGAGCACATTGGAATCACAGTTGAGAGGTTGGCTTCATCAACCTGCTTTGAGAATCAGGTAGGTTTCAAATTTCCCCATAGTATGTTGTCATGTTGGTTTCAGATTTCCATTAATAAGAAAGTATATCTACCTTCTCTAAATGTGGAGTGAGGAAAAGAAATAAACAGAATTACAGTTTATATTGTGAGATTTCATTGTTTCAATTTGTAAACCTTCTCAATTCAACAATAGATGAAACTATATTGAAAAACAAGAGAGTTTGATGCTTCATAATCTCCATGAAAATCACTATTTTTAGAACCGTTTATTTGCCATTTATCCTTTTAATTGATCAATATATTTATCATTTTGAAATTTAGAATTCAACATATATTGTTTTGGAAACAAATAGGGAAACCCTATTTCATTACATTGATGACAAAATCAACTAAGTCCTTAAGAAAAGAGCAAGCACAAATGAACTAAATTTTTGAAACCAAATACACACTTCCAGCTTGCTGGAAATTGTATGAGGAAAAAAACATTTCCTTTCATAAAAAAAAACACAGTCAATATTTAATATTATTTCTACCAACTTGTAATTTATAAAATGAATAAATGCATATTCAAACTCTAAAATGAATAAATGCATACTCAAACTCTAAAATAAATAAATTGCATATTCAAATTCAATGCAAACTCTAACCCAAATCTTGTGTGGGACCCACTCCAATTTGGAGGACAAACATTATTTGAAAATCATATAAAATATACATATATTTAAATCTATTTTAAGGGCCAAGCCCACTCCCCAACGCCACATGTCATCTCCACTTGCATATGCTTTGGGACTTTGGTCAAAGTACCCCCACTCCTTATTTAATGTTTTTGCAGCCCCTTTTTGAAAAGTGGCGTGGGTTTTATCTTAGCCCATGCTTTTAATTTATTGCTTGTTCAAACCACTTTTGGAAATGGACGCCCACCTTGGGTTTTGCATCCATTTGCTTTATTTTAAATTGTTTACTTTATTCACTATGGAGATGAGGTGGAAAGTAGCTTAGGAACCTAGGGGACTTTAAATTTGACTAGCTTTGATGTTTTTGAATAAGCTATTAAATAAAATGTTTAATTAATTTATTATTTGAATTTGTTATCCATTGGAGTAATGCACTTTTTGGATTTGTTTATGATTGTGTAATATTAGACACTTTGTTATTATTAGAGAATATATTATGTTTACCATTTAATTTAATTAAAAGGATTTAGCTAGAATTAATACTTAATGAGCTATTGTATAATTAATATTAGGATTAATTACTGAGTAAATTATAATCACCTTAGAGTCCTTTAACTTTAGTCATTACTTTCATTATCGATTTAGTTACATTGACATCTTTTATAAGTTAACGAAGACATTGTATCAAACCATTATAGGCATTAGTGAATGATAACATTATGGTTATTAATCTATAGACGTGGATATATTGATTAGTGTAATTAACTAGTGTGATCAAATAATTACTTGTTATTATGATCATTATGTCTTGATTTATTTTACGACATGTTAATTACTTATGCAAGATGTTCTCTTTACATATACTGTTTGTGCATGGAAGTATACTGTTGATGTAGTTGTTTTATATACGGGATTAGATAACCGAATAGGGGATAAAATCCAGAGGTCGGGTGCATTGTTGTGGTTATCAGTTATCTGTTTGTTGATTTTATTTATGGTGCAATGTGGATTCTATCTTCATTTGTTTGTTTTGGATTAGGGTCAATGTGAGACCTTAATGGGATGGTTAAACCGATCCCTGTTATTATTTCCTCCTGGTGGGTTAAAAACTTGATTTAGTGGCCAAGTGAATTTATGTTTTGAAATGAGATTTGCTTTAATTGTTTATCTGGTTATTGGATCTTATTATGTCATAAGTGGCCACAAACCAGGATGGGTATTGTTGTGAAACTAGGGTAGGTTATCTAGATGTGGTGTAGGAGGTGGCTTGCAATGGATCACCGAGGCCCGCAAGTGGCTGACGGATCATCCATTGTCAAGTTTCTTAATTTCAGTGGTAACATTATAAAAATTGATTTAGTCAGGATAACATTAAAAAAATAATAATAATTTGAGATACCTCGCCCATGCCTTGAGTGCTAGTTAAGACTAAGGATGGATGCGGGAAGATGCTAGATGCATCATCGATATACTTGTCTTCATGAGAGATATCGATGCCACGTATGATGACTTGAGTGCCGTCGATTCAGTGAGGAACCTTCAGGACTAAACTCAAGGGTGGATCTACGTGATGACACCTTCCTACTCACACCGTAGATATCCTACGTAGGTCAGTGCCTCTGGTAACCCGTATACCCTCTTGTATTAGATATATTCTTCTAGATGTGGATTGGGGATTGGTCCTTAGTGTGTGTGTGGGCCTGGTGTTATCTCCCTTGCACAGTGGGGTGGACCTCTGGGTTCCACATGGTCGGGAGGTAGTGTACTTCTCCATTGAGACAGTTGCGGACTACCCTTCGTCACTTGATTGTACACTTGGATCAGTCTATCTCTTTGTTGCAGATTTATGTACCCAGATGCTAGAAGTTATATGTTGTACTTATAGGAGGTTTTACTTGATTTGTAATGATCCCTACGTGGATCCATGATGTATTTGGATATTTGTGATTGTATTAAATACCACCGCATACCCTACGACATGTGTAGTGGATGTAGGTGATCATGTGTTGTAATGAAATATTGATTAAGAGATGTATTTAATTTATCTTTGTACTTAAGAGTTCTTAAGCATTAATCATGTTAGCGTAGTGTTAGTTTGATAACGTAATTCTACGTCAGGGACCCTTGAGAACGAAAATGAAATGATATGTTTTATTCTGAACTCATGTTTGTTTATCATTGTGTTATTATGTTCAATGTGTTTGTAAACTTTAGTAAACAAAAAAAAAAAAAAAATGTTGCATAACTTAGTTTAATTTTAGTGTTTTCTCTTGGGTTCCCTGGTGGGGCGTTACATTTAGATTACAGACTTTGAATGATGTGCAATACCATGCCCCCTTTGGGATAAAAATTGAAATCTAACAAGAAAAGTCAGTGTTGTAGTTTAGAAGCATGTTAATTGATTTGAGAAGTGGTTGTACACGTTTGAGAATGTGTTATGCATCATTTGGAGGTCCAGAAGACCAAGTTTGACTAGATTTGACCATGAGTTGACCATAGTTGACCAAGTTGAAATTTTGATAGTTTGATGTAAGATAATTAGTTGAATTCTAGATTTCTATGATGATTGAAGGTTGATTATGCAAGTAGTGAATAATATAAACGATCTCAGATTTTGATTTTGATCCCGAAAAAGGATTCTACTTGATGTTTCATTGGAAGAACCTTCATGTGAGATTCAACTTTTGTGTCATTTTTTTTTTTTTTGAAGAATCATTTAAGTGTTCAAGCAATTTGTGAGATCATGCAAAGTGCAAAATGAAATGCACCTAGGACCTAGTCACTGATCATGTGTTGATTTGTTGTCATCATTGAACTTTTAGGTAACCAGATAAATCAATACAATGCCCACTAGTTATGAAACCATAGACATATGAATATTGATTTGTATGGGCAAGAATCAATACAATGCCCACTGGTTAGATAACCATGGACATATGAATATTGATTTTATTTTGGAATGTCGAAGTAGATATAAGCACCAAGGCACAAATGCCAAGATGACCTGAATATCATGTCCATTTTAATATTGCAATTTGTATAAGCATCATAACATCAACATCATGATGACTTGAATATGCCTTATGTGACAAACACATCAAGCAGTCAAAAGATCATTCTAAATCCAGTGTGAATTACTCGTAGTGACCCTTTATTGTTCACATCCTTAGGCAAGATTGTGTTTCATAGTAGGAGAAAGAACTCGCTCAAAAAGATAATAGTTAGATCAAACTCCTTGAATTTTCTGGGTATCAATGATCGAGGTACTCATGGCTATCCAATTCAAGATAGAGGCTCTTACAGACAGACATCATTTCAATCCATAATTTCTAAAGTTGTTAGATTTTCACATATAAGTAGAAGATAAAGAAAAGATTATGCCCCTAGTCATTACTCTCTAAATCTTGTAAAGTGTCATGCCCTAAAAATTATAAGAAGCTAACCATAAACTAAAGAACTTATAATACTTTTAAACAAGTTAAATTAACTAAAAGATTTGAAGTCATTCATTTCTTTTAAAACCCTTTTTGCAACATTATAATTTAAATAGATTGAAAACCTATCATAATAACTTTCTTAATCCAAGTATTCTATGACTTTTAAAAGAAGATAGTTACAATTTCACCCTTAAAGGAAATAACTTTGCCTCCTCATTAATGGCATAAAACTATCTTATAAACACAAATATATAGTAGAAATTAAGGTTTATTTGAACCTTAATCTATTAAACTCATACTTTTCTTTGAAGTTGATCTAATCAACTTTATGCTATAAAAAAAAAAACAAATTTAACCATCAATATAATTTAAACAACATAGATAAAAAATCTCTCTTTTGTATTCACATAAATACACCTCTATAACATAGTTGATTTACAACTTACAAAAAAATAAATACTTTTACACAAAGCCCTCTTACTCAAAATAACTTTACAAGACTTCATAATTAACATTTTTTTTTTAGGCTTAAAAACAAGCTCATTTATAAGGATGGATCACAAGATCACCAAATGTGTTTTCCCATAAGAACACCAATACAAGCCTTCCAAAAGCTTCAAACTAAACTTCCATAGAAATCTTTGGTTGACCATGGAGGCTCACCTCCCAACCTAGACCTTTGCAAGGCCACCCCCGAGCTAGGGGATCCAGAAGTAAACGAGAGACATACATACAAACAAGTATTCACAATTTTGAAAACAAAAATAGTTCATCAAGAAATTCCCTTCCAAGGTTTAACAAGAAGATGGTCTCCAAGAAACCTTCTCCAAAAATAGGGTGATAGTGAACTAGCCAAGGAGGAGAAGCCAAAGCATAATAAACTGTAATTAAGTCACACATGAATTTAAACAACCAACCTTCACAAGGTTCAAGCCATGGCCTTTAGCCATCTAACTTCTCCTTATCACCCCCAAAAGCCCTTAGGCATGCTTGGAATCATGGGCACCCATATACCCATGTTCATCCCTCCACACTTGGAGACTCTACACTCTTGGTGTCTCGACCTATCACCCTTCTAAGGTACTCTATCCTCCCAAGGATGAGTGTGCCTTAAAGACTCCCAAAACAAGTATGAGCACTAATAAAATACAACATAAACAAGAACTCAATAAAACATACATTGAGTAAACCAAAACTTCATACAAAACTTAACACAAAAACTCCATGCAAACCCATGAAGTTAAAATAAAATAATAACATGAACTCAATAAGACATACATGGAGTAGTCCATAAACCACATACAAGACTCCATTAATGGAGCTCAAGCTATATACATACTTAAAAACATAAAGTCATCTTTACTCTAAGGAAACTAACCTCAAATCCAAGCTATAGAAATTACAAAATTGATTGTGAAGAGCTTTCCCTTCCAATCCTTCTCCTTCTCTCCAAAACTTACTCCTACAAAAGAATTTTTCTCTAAAGGTAGAGAGTGGGTGGACAACCTTCTTTCCTCTCCTCTTCTCCCTAAATAGGCTCTAGCCAAGAAATATCTGATTCCAACATTAATGAGGAAGCCTCTAGATTCTTTCCTTCCTTCCTAAGTCAAGGTCCTAATAAATGACATTAATGACTCACATGGGAAGGGTTGAATATGTTACCCAAAATTTTCAAACTCTTCAATTTTCGCCACTTTGAAGAGGAGATATTTTAGGAGTGTCATAAATGAGTTCCAAGGCTCTTAATGGGTTGAAAATGACCCCTAACCCTTAAGGTATCAAGTGGGGTGGCCAAAACTAATGCTAATCACCTTCTAGAAGCCTATTAGGTCCTCCTAAACTCCACTAGAAGTTTACATCCGAATTTCAACTTATGAGAAGGTCCTCCTAGTTACATTTACTAGTCATGCCAATACATAAGGACATAGGTGTCAAGTGACACACATAAATTACATTAGGCATGACTTATTTAACATTTCACAAAATTAATTTAAATACAACCATACAATTTACTTCCACAAATTAAACACATAACAATGAAGTCTATGTCTCTTCATAGACATGACCTTAGCATCACGGGGAATATACATAGGTTCATTCCTGAATCCCCGAATAGTTCCATGGTCATTCTTTCCTGCACACTCATTGCACACATCAATAGGTCCACTAAATCTATACTTTAAGCATATAAGAATACATAATGTAATTAGAACATACATTCACTTATATATGCATCAATGTTTCTTTCAATTTAAACAATATCTGCATCTAATCCATATGCATAACATAACACTCTTTAATAATCTTGCATCTTGATTACATCTTACATCCACATACTATTTCAATATACTAAACCATCAGAACTAAGTCCTAAATGCAAATCTGCATCACAAACATAGAGTATTATATAGATTCCCTAATTACATATTCAGGTGTTGTTTGCAAGTAAAGGTTTCAACAATCCATAAAGTTTTACATGTATCCCAAAAGTCCAACTATAACAAAAATCAGTTTTGACAAGAAGACATACAAGTGAAAGATAGTGCTAATCTATGTCGTGTTGGGGTAGGCCTCACATAAAGGACATCATCAAAGATTTCAAAGGACACAATATGCAAAAATCTCAATGTGAATCAGTAAGCATACAAGGAGATAAAAGTATGTAAAAAGCATAGATTGTTTTCAATTTGTGTTTGATTGCGTTGTTGTAGATGCAAAATCCTTTCTAGAGACAAGACTGCCTGACTGACTCAAATGAAGGTTCAAAGGACTCTGACTGGATATGACGCATCTAGGGTATACTAGAGACCATAAGATATGACATTGATTTCCCCCAAGTGTTAGGCATTGATAGGATACAAATGCGTGAGCCAATTGGTGTACCAACCGACTTATTGAAAACGGAAAAGCAGAAACAAACTGAGAAATATGTACAAACTAAAGCAAGACTAAAAGTTGGGAAAGACCAAGATTGTGCTAATAGATGGAATATTTTGAAACAAGTGGCACCCCTTTGCCGGGTTTTCACCATCTTGGCAGAGATTCTATTTTTGCTACCAAGGCACCTATTTCCAGGTTTTCACCAAGGCACTTTTTTCTTTTTCTCATTTTTTTGTATTTTTCATTTTTTCAATTTTTTTTTATATTTTTGGTATTTTTTACTTTTTTTTGTGAATCATCAAGGCACCTATTGCTAGGTTTTCACCTAGATGTTCATTTTTTCAGGACTTTTTTAGATTTTAAAGATTTTTTTAAGACATTCTACCAATTTTAAAGATTTTTTTAGGATATTTTACCATAGACTGAATGCCTTAGGCATAGAATTTCTTCAGATGCAGAACGTTGATTGGTTCTCTAAGATGTTCTCCTTCATTCGTTGAGAGTTGATAGGCACTAGAGCCAAAAGTAGCAGTGATAACAAAGGGACCCAACCAGTTGGGTTCAAACTTCCCCTTGCGCTCTCTATGTGATTGATTTTTAGGATTCTCCCTCAAGACTAGATCACCAACCTAAAATTCTTTGTGTCTGACTTTCTTATTGTAGCCTCTAGACATTCTTTTCTGATACACTCTAAGATGATCATACACTGCTTGTCTGCGCTCATCTAGTAGTTCAAGTTCTTGCAACCTAGACACTTTGTAGTCATCATTAGTTACTAGACCATGCATTCTGATTCTTAGTGATGAGATTTCAACCTCAGTAGGCAGTACTAATCAGTATGTACAAAGGATGCCCCCAAATAGAATGGGCATCGAACTCCCAAGCAAGATCACATCGTGTAGTCCCAATGTCTAGCAAGGTGGAGAACAAGAAGGATTACCAAGCTAGTGGAAGAGATGGAAGACAAAGAATGAAGGAGAATGAAGGGAAGAAATCCTTAAGGGAAAACTCCTCAAGGGTACCCAAGCTAGGGAAAAATTGTCATGTAAAGCACATCTAGACAAGTAATGAAAGGCCAGCATAGGATAAGTCACAAAAGCGTAATGCTAAAGAAGGAAAGGATGTAGTCCAAAGGAGTAGACATGTCAAGAGGTTTCAAAGCATCATTTTCTACTCTTTTTTTATTAGATCGAGACCAAAGGGGAAAAGGATAGCGAAAGGCTAGAATGAATGGAGGAAAATAAATATGAAGGCTAAACAAGAAGGGAATGAAAGAAAGATCATCATAAGATGGCTCAAAAGATAGCCAAATGTTCGTGTATAGATCAACATTGTCAAGATCAAAGAGAGAAGATGGAATGGATGAAATATGTAGAAGAAATATGCATGATGCCTGATTGCCAGGTTTTCATCATGGTACTTATCTAAGGCACCACAAGGGAGTGGTTTTCACCATAGGATGAATTTATTTCTCTTTACTTTTGCTACCAAGGTGCCTGTTTCCAAGTTTTCACCAAGGCACATTTTCAAAAAAAAAAAATTTTAAATTTTTTTTTTTTTAGAAGGCAAGCTCTTTAGATAATGCTCCTTGAAAGGATAAACCATGATATGCCAAGGATTTAGAATGATACACTCAAAGATGTTGATAGGGAAAGGGAGATGGAAGAGAAAAATGGAGGATAAGGTTTTATGTAAAGCAAGTGAGGTTGGAAGATAGGAGGAATAGGAAAATGAGGAAAAAGAATAGAAGGTAGAAGGATAATGAATGGAAGGATTGTGAAAGGGTAGATGGAAAGGAAGGCAAGATCAACATCAACACACACCTTGAAGGGTGGTGAGAGGATGGAGGAAATGTGAATGAAGGAATATGTGAAGGAATATAGTGAATGGATAGTAGAGGTTGTACTTGCAGATTTCCACTTAACTGATTTTGAATTAAAACAAATGATTTATGTGTTAATCAATTATTAAATCAAACTTTATTCCAATTAAATCATTAAATTTGACAACTTTGATTTTAAATCAATTAAATAAATATCCAATTGATTGTTTGTAGGAATTTTGATTTATTGTCAAAATAAAATAATATTAATTAGGAATAAATGTAATTAAAGCTAATTAAATAATTAAGTAGCAGAATTAAATTAATTAATTAAATATTCATCATATTCAATTAATCAACTTTAGGATAAATAATAACATTTATCACCAAATAATATTTAATTAAAGATAATTAGATAAATTAGGAATATTTATGAAATATTCCTTGATGCAAAATTGAGATAAAATCAATTAGGATTTCGATGTGAAGATGTGCCTTAGGTTAGGACTTTTGTATCAATTTCATTTGATGTGTCGATATAGGAGGTTAATGAACCTATAGCCCATTTTTGGGGTATTACATTTTGCCCCTCTTTGAATTACTATATGAAGCGCAGTGGTTCAAAGATAGTCTGTGTATGATAAAGATGTATGAAACTGATTTGATTTGAAAGATTAACCAATTCTGAGACAGAAACTGATTGAAAGATTGGAAAAAGAGATATTGACTCAGGCCTAGAATGACTAGGAATTGAGATGATGCTAGCTATATCAACAATGAACTGGTGATTATGAAAAAGAGTGTCAAAATGCCTGATTCTGAACCTTATGATTGCGAAGAAGTGAGTGATTGATTATAGACCTCAATGTCTTTGTATGAATCATATTGGTATCACATCCTAAACCCATCAGTTACGAAGAACCAAGAAAATAACACTAATGAACTAATAGTTACAAAAAGATGATACAGTTTACAAGATAGATTTAGGATACCATATTGATATGGATCTTGATGAATCTGATATGCCTCAAGTGATAATAGATTTCCCCCAAGTGATGAGAACTTTAGATGAATCAGTAACTAGACGTGGTTGTTGTCTTGATTACTGAGGAAAAATTTGATTTTATTGAATTGGAGTTACAGACTTTGAATGATGTGTAATACCATGCCCCCTTGGGATGAAAATTGAAATCTGACAAAAACAAAGTCAGTGTTAAATGGTTTAGAAGCATGTTAATTAATTTTAGAAGTGGTTGTACACGTCCGAGAACACATTCTACATCATTTAGAGGTCTTGGAGACCAAGTTTGACTAGGTTAAACCATGAGTTGACCATAGTTGACCAAGTTGAAATTTTGATAGTTTGATGTAAGATAATCAGTTAAGTTGAATTCTAGATTTTTGTGATGATTGCAGGTTGATTATGCAAGTAGTTAATAATATAAATGATCTCAAATTTTGATTTTGATCCCGAAAAAGGATTCTACTTGCTATTTCATTAGATGGACCTTCGTGTAAGATTCAGCTCTTGTAGTCATGTTTAGCATTTTTTTTTTGAGGAATCATTTAAGTGTTCAAGCAATTTGTGAGATCATGCAAAGTGCAAAATGAAATGTAGAATGAAATGCAAACCTAGGACCTAGGACCTAGTCACTGATCATGTGTCGATTTGTTGTCATCATTGAAATTTTTAGGTAACCGGATAAATCAATACAATGTCCACTAGCTAGGAAACTATAGACATATGAATATTGATTTGTATGTGCAAGAATCAATACAACACCCACTGGTTAGACAACCATGGACATATGAATATCAATTTTGTTTTCGGAATGTCGGATTAGATATAAGCACCAAGGCACAAATGCCAGGATGACCTTAATATCATGTCCATTTTGATATAGCAATTTGTATAAGCATCAGGACATAAATATCATGATGACCTGAATATGCCTTGTGTGCAAACACATCAAATAGTCAAGAGATCATTCTAAATCCAGTGTGAATTACCTGTAGTGACCCTTTATCATTCACATCCTTAGGCAAGATCATGTTTCACAGTAGGAGAAATAACTCACTCAAAAAGACAATAGTTAGATCAAACTTCTTTGAATTTTCTAGGTATCAATGGTCAAGGTACACATGACCATCCAATTCGAGATAGAGGCTCTTACAGACGGACACCATTTCAATCCAGAATTTCTAAAGTTATTAGATTTTCACATACAAGCAAAAAACAAAAACAAAAAAAAAGATTATGCCTCTAGTCATTACTCTCTAAATCTTACAAAGGAAATCATCGAAGAGCTCAAAGGACACAATATGCAAAAATCTCAATGCGAATCAATAAGCATACAAGGAGATAAAAGCATGTAAAAAACATAGATTGTTTTCAATTTGTGTTGATGTTTGATTGTGTTGTTGTAGATGCAAAATCCCTTCTGGAGAGGAGACTGACTGACTGACTCATATGAAGCTTCAAATGACTCTGACTGGATATGACTCATCTAAGATGTACTGGAGGACTATAGGATATGACATTGATTTCCCCCAAGTGTTAAGCATTGATAGGATACAAACGCTTGAGCCGATGGTGTATAGACTGACTTTATTGAAAATAGGAATGTAGAAATAAACTGGGAGATATGTACAAACTAAAGCAAGACTGAAAGCTGGGAAAGACCAAGATTGCGCTAATAGATGGAGCATTTTGAAACAAGTGGCACCAGTTTGCCAGGTTTTCACCATCTTGGCAAAGATTCTATTTTTGCTACCAAGGTGCTTGTTTCCAGGTTTTCACCAAGGCACTTTTTATTTTTCTCATTTTTTTGTATTTTTCATTTTTTTCAATTTTTTTGTACTTTTGATATTTTTTTAATTTTTTTTGTGAATCACCAAGGCACCCATTGCTAGGTTTTCACCTAGATGTTCATTTTTTCAGGACTTTTTCAAATTTTTAAGATTTTTTTAGGACACTTTACCATAGACTGAATGCCTTAGGCATAAAATTTCTTCAGATGGAGAATGTTGATTGGTTCTTGGAGCTGTTCTCCTTCAGTCATTGAGAGTTGATAGGCACCAGAGCCAAAAGTAGCAGTGATAACAAAGGGACCCAGCCAGTTGGGTTCAAACTTCCCCTTGCATTCTCTATGTGATTGATTTTTAGGATTCTCTCTCAAGACTAGATTGCCAAAATAAAATTCTCTGTGTCTGACTTTCTTGTTATAGCCTTTAGACATTCTCTTCTGATATACTCTAAGATGATCATACGTTACTTTTCTGTACTCATCTAGTAGTTCAAGTTCCTGCAACCTAGACACTCTATAGTCATCATCAGTTACTAGACCATGCATTTTGATTCTTAGTGATGGGATTTCAACCTCAATAGGTAGTACTAATCAGTATGTACAAAGGATGCCCCCGAATAAAATGGGAATCAAACTCCCAAGCAAGATCACATCGTGTAGTCCCAATGTCTAGCAAGGTGGAGAACAAGAGGGATTAGCAAGCTAGTGGAAGAGATGGAAGACAAGAGAATGAAGGAGAATGAAGGGAAGAAATCCTCAAGGGAAAACTCCTCAAGGGTACCCAAGCTAGAGAAAAATTGTCATGTAAAGCACATTTGGACAAGCAATGAAAAGCCAGCATAGGATAAGTCACAAAAATGTAATGCCAAAGAAGGAAAGGATGTAGTCCAAAGGAGTAGACATGTCAAGAGGTTTCAAAGCATCGTGTTTTACTCTTTTTTATTAGATCAAGACCAAAGGGGAAAAGGATAGCGAAAGTCTAGAATGAATGGAGGAAAATAAATATGAAGGCTAAATAGGAAGGAAATGAAAGCAAGATCATCGTAAGATACCTCACAAGATAGCCAAATGTTCATATATAGATCAACATTGTCAAGATCAAAAAGAGAAGATGGAATGGATGAAATATGTAGAAGAACTATGCATGATGCCTAATTGCCAGGTTTTCATCATAGTACTTATCCAAGTGCCATAAGGGAGTGGTTTTCACCATAGGATGAATTTATTTCTCTTTACTTTTGCTACCAAGGCGCCTGTTTCCAAGTTTTCACCAAGGCACATTTTCAAATTTTTTTTTTCATTTCATTATTTTTTTTTTTAGAAAGAAAGCTCTTTAGATAATGCTCCTTGAAAGGATAAACCATGATATGCCAAAGATTCAAAATGATATGTTCAAAGATGATGATAGGGAAAGGAAGATGGAAGAGAAAAATAGAGGATAAGGTTTTATGTAAAGCGAGTGAGGTTGGAAGATAGGAGAAATAGGCAAATGAGGAAAAAGGATAGAAGGTAGAAGGATAATGAATGGAAGGATAGTGAAAGGGTAGATGGAAAGGAAGGAAAGATCAACATCAACACACACCTTGAAGGAATACATGAAGGAATATGGTGAATGGATAGTAGAGGTTGTGGTTTAGGCGCATGGAATGAAAGAATGTTTTTGGAAGAAGATGAAGTGGAAGCCTTTGGAAGCTTGAATGTCAACTTCACTTGTTGTTCAACATGAAACTCTTTCAAGAGAGACTTTGGAATCCATATAGTCATAGGATTTTTATTTCTTTTTGATGATTTAGAGATAATATCTTCAATGATGGATTTTGGAACCCATACTTGTCTTGTAATTTTCTTCTTAGATATCTCTTTTGACTTCATGCCTCCATGTTGATTAGAGGAGACATGGTGATATTCTTTTTTTGATGGATTCTTGTATTGCTTCTTTTTCTTGTATTGAACATTCAAGTCACTTCCGATAGACTTGGTACTTGTGGAAGGAGGAGGATATGACTAGTTTAGATGGGTGGGTGGATGAAAAGGATTCAAGGGTATGCATCTATGTTGATCTTGAGGAAAGATAGGAAATGGAGGGACGTGAGGACCCAAGATGATGACAAATTAGGAGAGTTAGGAGGGGAAAGTGAAGGGAAATAAGGACCTAAGATGGAAGGAAGATGTGAAGCCCTTAGTATTGGTGGAAGATGTCCAAGGATGGAAGTGGAAGATGCAAAAGGATAATCAACAAGCTCATCAACATTTATATGACAACCAAGGACATCAGCATCTTTAGAGTGAGCATTAGGATTTTCAATAGAATTGTGGACATCTTGAATATGAGAACCTTCTTTGATAGGATTTTTCAAAGCTTGCAAAGACTTAGGAAGAGTAGAAAGTGGAAATGAACATGGAGTGGTAAAATAAGAAGATGGAAGACTTTGATCTTAACAAGGATCTTTGGATAGCATAAGCACATAATTTTTGTCTTGATTTTAAATAGGCTTAACATTGGAAGTAACAAAACCATTTTTACCAACCTTAATGGAAGTATCATCTTTCAAAATTAGAAGTGGGGTAAGGTTATTTTGATTGTCAATAAGCTCAACGGTGTAAGTAGTAACTTGATCTCGCTTAGGAGAAGACTTAAGATAGGGTGGAATGAATGAGAAAGGGTGTGTGGGATCAAAATAACCATGAAATGGATAAGAGACATCATGAAAAGGATTGGATGACATGAAGGTTTCTTGATCTTGATCTTTCTTTATGTTATTTTCTTTATGATTTTTAGAGTCCTCTTGACATGGAGCCAGTTCTAAGGACAAGGAAGTATGTTGGAATTGTATGGAAGACTTTGGAAGAGATGGTGAAGGACTAGATGAAGTAGGCATTATAGCGTATAAAGGCTTCAGCTCTTTAGGTTTAGCATTATTGAAAGTATTTGCAGCCAAGTGAAGGTTAGCTTGAGTATCTTTAAGAGGTATCTCTTGAGGATAACTATAGGAAACCGCATGAAGAGTATTAGGACCTTTGGTGGATGAAGGACTTGTGAAATATTTGATAGGTTTGGAAGCTTTAGGAAATGTATGGGTATTGGAGGAAGTAGGGGATGGAAGGGAACCACCACAAGATAAAGGTTCAGCATTAACATGATCTTTCTTGAGAGTGTAATCTTTATTTTCAGCATGAGAGTTCTTAGAGGAGAGATCCTTATAGTATGCATGTTTATAATCAGTGTGGTAAGCTTTTTCTTCCTTAATAGAAGTAGATGTATCATCTAGGTATTGTGCACAAAAATCATCAAAGTCTCTTTCAAAATCAGAATCATATGGATCACCATCATGATCTTTCCAATGTGACATCCTATTTCTAGTAAGCATGAGCACATGATGAGGAGGACTCTAGGAATAGAGGTGTCATAGGTATCATTATATTTTCCATCATCATAGTCATCATTGTCTTCAAAGATGGGTGTGTCACTCTCCGTGGAAGAGGTATCATAAGGGTTATCACGTTGCTCATTATGGTATGTCTTGAGAAGAGAAGTAAGACTCTTGGGAGAATTAGAAGAGGAATGAGATCGTGGAGAAGAGGAAGGTGAAGACTCAGTGGAGGAAGAAGACTCGGATGATGAGGAATGATGAGAAGACTTAGAATATGAAAGATGTTTGGAAGAAGAAGGTCATGACATGACCATACGTATGATCCTAGCAAAGGCATCTGATTCAATCAATTTTTCCTTTATTTTCATCATAAATTTATCACTCATGAGTTTTTTGGAATAATACTCTTTGAATTGAGCAATGAGTTTGAGATCATCCATTTTCAAGTGAGGTTCCATAACAAGATAGTTGAAATTCAAGGTTCTGGAAGAGGGGGAATCAAGCATGGAAGTGATAGAAGAGATGAATAGAAAAAGAAGACTAGATAATAAGAGGAAAAGAATCAAGAAGATGTGAAGAGTTTAGGAAGAAGAGAAAGGATGGAAATGGGAGACTAGGAAGACATGGGAGATGTGGAAGAAAGAAGACCAAGAGTCATTTTGTGAAACTTGATACCATTTAAGTTCATTTGGATGTTGAGCAACATGTCATAGCACCTAAGATTTGACCCAGACTGACCAAGGATGACTAGAAATGACAAGAATTAGTTCTCTATTTTGACATAATTTGAGATTTGTTTCTCAACTCTAGACATGCAGTTTTAGATAGTGTGCAATAGGAAAATAGGCATACAGACCCCAGAAAAAAATTAGATCTGATGGAATAGTAGACCAACTGGTAGTAATAAGCTCTCTATTTTGCAAATTTCAAGATAGGTTCGTGTGAGAGAATGCTGTTTCGCATGAGGAAGTACCAGGTTGCATGCGAGAATATGTTGTCTCATGCAAAGGAATGCTCAGAAAGTGAAATTTCACATGATAAAAGGACATAGTTTGATAGTTTAGACATAGTTTTCAAGGCACATATTTTGAGACACAACGTTGGCTGTTCTCTGATAGAATATTCAGTTCTCACTCCAGAAAAGGATTTTTGCTCAAATTTTATAATTTTTCAATGTTTTAGTATCAAATTGTTATGCAAATTTTGAAGATCTATGTAACAGTTTGTTTCAAGTAACCAAGAAGATATCAAGCATGCAAAATATCAAGCAAGGGAAGCAAGCAATCATCTAAAAACAATGAACAAGGGAAAAAGCAACCTTGTGCATGAACAAGCAATAGTGACTTATTGTGTTAATCCCTAGAAATACTACTTGTGTATGTTCCAAAAAGTTTTTCAATAACTCACATATTCATAGAGAATGAAAAATTTGGCCTCACTAAGGTTTGTAGTAATGGTTTGACTCTACAAATTTTGTGATCTCAAGAGGGAAAACTCCAATCTAGGTGCATTGGGGTTTTGACATAGTCTGAGAATTTAACCAATCAGGAGCTACTAAGGAGATCTAACAACCCAACAAGAGACCACACCTGTGAAGATTTCCTCCACAAGGAAATTTATATAGCAGTTGTTGCTACCATGACAAAAATGGCTATTACCACTTGAGGTTCCATCCACGTGGTTGACCCAATTAAGGGAATGTCCACTATGGTTAATCCTCTCTAAAGGTGACTCACAAAAGATACCACAGGGGGACTAGATTAGATTCAAGGATCTGGGTTTCTGGTGCTATCCAAAAAGGAAGTAGGGCATAATCCTCTAACCTCTTCACTTTAGCAAGACAAAGAAGACAAATTAATCCAACACGCTAAGACCAAAATTATCTTACAAAGATCTATGATGTCAACCGCTTATGATCTATCAACCCCTCTGGAGAGAGAATGTATCAATCAAAAGTTGAAGATGCACAAATCTAGTAGAATGCAAGACAATCTCAGTAACCTCCCTACCTACAAGGGGATCTGTCATCAAGAAGAGATTCACATGCATGAAAAATTAAAAGAAGCCCACTCTCTCAAGATCATCCACAAATAGTGTTCATAGGGCCTAATTACTATGTGTAACAGATATGCAAAAAGTAAATTTATGTTCGTTTTAGAGCCCAAAACTGAAGTGTGAATTATGAAAGTTGTAAAGGCACTCAAGATTGACACAAGAGAGTTTTTTTTATGTCCCAAAATGAACTGTTATCAGATGTAACAGAATACTTGATTTCCTCGCAATGCGCTTAGTAGATTTTACCTATCTTAGCAATTTTTGAGCATTTGTCTTCTATCTTTTGTACCCACGGGACATACCTGCACCTGCAAACCACTGTTATGAAAAACTTACCTATTCTTGTACATGAAACCCATTGTTATAAAAATACATCAAAAAAGAAACACAACTTGTCAACCCCACGTGGTATAAAATCAGGTTAGTCAAAGATAATATGTCATTTGATAATCGAAAAACCTGTTGTCATAAAAAATCAAATTCTGACCAGTCTGTACTAAATCAATAATAAATTTTGCAAATTAAAAAAAAATTAATCCAAACTAATGGAAAATGAAATCTAACTCAAATACCTTTGTAGAAATATAAATTTTGGATCTGTATCATGTCATATGTGCATGTACCAATAAAAACATCAATTGGATTTCATAAAATCAGGTTCAGACCAGTCTTCACAAAAATGATCATAACTTTTGCAAATCAAAACTAAATTAATTCAAACCAATGGAAAATGAAAGATAATTAAAATACCTTTCCAGAAATATAAATTTTGGATCTCTATCATGTTATATGTGCATGTACCAATAAAAACATCAGTCAAATTTCATAAAATTAGGTTCAGACCAGTCTTCACTAAAATGATCATAACTTTTGCAAATCAAAACTAAATTAATCCAAACTAATGGAAAATGAAAGCTAACTCAAATAAATTTCTAGAAATATAAATTTTGGATCTGTATCATGTCATATGTGCATGTACCAATAAAAATATCAATCAGATTTTTGAAAAAATAGCCCATAAATTTATCACAAAACTCACAAAAATTAACCTTGTGGTCGTGGGTTCGAGAAAAATGATAGAAATTTGATAGAATAGAATGGAAACCCATTTTAAGACCCCACGGTGGGCGCCAAAAATGTGTGTGTGAATTTTGCACCTAGCTGTAGACACAACACTTCAGTAAAACATTAGAGGTTAGCAAAAATTGAAATCTTGCAAATAATTGAAACTATGCTAACCAGATAATTTATTGCTTTCTAGTAGGTGCAAGTATGATGTTCTCAGATTGGAATTGAGATCAGTGACAATGAAACACCTAAACGAAGGATTTAAAATGATGAAAGCAATGAAATATGAATGTAAATTAATCTATTTTTTTTAATTTTTGATGCAATAGGATGAAAAATTGTATGAAATTAATCTAGAATGAAATTGAAATGATATGCAAATTAATATTTTTTTTTTGGGTTTTGTATGCAATAAGATGAATGCAAAAGTATGCAAAAGCTATGAAAAACTATGAAATGATCTCACAAAGTTGCCTGTTGTAAGAGCTTGATTCTTCGTATGCAATTTTGAGGTGTTTTGATTGTGAAGAGCTAAGCCTTGATTTTATAGAAATCCAAGGCTTGAGGATGCATTGAGAAAAGCCATAAATCACTCTTGATAAACTCAGGTTGATTTTTGAGTTAACAAGAAATTAAGAATATTTAATTCATAAAATCATGCAAAAGCAGTTTTTATCTCAAAATAGAGCGTTAGTTCTCTTTTTCAACTCATCATCAGATGTTGAGTTTTAGAAAGTTTACAAATTGAAATTAGTAATTGTTTTAAAGTTGACTGCTTTTGTGATTGTGCATGATTTAATATGAATTAATTTAATAAATAAAGTGATTTATTTTCCACTTAACTGATTTTGAATTAAAACAATTGATTTATGGGTTAATCAATTATTAAATCAAACTTTATTCCAATTAAATCATTAAATTTGACAACTTTGATTTTAAATCAATTAAATAAATATCCAATTGATTGTTTGTAGGAATTTTGATTTATTGTCAAAATAAAAACAATATTAATTAGGAATAAATGTAATTAAATCTAATTAAATAATTAAGTGGTAGAATTAAATCTAATTAATTAAATATTCATCATAATCAATTAATCAACTTTAGGACAAATAATAACATTTATCGCCAAATAATATTTAATTAAAGATAATTAGATAAATTAGGAATATTTAGGAAATATTCCCTGATGCAGAATTAAGATAAAATTCAATTAGGATTTGATAATGTGCAGATGTGCCTTAGGTTAGGACTTTTGTATCGATTTCATTCGAATTGAAGATGTAGGAGGTTAATGAACTTATAGCCCATTTTTGAGGTATTACAGTTACAATTTTAATTTTTTGAATAAAATACAAATATAGGTTTTTGAAAAAGATATATATATATATATATATATATATATATATATATATATATATATATATATATATATATATATATATATATATATATATATATATATATATATATATATATATAGACATAGTCCCAATGTATTGAAGGAGAGCTCAATTTTTTAATAATGTTTGGGAAGGGTTTTATTGAACAATCTTGAATTGATGAAACTTTGGATTTTCATAGAACAATATTTTGATTCTATAAAGTATAGTGTAAAGACTACATACATTATTTTGTGAAACACTTTATAGTGTTGTATACATTTTATTTTATACATGAGTTCTTGAATCTCAAGGTAAATGAGATACTCAAGAAGTGATGAATATTAAAATAAAGATGATACTTTGTCCATTTAATTTTAGAACTATAATGTTGTTTTATTTCCAGTAAGGCACTTTTATTTGCAAGTGAGTCATATTTATTTATCAATGAGATATATTTTCTATTAAGGGTCTATAAATAGTGCATCTTTTGATTAAGCCAGTGAGACACTTTACAAGTGGTTTTCGATCCCTATTAGGGTTTTCCACTCATGAGTATTGTGTTATGATTCTTTTACGAGCTTTTTGATTTTCATTTTTTCATAATAATTTCATTTAAAGATGTCTATGGATAGTCATATTTGAATTAAACTAAACATTTAATTATTGTCAAAAAAGTGTTGATTTGAATTTGAATGCTAGAATGCTCATTCAACCCCCGTAGTATTCTCCATACTCCAACAAGAATTATTTTGTTGATGTTCATCATTTGGTAGATTGAATGGAGAATGTTTAGACATTGTCATATAATTCCAAATGGGTCTCAATGTTTCCTTGGTTAAGGATGCATGGGGATCCCAAAATTTGTTTTCATCTTCATCTTTGTGTGATTTTGAAATAGCCTCTTCATATACATCAAAGAGTGAGTTGTCATAATTTTTTTTCCATTTAAACTTCAAACAAGGGATCATGGATGAGTTTAAATTCATTCTTTTTCGTATCCTTAGTATTTACTTCTTGCAACTTTCTTCTATTTGGTTTCTTCAGATGATCTTTTAAGACTTCATTGATTCTTTTGTTGTCAACTAGTTTCAAGAACTACATATATATAGTGCATTGTCTTCTTGATGGTGATGTTCCTTATATACTTCTTAACTTGTCCTCTTTTGTGTCATCTCTTGTGCATGACCTTTTTGATGGTGTAAGGTCATCCTCATTATACTCATGGATCTGTGATTGTATGATGAACTTCTTGAAATCATCAAAACATGTTAGGATCATCTTAGTTATCCTTGATTTAAAGTCTTTTTCAGTTTGATCCTTTCTCCTAATTAGGTTAACTTGGGTATTGACTTCATAATATTCCTTAAATGGTATACATATTTGTACTTCAATGTCTAATCCAACATACATTTTTTCTAGATCTTCTACTTTCCATTGGCTCTTCTTCTTCCATAATGGGTTCTTCTCTTGGTAGAATGATTTGAATAAGTGTCTCTCCCTAAATTTGGAATGATCCTCTCATTATGGTTATTATTTTTATTCTTTGAACATCTTGGAGGATTAATTGATCATTTCTTTCAAATCTTTCAATATTTTTTTCCATGAAGGTTTTATGTTCATTGGCTAATTTTGTTGATATTATAGTAGAAACAATTGGGGGGGTGAATTATTTGTTACCAATATCTTAAACTTCAAACCGTTAAACCCAAAAACCATTAAACTTGTAAACCCTTAAATCTCATCTATATAAAAGGAATGCAAAATATACATGCATAAACAAATCATAAATACATCCACACAATTTGACACAAGATTTGTATCATGGAAACCCTAATAGGGGGAAGGCCATGGTGGGGTTGATTAACCACAATAAGAAAATAACTTGTTAGAAGTATAAACTTATTACAATAGTGGGGAATGCACCTACAGTTAGGCTTAATTCCTAGAGCTTTTTTCTCAAATAAAAACCCTCGAGCTACAACCTCGAGGAGGGCTCATTGCCTTACAAATTGATCACTACAATGATCTCAACCCTTTGTGGACTATGTAAATGGCATCTTCCTTATGTATGATACAACTCCAATATGCACAATGAGGATCATTTTTCAACCTCTTGTTGAACCTCTTCTCCTCATCTCTCAACTAGACTCTTCCTCTGCTAGCACCCTCTAGCATCTACATCCATGATCCACAACTAGATTTTCCCTAATTCATCTCCTTATATAAAAAATTAGGTCTACAAACCCTACATCATCTTCCTTTTAAATCACCATGACAAATCTCTTGTACAATTTCATCTCTAACCATAAAATCCAAATAATAACACTTAGCAATCACCTAGAGATCATAAATCTCTTAGATTTCACAATTTAGTGCTTGCGCAACATGATTTATCAACCTAGTCAGCCAAGAACAAGAATAATAATAAAAATATTATTATTAACTAAGGATTCCACCAACTAGGCCCATTCAATCCATGAGTAATGCCAAATCATCAAGAACATACTTTAAGAACATCCTTTAGCATCATTAAAAATAATCATTTATAAAAATCCACCACAACCATTGGATTTTCCAGCTCTTTTCCACCTGATCCTCCTAAACACTCGCCCCAACTTATGAGATAATAGAATTATGCCATGCAGATCTTTGAAGTACTAACTCTTTGAGTTGTGGACACCTGAATATGTCGTAAACACACTACTAAGCATGCTCCAATAGATTCAATCTTGATTCAACATACCAGACCCTTTTTTGTCCTCTTGTCAACAGTGTGTCACTCTATCTGTCAGTCACCAATTGTGACCCTAATACATACTCAAATCTTCATGAAATATTTTGAAACTTGGAGTGAACAAAGTATTGACCTTCATCAACCATCTCCTACATGTGCGATGTCATATATTTAATATCCAAACCTATGAACATCCTATTATCCTAGCTATATTACAATAGTTCAGTTAGCTTCCAACAAGTAGATCTTCTAGTCAATTCTCCCAAACCTTTTGACACATTGACATCCCTCTAAGTCCTCTAATATGTTGACATCAATGAGAACACATGAAAAATGAAAATTTCCAACAAATTATTCCAACATGGTAACTATGCCTTCTACATTGATAATTTTGCATGAACTATCTTTCAGAGGATGGCATGATTATTATTTAACACACCTTGTAATCTCCCTTTCTCCCTTATAAAGTATTGTCTTACTTTATAATAGTTGTTGATGGGTGAACATGCACATGAATTATAAATTTTATACAAAACATATATAAAAAAAGTGAATATAAGAGTATTAAGAGAATCTGTATTCTTTTACATAATAAGAGTAAGAGGAAGGGAGGCCTTGTCTTAAGCCATTTCTACACCAAGTCCAAGAGAAGTTACTTTTCTCAACTCTCTATCTCAACTTGGTCGATCATACCTACATAATAAGGGTAAGAGGAAGGAATGCCTTTTATTGAGCTATTTCTACACCAAGTCCAAGATAATTTACTTTGTGAAACTCTCTATCTCAACTTGGTGGCTCATGACTACCCCTCCTATTATCACTTCCCTCTTGATCCCTGGGAAGAGACCATAATTAGGTTACTTAACTCCTTATGTAAGTGCCTCTTGGGGTTCTATCCACCTTTATGGTTACTCTTTCCCTTAAAAGTATGCATCAATAAGTTATGGATATCCTAAAGTGTTTATGGCTTTTAAAGAGCTTAATCGATGTTATAATACTTTGTTTTTTCATTATGATTATCATTTCAAGTTGCCAACTTAATTAACCAATCTTCTCCTTATATATATCATTTTATTGTATGGTTAGTCTGAACCAAATTAAGCACTAGTTCAACTATTGATGAAGGGTACTCCCCTTACTAACCCAAATGAACACACAACACAACAAAGAAATAAATAGAAAGTTGCAAGAACCGAACAATTGCAAGAATAGAAAAAAAATTCCTTTCTATTATCTTCAATGAAATGAGATTAAAATATTTAGAAAATGATATGCTACAACCACATGGGCATCTTCATTACAATAGTATGCAAGCTAGAGCCACCATATGCACCATCAGAACTACCCCTAGTAACCCCTATTTGTCGTCTTTAAGGTTGTGAAAATTGTAATTCCCTATTTTTGTTAGGATGACCATATTTATATTTTTTTTCCCCTACATTAGAATATGCTCCAAAGTGGGTTTTGTCTCTCATTGGAGTATTTGAAGGGATTTTATTTTTTCTCCTAAAGTAGCGTAACTTTCAAAGGCCATATCTTGTAAAATGTGTACATAATTGGCTATTATAGCCATGTTTCATAAACCTCTCGAAGAACTCTATAGCTTGAACAATGCAGCACTATCCTAGAATTTTTTTGACCCTCTTATGGATCCTATAAGGCCTTCAAAACTGAGTTGAAATTTCTAGTACAACCATGCCAAAATAGAAAATTTAATATCTTCAAAACCAGACTTGATCCTGCCGTGAAACTTTACCAATATGCTTATATATCCAAAAGTAACCTCTAAGAAAGTAATTAGAATAATTTGTGTTCAAATGAAAACTTTCAAAAAATAAAAAACTTTCCAAAAAAAATAATCCTACCCAAAATAGACCTTATTGAAAAACTAGCCAATATTTTTGGGTGATGCAAGATTTCTCTTACACCCTAGATGCTCCTGCATCAACTATGGATGTTCATTTGGATTGTGCCAATATTGGGTATTTCGATGAATGTTTATAATATAAAAATCCTTTTCTACCTTTAGATATTGCATTATTTTTCTAGAGTTATTTCCTCGTGGAAATGAAAATCTTGATTAAGGAATCTATTTATCTAAGCATCATCCATTGATCACTATCCTTAGATGTTATGAGTAGTTTAGATTCTCTAAACCCTTATATTTTTCCTTTTAGTTGAAGTTAAAATTAGTATTCAAGTTTTGGTTGCTTTGAGGGGAAAAACTTAATTAAATCCAAGAACAATGTGTAAGTCCCTTGGAATGTTGCCAATAATATCACATCAATTCACTGAGTTATATCTAGCACAAAGTCTCGTGTTTGTAGTGTAAACGTTAGGGTTTCCTTAGTTGATTAGACAATGTCACATTGTTTAGCATTTAAGGCTTCCTTGTTCAAGTGAGGATAGAATACTTGGTATTCTTTTCTACATTGATAAGTGTCACAAAATACATATCAACACAAACACCTTTGGTATACCATAAACAATTTTTTAACTTTAAACTATTTAATCTTTCACTTGAAAGCTTAGAAATGAACTACAAATGCTTTTAATTCTAGTGGAATCATATTGATGCAGGAGCATCTTGGGTTCATCATAATCTTGCATTTACCAAAAATAGTTCTTTTTATTTGTTCTTGTTTACCAGTTGGAGAGATTATGCTGACCAATCATTCATATGTTTGAGATAGTGTGTGTAGTTTTACAGTCTTATTTAAGACCTATCTAGGATCATCTTCCTATGATCTCACCTCCTGATATTTTTGGATGTTTGAGATTTGACCCATTTCCTATCCTTGGGTAACATGTTCATTTCTTTATTGGACCTATTTGGAGATTTGATGTCTAGTTGTTGACCTTTTGATTTTGACCATTATGATCATAACGTGTGATTCGTGGATCTTTCATGGATCATTTTCTATGACCATGATTTTTGTGGTTTTCTTTTCATGGGTCTTTAATTCCTTTTGGGTCAAACCTATTTGTTGTACACATTTCCTTTTCTTGGGGAATATAATCCTTTCTTGGCTAACTTTGGAGGAATTTCCTATATGTAATAACTTGATGTATCTTTAGAAGTAGAGTTGTTAGATTGGTAGTGGATTCATGAAACCTAGATCTAAGACTTAGATAAATTAGTATTAGGATTTGAGATTTATTTCCTTATGGATGTAATAGGGAAGGCTTGAAAACCCTACATGTATGTTTTTTTTATCTCTAAATAGTACATAGGATTGTGCATTATTTCTCTATTGTGTGTTATTGTTTCCTATGTACTCTTAGCTGCAAGGTTGGAAATATCCTTTGGGGATTCTCCCACCTTGGCACTGCATCAAGTGGTATCAAAGAAAGGTTTTATTTTAGCAATCCCTAGTTGAATTGGTTGTAGGGTGGTAGATTATGATCTAGCCTACAATTACAAAGGGTTGCAAAGATGGTTTGAGGAAGGAGAAATGTTGATCTTGCTATGTTGGATATGTTGAGACAAATTTCTACTAGGCTTGAAGTTGTTGAGATAGCCCAAAGAAGAGGAAGACCTATTGAATATATTAGTGAAGATAAAGCTGAAGAAGTAGGAGTAGAAAAAGACACTATTCTTGAACAAGATGAAGATATATTCTTAAGAGCTTTGACAAGTGTGAATGTTAAATCACATTTCAATCCTCCTAAGTATAATGGCAAGTTAGATTTAGATGAATTTTTGGAATGGATCTCTAAAATTGAGAAATATTTTTTATATGAAGGTACAACGGTGGATAAGAAGGTGAATTTTTATGGTACAAAATTTAAAGGACATGCATCCTTGTGGTGGAAATATTTGTAGCTTGATCGACAGAGAATGGGAAAGGAAAAGATCAAGATATGGGATAATATGATAAAAAAAATTGAAGGGTAAATTCTTACTAGGTGATTATGAATTTAGTTTTTTGAGAAGAATTAAAAAATTTGAAACCAAGGGATACTATTGTAAGGGAATATGCTAAGGAATTATACATATTGGATATCACATTTGGACATATGGATATTACTTCTATACAAGATGAAATTAGTTTGGTGAGAAGAATATCATTGAAGAAGCCTATCGATTTGAATTGAATGCAGAGAAGCTAAAAAAAGGCATGAACAAAGGCAAAATGGAAGAGGTGGTATATTTTCTAGAGAAAGAGGAAAATATTATAGATAAAGTAGTAGATTTGATCAGGATAAGACAAATCAAGATAAAGGAAAATTGGAGTGGAAAGGAAAAATTTCATACCAAGGAAGAGGAGGTTATACAAGAGGTAGTTACCCTAGAGGTAATGATCATAAGAGAAAAAAAAACCTAGTTTAAGGGAACTTTTTTCAAGTGTGGTGAAGAAGGCCATAGGGCATTTGAATGTAAGAAGGTTGGTAGCAGTAGTAGGAATGCACTTGTGCAGGAAGATTTGCCCGATTCAATGAACTAATTGGAAGGTGGTGAAAATTTGATGATTAGGAAATCTTTTTGGAATGAAGGAACTAAAGAGGACCCTCTAAGGAGAGGCTTATTCAAAACCAGATGTAAAGTTACTGGAAAGTGTTGCAAGGTGGTCATAGATAGTGGAAGTTCATAGAATTTGACATCAGAAGATTTGGTTGCAAAGTTGCAGTTACCAAGGATGAAGCACCCTAAGCAATATTAGATTGCTTGGATAAACGATGAGCATAAAATTTTGGTAAGTGAACAATTCCTTGTGAAATTTAAGATTGGAAACTATCATGATGAATTCATTTGTGATATTATTCCAATGGATTGTTCTCACATCTTGTTGGGTAGACCATGGCAGTATGATAGACAAGCTATTCATGATGTTATATTGAATAGGTATAATATTATGGCTAATGGAAAGAAATATGGATTTTTACCTCTAATAGAAGAATTTAAGAGTGAAAAATGTACTATTGTTAGATTTTTATTTCTTTAAGGAAAAAAATTCAAAAAGGGTTTGAAGAAGAATGATGTGTGTTATGCCTTGGTTCCTAATAGACCGGTTGTGAAGATAGAAAATGATTCACTGATTGAGGTTAAATAATTGTTGCCACATTTTCAAAATATCATTTTTGATAATGTACCTAATGGGTTGCCTCATGTTAGAAGCATCATTCATTGCATGGATCTGATACCAGGAGCTATCTTACCTGATAAGACAGCTCACCAATTGACACTTGCAAAAAATGAAGAATTGAATAGAAAAGCTAAAGATTATTGTAGAAGGATTTCATTAGATAAATTTTGAGTCTATGTGTAGTACCAACTATGTTGGCACCTAAGAAGAGTGGAGAATGTGTACCAATTTAAGAGATATAAATAGGATCATAGTGAGATACTGATTTCCATTTCCTAGGATGGATGATATCAAGGATTGTTTGAGTGGAGAAAATTACTTTACCAAGATTGATTTAACGAGTGAATATCATCCTAGATCATAATAAAAGAAGGATATGAATGGAAGACTACTTTTAAGAAAAGAGAAGGTTTGTATGAATGGTTGGTTATGCCTATTGGTTTGACTAATGCACCTGATACTTTTATGAGATTGATGAATGAGGTCTTGAAGAAATTCTTGGGTAATTTTGTGATTGTTTATTTGGATGACATTCTAATATTTAGTAAGAGTGAGGAAGATCATTTGTTGTATGTGAGACAACTATTGTAGAGATTGAAAGAGGAAAAGTTGTTGATTAACTTGAATAAATGTTCTTTCATGAAGGAAGAGATGGTGTACTTGGGTTTTGTGATTTCAGCTGAAAGTTTGAAGATGCATTTGGAGAAAGTTAGAGAAATTTTGGAATGGCCTACTCTTGAGAATGCTAGTGAAGTCATATCTTTTCATGGATTGGAAAGTTTCTACCAAAAGCTCATAAGGAATTTTAGTTTTATTTGTAATTCTATGACAAAGACAATGAGAGGAGACAAGAAAGATTTCAAGTGGACACATGGAGATGACAAAAGTTTTAGGACCTTGAAGTAGAAGGTAGTTGAATTACCAATACTTTCTTTAACTAATTTCTTTGAAGTATTTCAAGTTGAGTATGATGCAAGTGGAAGCGCAATAGGAGTAGTATTGAGTCAAGAAGGTAAAATTGTTTCTTTTTATTGTGAAAAATTGAATGATGCTAAGAGGAAGTATTCAGTCTATGATCACTAATTTTATGCTAGTGTTAAAGCTTTAAAGAAGTGGAGACACTATTTGATACCTAAGGAATTTGTGTTGTTCATCAATCATAAAGCACTACAATATTTGGGTAGTTAGAATAAGTTGAATCAGAGACAAGAAGTGGCTTGAGTACTTGTAGAATTTTACTTTTTTGTTGAAGCATAGAAGTGGATTGTCAAATAGGGTTGTAGATGCATTGAGCAGAACATAAAGTTTTTTGACTGAGATGAGAGTTGAGGTACTTGGTTTTGATGATTTGAAAAGTTTGTATGAAACTGATCTTGATTTTATAGAACCTTGGAAAGTATGTAAGGAACCGATCACAGATAATCAAAGTAAGTGGGTTGATTACTTCATTCAAGAAGGTATGTTGTTCAAGAAAATTTAGTTATGTATACCAAGAGGATATATGAGGAAAAATCTAATCAAGGAGAAACATAGTGGAGGACTTGCATAAAATTTTTGTATTGATAAAATAGTAAGTTTGATTAAGGAGAAATAATTTTGGCCTCAGTTGTCTAAGGATTTTCAAAAATTTGTTAGAAGTTGTAGAATTTTTCAAGTTTCTAAGGGAGTAAATCATAATATAAGGTTATACATACCTTTACCTATTCCTAGTAGACCTTGGGAAGACATTAGCATGAATTCTTTTCTTGGCTTACCAAAGACACAAAGAGGTAATGATTCCATATTTTTTTAGTAGATAGATTTTCAAAGATGTCACATTTCATTCCTTATAAGAAAACATCAGATGTTGTTCATATAGTGGATCTATTCTTTAGAGGATTTGTGAGACTGCATGGGTTGCCTAAGGCTATTATTTCTAACTAGGATAGCAAGTTTGTGGGATACTTTTGGAAGAAAATTTGGAAGAAGATGGGTACATATTTGAATTTCAATTCTATATTTCATCCACAAACTGATAGACAAACAAAAATTTTGAATAGGAGTTTGGGTAATTTGTTAAGATGTCTTGTTGGAGATAAAACTGGTAATCAGGATCTGGTTTTAGCACAAGCAGAGTTTGCATATAACAATTCAGTGAACTGGAGTACAATTAAAACACCTTTTGAAATTATTACTAGAATGCATCTTAAAGGGATATCAGATTTGAAAGATCTTGGTCTAGAAGAGAAGAGAAGTATTGAAGCTGAGGGATAAGCTGAACTCATGAATAATTTGCATGATGAGGTGAAGTATAATTTGGATCCTAGTAATCAGAAATAAAAGGATACAACTGACTGATCTAGGAGACATAAATTTTTTGAAGTTGGTGATGAAGTTACGATTCATTTTAAGAAAGGAAGATTTCTTGTTGGAACTTACAATAAGAGGGCCTTGTAAGATACTAAAGAAGTTTGATAGCGGTAGTTATTTTAAAATTGAATTATTGGTTGACATGGATATATCACCTATATTCATAATTGTAGATTTGTATGAATAACACGAGTCAGATAATGAGATAGACATGAAGCAGGAATATCCTAAGAAGAAGATAGAGGAAATTGAGAAGGTATTAAATAGCAGAATTGGAAGGAGCACAAGTGAGAATGATTATATGGAATACTTAGTTAAGTGGAAGAAAAGACCAGTTAAGGATGCTATTTGGATTTCCTAATCTAAGCTGGATTTTTTGGATTCTTCTCAGGTTGTACAATAACTATGATGTGGAGCATCAGTCCTATTAACCCCAAGTGTTTGATGTGGGAGCATCTTGGGCTCATCACAATATTGCATCAAAAAAAAATAGCTCTTTTTATTTTTTCATGTTTACCAGTTGGAGAGATTATGCTAACTAATCATTCATTTGTTCGAGATAGCGTGTGTGGTTTTACAGTCTTATTTGAGACATATATGGGATTGTCTTCCTTTGATCACACCTCCTAATGTTTGTGGATGTTTGAGATTTGATCCATTTCCTATCCTTGGGTAACATGTTTGTTTCTTTCTTGGACCTATTTGGAGATTCAATGTGTGGTTTCTGATCTTTGGATTTAGACCGTTGCGATTGTAACATGTGATTCATGGATCTTTTATGGATCATTTGTGGTTTCCTTTTCATGGACCTTTAATTCCTTTTGGGTTGAACCTATTTTTTGTACATGTTTCCTTTTCTTGAGGAATGTAATTCTTTCTCGGCTAACTTTGGAGGTGTTTCCTATATGTAATAACTCGATGCATCTTTAGAAGTAGGGCTATTAGATTGGTAGTGGATTCATGAAACCTAGATCTGAGACTTTGATAGATTGGTATTAGGATTTGAGATTTATTTCTTTATGGTCATAATCGAGAAGGCCTAACAACCAGGAATGTATGTTGTTTGATCTTTGAATAATACATTGGATCATGCATTCTCTCTCTATTATTTGTTATTATTTCCTATGTACTCTTAGCTGCAAGGTTGGGCATCTCCTTTGGGGATTATCCCACCTTGGCACTACATCACATATAAACACAATAATTAGAGAGAAGACAACATAAATTTTCTCATTCATAGATAAAAATATGGAGGGTTGTATTTTCTCATGTATTAATTAATGAAAGGTTTCTATTCTTTAGTGACATTTCAAAAATTGTTGATATATGGCTTCAAAAAACACACATGCCAAAATGAATGAAGTAAAAATAATTAGAACACGTGTGATGTTGTCATGTATAGTGTATATTATATCTATTATTGTTGTCAACATGAAAAATATGTGGTTTGAAAGATGGTAAACAACTCTTTCGAACACTAAAAAGTTTGAAATTTTCCTTAATCAATATCAGATAGATATTCACAATAATATATTTTAAATATAAATTAGATAGCTCATATTTAACCCAACATTTGTATCCAAAATTCAAATGAAGTTCGTAAATAGTTTTGTAGAGATTTCAATTTTCTACAACTAAGGATAAGTCCAACTTCTATTGAGTCGTATTTGGAGTTTCATACTAATTTTTATGGAGATGAATTCTCCCTAGTGACCTTATAAATATGTTATATTAGGATAGGAACACACTAAAATAATTGTGGTTCTTGAGGAATCTTCTTGATGTCTACCCTCAATAATGCGATTACATCTAGAATAGTTAGCATGATTGTCTAGAAGATAATATCTCTACTAACCACTCCAATATGGAATCTATAGCTTTTCAAGCCAAAAATTATATCGAATTCCTTAGTAGATATGGTTTTCTACCCTTTAATGCCTACTTTGGCTTTCCACATGTCTAAGACACTGCAACGTTAGGGTCATCCTCAAGTGTTATAGGTTGTTAGATTAGTATTTCTTGTTACTCAATGTCCTCTATTGCACGACTACCTCTACAATGTAACTCTACAAGCTTCATGAACTCACTGATTTCCTTCCAATAGATATGTAGATGTTTTATCATTAATAAAATCAGGAGATATTGATCAGTTGATCAATTCTAAAGGTTAGGGGTTGTGTCCTACATTATACAAACCCAAAGTTTTGTCCAAGCCTAAATATATACTCAAGAAATATAATGAATCAATTAAACATACCTAAATGACATTGGAGCCTCCCTTAAAGTATGTGATCCTCAAGACCTAAGCTTAGGTTAGCTTAAAAAGGTAAATAAAAATATTTTATTTAAAAGTTATTAATAACAGTTTCCTAAGTTGACCAGGGCCAACTTGAACTAATTTGTTTTATTTATATAAATATTTTATTTTCTTTAATATTATTTTAAAATCAAATAAAGAAGTTTTAATGAGCACCATATAACTGGTCGACCAAACCCTTTTAATTTGGGTTTATCACAATCCTCCCATCCTCTAATTTTTTAACCTCAAGTGATTTCAAGTTGGGATGCTCAAAGATATCTTTCCTTTACTGTGTTGTATCGTTCAACAAAAACCCCTTCCAATTCACTAAGTACTCTAGAATAAACATGTTCCTTGGCTTCTTCTCCCTTGCATTCAATACTATTTTAGGTTCCAATATTAATTTTCCATCATAGTCAAGTCGAGGTAATTCCATTAAAGAGACAATCTTCTTTCCAAGGGCCCTCTTAAGGCATGAGACATGGAATGTATTTCAAAAAAATTTGTTTGGTGGTAATTCCAATTCATGCACTTATAGGATAATTGTCTATAGGGATCCAACTCAAAAACACCATGTCACCAACCTTAAATGACCTTTTTGTCCAATGTCAATATGCATATAACTTTCATTGATTTTGAGCACACTAAAAATTCTTCTTGAGCACTACCATAATATCCTTATTTTGTTGGACCACATCTTTAGTGTTAGGGACTCTACTACTAGTAAAAATTAAATCCACAAAAGTAACATCATAAATATAGAGTGCCTTGAAAGGTGACATACCAATCAATGTGTGATGAGTGGTATTATAGAAATACTCCCTCAAATGTAACCTCGTAATCCAATTTTTTTTTTTCTGACCATTAACATAATTCATCAAATAGTCAAATCACTTATTCACTATTTTAGTTTTTCTATTTGTTTGTGGATAATAGCCAGTGCTAGGTGTTAACTCTGTCCCTATTAAATGAAATAGATCTTTCCAAAACATACTAGGAAATTTTCTATCTTTGTCACTTACAAATATTTTTTGCAAGCCATGAAATCTAGAAATCTCTTTGGAAAACAAATTTACCACTTGAGATGCTTTAAATTCCAAAGATATAGCATGAAAGTGAACATAATTTGTGAGCCTACCAACCACCACATATAGACAATCTTTACCTTCAACCTTTGGAAAACTTGTGATGAAATCCATCGATAAGAATCTCTCATTTCTGATTTTGAATGGTTAGATGCTACAAAACCCCCAGAAAAACATGCTCCAACTTATTTTGTTAACACTCCTTGCATTCTCTCACATGTTGCATTACCTCCTTTTCCAACCCTTTCCAAGAAAATCATTCCCTTTTTTGTATGTTTGTAGAAACTTGGGTGACAAACATGTTAATGTTTGTAGCTTCGGTCAAATTATTATGACCTTAAGCATTTGATATCTCCTTCTTTAGATAAAATGAGAATTATATGTTATATGCATTATCATTATACATTTGACACTCTTATCAACTTGAGAATTCATTAAGATTCATTCTATAATTATTATTATTTGATAACCATGATATTTATAATTGATAACTATCATAGTTATCATTATTCATAACTAATACGAGTAAAAGTAATATCAATGTTATAGTTGATATTGTTATCAACCTTAATTGTTAATAAAGTTGATAACAATACCAAATTAACATTATTGATTTGATTATTTTTTATAGCTGAACGTGGACCTCTAATCTAGCCATAGACACAACATAGTCATTGCTCAATCATTGAATCACGATGATGAGTATGAATTACTCATTTCACAATATCAATTGAATCGACCTGTTGCCTCCTAATTAGTTGGGGTGTTTGAATTACTCTCAGATTGGAGAGCCAACAACCATAGACCAAGCTAAGATGGAGGATTTGAAAACTTAGAGAAAATGATCAAATTGCAATGAGATTAAACTATAAATGAGAGTGCAATTAAACTATGAACTTGAAAGAAATACAAGAATGCATATTCTAATCTAAAGAGCTTGAAATGAATATGAGAAATTAAGCTATTAAAAAATAAGAAAACTATATTAAGATGAGAATGCAATTCAACTAGAATGAGAATTACTCTAATTATGCAATAAAAGCTTGAAAGCATGAGAGAATTGAGACAAAAAATGACTATAGTTTTGATACTCTAAAAATTGCCTCTCCAAAATGAAGAAAAGGAGCTCATAATATAGAAAAGCTAGGAGAGAGGATGAAGATTTTCTTGGAAAGAAATGACTGACTCTTCATCTCCATCTCCATCACTAGTACATTTGAGGTCAAATTCTGATAGCCATTTGTCAGATTTGCAATGCTAATTTGTCAGCATTTCGACAGATGAGTTCGTCACCATTTTTGCGTAGGAAATTGTGACAGAAGACATATCCATTGGTTTACTGACACCATATCACGTCGAAAACTTGCACATGGCAACAACTTTGTTATGGCATTTTTTGCGGTTCATCCATTGAAATTCTGACACAACGATCTATCAAAAATATACAATCTCTGTCAGAATTAACTATCGAAAACATATCCTTTCTAACATTATAACTATTGGAATAGCGACAATTTCCACCTAATTCTGATAGATATACCTGTCGATGATATGGCATTAATGGTGAAGTTTTTGTCAAAAAATTTCTATTTGTGAAACTTAAACTATCGGAAGAGCGATAGTCCTTCAGCATTTCTCCGATAGGTTTCCCTGTCGAATGTATAGCATTACTGTCGGAAGTATTGTCGTAAATTATTTTTCTCTGACAATTTATCTGTCGAATGCGTAGCACTTCTATTGAAATTAATTATGAAGTGTCGAAAAATTGACGGATATGCACATTAAAGATAAAACAGCTCAAGAGACCATCATAGGTTCTATCTTTCTTCGGTCTATATTATTAACAAAATGTTTTACCTTTCATTAGCTCATCAAATCCGGGGATTTGAAAGAATTTAATAGAATATTTTCATGACAATGTATATTATTTAAGTTGATGTTGCATGAATTTATCTACTTCGCGCACTTGTAGACTATGAGGACAGCGATAAAGAAGCATGGCCATGGGAGGAGATGCTTCTTTATCATCATCTTCATAGTATACAAGTGCACGAAGTAGATAAATTCGTGCAACATCAACTTAAATAATATACATTGTCATGAAAATATTCTATTAAATTCTTTCAAATCCCCGGATTTGATGAGCTAATGAAAGGTAAAACATTATGTCAATAATATAGACTGAAGAAAGAGACAACCTATGATGGTCTCTTGAGCTGTTTTATCTTTAGTCCTAGCTACTGTCCTAGCTACCTATCGATTGTCGAGAATATCACCACCTTGCATTTATGTACACTACACAAATTGATCCCAGTCTCACAAAAACATTTTACACTTGTACATCTCATCAATACTGGAGGCCTAAAGTAATTTTATATGATCACTAGCACATTTCATGCATGGATGAGAAACAGTATCCAAAGTTTCTAGATAACCATTTTTGAGAAGAGGAATAAGTGCAGGCCAAAGAAGGGATAATTCCACAATAGAAAGGAAGACATCTTTTTAGCCTGGGTCTAGATCCTACCCCAATTGTCGAAGGATCTAGGGCTAGTCTAGAAAGATGTCTTCCCATTTTGTCTGGAACATTGTGTCCATCCATGATCTCAGGAATATCATCATCTTTCTACTCTTCATTTTCCAAAATATATCGCTTCTTCAAGCTTGCAGAGTAATCTTATTAATAAAAGAACTCTTGCCAACATTAGGGTACCTAGGGTACCCACAGATCAAAATAGTTGATGTTATTGATGCTTGTTCTTAAGGATATCGATTCACTATTTTGAAACAGCCAAATCATTTTTGTTAGGAGTGGGAGAAAATGAGCGGGTGAAAGTTGATCGAGCATGAGAGAAGGCATTGCATTTTATTTGATCATGAATGCTCTCTGAAATGACCAATCATGTTTTCTATTCAATTTTTTTTGGTGTTTTTTTTTCCCATATTCAATAGATAAAAATCATGGCGGTAGCCACTTAGCCATCTTTTTGATGTTCCAGGTATTTTACAAAGATACAAGTATGTGGATTTATCATTCAGTTGCTTGCAGTTATTGGTCAAATGCAAATACTTTGTCAAGTTGAAAGGGCAAGATATAAGTTTGGTGTTTTTGGTTTATGTTAAAAGTTGATTTGGTAAAATCCTCAAAAAACACACTACATGTTCTAAAATGTAAAGAAATTGAATGTTAAATGTAAGATATATATCTCATCCATAGTAATCAAAAGAAAGGACATGAAACTTATAAGGAGATTTACCAATCCAAAAATATAAGCGAATAGGAAACATGATTGGTGCCTTATGAATTGGTTTTTGAGGTGCACAATCTTCATCAATCTCCTGAGAACAAGACCCCTCCTCATGAAAAATGCATTTAACAGATTAAACAAATCTACAAAACTAAACCAATGGAAAGTTTAGAAAAAAGAAATAGATTGATAATAATATGCTGAAAATTCTATTATGTTTAATACACACAAAAGGACCAGTCCCAACAATTCTTAAACATACTTTATCTGATATGATAATAACATGCTAATTAAACTAATAAAGGTGTTATCTACATTTAATCTACCAATTACTAATTACACAAAAAACAAATTACAAAACTGAACCAATGGCATGTTCTTCGTGTGGTACAAGGAAGATTTGGCTATGAAAAAAAAAGTGAAATAGCCTCATCATTTTTATTTCGATTTATTAGAGGAGTGAAAGCTGAACATGAGAGAAGGTATGTGATTTATTCATCTTTCGAGCATCTAGCATCATATTTGACTGCAAATTTCAAATGCATTGCATTTTATTTGATCACGAATGCTCTCCGAAATGATCGCATTCTACTAGTGTCATGCCCTAGCCTGTGCTTTAATATCTCCATTATTTGATATTATTGGTGCTTGTGCTCAAGGATATCGATTCACTATTTTCAAATGTTTGGATCATTTAGACAGTTACATTTCCTGACTGTTCCTCTAGTACATAGTCAGGAAATGTAACTATCTAATGATTATATGTAATGTTGAATGGATTAAATGCTTTATTCTTGGTAGAAGTGAATGGAAGGGATAGTGTGTATTAAATACAATCCAGTCACTTATTGAATGCTTTGGAGACTAGTGGTTTGACTATCCATGCACTACCAGTGACTGAGATTCATTAAATGATACAAAACCCTTCATTTTGGGGTTATTGTGTGTGGATTCAAATGTAGGTTTGATTTGGTTAATGTTTAGAAGAGATCAATAAAGTATTTAAAGAAAATCTTACATGTTTGGAGAGGTTTGAGAGGCACTTATCATGATTGTACCCTCACAAACATCGGCATAGACTGGTTTTACTAAGTTTCCTTTCTCTATTTTGAGGTTTCCTTTCTCTGCCGTAGGGGTACAGTTAGAGGGTTCATTGAAAAAATGATCATTTGAATGGTTACTATGAATATGAATGATTTGATATAGCATATTGCTTATTTTACTTGAAGTTTGGAATAGCTTGTGCAAGGGTGAAAGTAGTTTTGATCATTTTGGTCATGACTGTTCCTCTACACAGTCAGGAAATGTAACTGTCTAATGATTATATGTAATGTTGAATGGATTAAATGCTTTATTCTTGGTAGAAGTGAATGGAAGGAATAGTGTTGTTGTTAGGTTTCATTTATTATTGAATTCAATGGTTTCCAAGATGTGTTGAGGAGTTTTCTCCTTGTTTAATGTTAATTTTTCCTGCACAATCCACTCATACAACAGTGAAGTTACAGAACTGAACCGATGGCATGTTTACAACAAAGAAATAGAATGATAATAATATGCTAAAAATCTATTTTGTTTAATAAATGCTAAAGGACCGCATTCTAAATTGTTGTCACTGAAATGACCGCATTCTACTGGTGTCATGCCCTAGCTCGTGCTTTAACTCCATTAATTGACGTTATTGGTGCTTGTGCTCAAGGATATCCATTTTTTTGAAATGTTGACTATGGTTATCAAATGGATAGACCGTGAGCTTCTAGCTAGGTGCCATTTGTATTGATAGCTTAGGGCATCAAATGTATTGTATCATTGATAGTTGATACTTTGTTAAAAGGAAATAGGACAAATAATGATTTTTATTTAGTTTCTCTATTTTGATCCCTAAGTGGCTTACAACCCTAGAGAAGTATATGCAGATTTACAGATGCAGTTACAAGATACATAGCAGCCAATAATTCACAATAAATCCATGCATCCAATTTGAATAGAAATTAATACAAAGAACTAGGGTGCTCCAATGGTCCAATCATTTGGACCTTGACTATCCCCTCAACTAGTGACCCTTCAAAATTGGGTTATCATGCAATCAGTGAGTGATCCTTCATTCTCCTGGTGAGCTTCTAGGTAGGCACCATTTGTATATTTGATAGCTTAGGGCATCAAATGTATATTGTATCATTGATAGTTGAGACTTTGTTAAAAGGAAATAGGACAAAGAATGATTTTGATTTAGTTTCTCTATTTTGATCTCTAAGTGGCTTACAACCGTAGAGAAGTATATGCAGATTTACAGATGTAGTTGCAGGATACATAGTAGCTGATAATTCACAATAAATCCATGCATCCAATTTGGATAGCAATTAATACAAATAAATAAGGTCCTCCAATGCCCCAATCATTGGGACCTTGACTGTCCCCTCAACCAATGACCCTTCAAAACTGGGTTATCATGCAATCGGTGAGTGATCCTTCATTCTCCTAGTCTGCCCTGCAACCAAACATATTAGAAATACACAATACAATGATAACAAGTCTTTCACAATCCTCCTTCCCTCAAGGAACACTATCAACCATCCCTTCCACATAACATTTCACTGTTGTATGAGTGGATTGTGTAGGAACAGTTAACATTAAACAAGGAGAAAACTCCTCAACACATCTTTGTTGTAAACATGCCATTGGTTCAATTTTGTAAATTTGTTTTTTGTGTTAAATGCATTTAAATGGAACATTAAGCATAGTAATAATATTCTTAGTCTATTAGTAATTGTATATTAAATTCCCATAACACCTTTATCAGTTTAGCATGTTATTATAAGATACTAAAGAAGACCTGCTATTTGTTAGAGAAATCTTCACTGTCCCCCACAATGAAGACAATGAAGATTGATCTCCTGCCCCACAACAAAGAACATTGTAATAAGAATAAGATAGTGCCAAGAAACATTTTCACAAATATGAAACGTGAGGAAAAGTAATAACATTAACAATGCCAAGATTCATAGCATTAAATTTCACTTGCAGATGAGTTTCTGCAGTGGGTTGCCTAGCATCAAAAATATGTTGAGTTGCATTTGAGTTGTAAGTAAGAATATCATGTAGAACATACCCTAAACTTTGAAAGTGTTCTCCAGCCTGACAATTCAAAATTCAATCTAGTCAAGCATCAATAAGTGAAATAAATTATATACATCAACATCAACATCATCATAATCATTAGACATAAATTATAGACATCAACATCAACATAATCATAATCATTTGGAGGGTATTCATTTTGGTCCTTGGATAGTACTATGTTTCTTGACAGTTCTTGTGATGCTTCTAAACTTTAAAGACATATTTTATGGCTTAATGATAATATAGATTAGTGTTTTGTTTTTTAATGGAATGTTGTTGATCATTCATGGTCTCGAAGAAACTTTTGATTGTTTTGATTTTTGAGTCTTGATGTTGTTTCTCAATGTGATATAGACTGACCACAAGATGGTTCAGTTGGTCCTCTCTTTCTATTTAATCATTTGTCTTCTTCATGGTGTAAGTGTCAATATGTTATAATCCAACCAGCATGTCATACCCCCACTTCTGACAAACCTCACAGCATGAAAATCACAGCCAAAGACTTGGGTGATTAGCATACACAAATAATGATTACCCTTAGGAAACAATGATCATTAATATTCATTAATGGCGGGCGGTGATTCCTTGGTAATAAAGGCATTGCCAGCATTCATCATCTTAACCAAGTCATGGGTGGTGATCCTTAAAATAGCACAATTAGTAAAAGGAAATAACAACATAAGTCATGGGTGGTGATCCTTGAATTTGGAGCAAGGAAGAAGGAAAAATAGAAAAAAAAAAAAATGGAATAATCAGGTTGGAATTGGAGAAGAATTCAAAAATAAACTTGAATTAGAAAAAATCCAAGTTATCTGGTTCTTTGTTTGAGGCTGGGTTTTGATTCTACTTATGTTCTCCTCTGGGTTTGACTTGGGTTCCTTTGGTAGGAACTTGGGTGCCTGGGCCAATCCTGGGTGCACCTGCAGTATTATAAATATGATACATGAGGTATTTTATTCATAATTTGATAGGCTAACTCATTATTATGGTAACATGGGTATGACCACACTCCATGCCTTAAAATGGTACCTGACATGGAGTGTGGTTCAAATGAAGTTGAACCAAATGCTGACCATGATGGATATGATCATGATGAAGATAAATATGAATATTAAATCTAAAATATGGCTTGTAATTTGAATTTTCATTGTGAATGAAGAAACTATAGATTCAAGTTGACTCATTCTATGTTGTAGTATATTTGCTCCCTAGATCTACCATATTATATATGTGTAGCTTATAAGGGACATCTTCTGCTCATCCATGTATCATAGCTCAGTGAGAGTTCTTAGGAGAAAGACAAGATGTCAGTGGGAGATGGAGAAACTAATATCAGAACACCACTTGAAGCCTTGCAATGTTGAGAGTGGGATAAAAGCTACACTTGAGACCCTATATAAGGAACAAACTTATTGAGCTTCACTTTGTTTTGAGAATAGTTTTATATTCTATACTAAATAGGGCCAACCACGTGAAGGTGGAAGCTCATTTGGCCCCACCGCCCCCCCCCCCCCCCCAACATCACTCTAAATTCCCCGTTAACATCTAACATTCATTCATTATTTCATCCATTAATAAAATGTAACATTCATTAATTATCACACAATAACATTCATTCACACATTAATAAAATGTGACATTCATTAATTATCACATGATAACATTCATTAACACATTATAAAATTTATGAATATTCACTACCACATAATTAAATTCATTGGCATATAAAAATCAATCATTATCAATTAAGGTGCATAGATGACAATCATTTCTTTTTTTTCTTTTGATTTCTAGTTTTTAAGATATAATTGTTAAGATGACTATCGATATCATCATCATGATCATCTACCCTCTCATTAGATCTCAATGCACACCTAGTTCTCTATTGATGCAAAGGGGGGTCATCTGCAATAACATATAAAAGGGTTAAATTAAAAACATTTTAAACATTTTAAAGTATTTCAGTACTTTATAGGCCATAATCATATAGCTCTTTACCTGATCTAGTCACATCATCAACATCGAGGTCAGTTTGTCTGGCCTCGGCAGGTAATGCGAGATATTTTGCAAATTGTGAAATACATTAATATCTATAGGGTGTATTGACTTATACCTGTCGATCCATGAGACTGTGTGGGATGCTCATGAAAGGAGTCTGGGTACCTAAATATGTAATTCAATTATCTAATGTTAGCTAAAAAACTTATGATACATATACTCAAAACCACATAGTAAGTACATTAAAAACCATAAGCATCCCATAGTAAGTACATCACAAATTAATTAGATTAAGCATTGATTGCATAACTGCACATTTCTATCAAGAAATCAATATTAAATAGATTAAGCAGTGATCACGTAACTGTACATTTCATTCATGTCATTCATCTTCTTCTTCATCCAACTAATCACCATGATCATCGTTGACGTCGACATCATCACCACCACCGTCATTGTCTTCATCTTCGTCGTCATCATCATCATCGGCATCAACATCATCATCATCATCATCATCATCATCATCATCATCATCATCATCATCAACATCATCATCAGCAACATCATCATCATCATCAGTAGCATCATCAGTAGCATCATCATCGTCATCATCTTCTTCTTCTTCAAGAAAAGTTGCGTCAGGAACATCATCGACTAACTGTTGTTCATGATCATCATCTACATCATCTTCTAGTTGTTCGCAATCTTCTTCCATCGCATTATACATCATCGACCTTCCTCTTGGGTCATGTCTAACAACAAACAACCAACCCGATTTATGTGAAACCTCTGAGTAAAATACCTGCTCACATTGGCTTGGAAGAACATAGGGTTCATCCCCAACTGGCTCAAACTACATTGTATTAATCATTGGAAATCCATTGTTATGCTCAATAACAGTTCTATCAAGATCATTTTGATTAAGTCATAGCCTATACCATCTGATGACGAAGAGAACTAATCTGAAGGAATTAGAGTCAGACTCAAGTATATCATCCAAAATGCAATAGTATCAATTTTTGGACTGTCGAGGATGTAAGTCATTTCTAGATGAAATATTAGTCACCTGAAAGACTGCACTTATCCCAGAATCACAAGTTTTCTTTGTGTCATCCAACTTTTTGATGTGAAATTTATGACCATTGCAAAACATAGCCTTGTGATGTTTGACCTACAAAAATATGTAAAACATGTATAAATTAATGCATCAAGAGTTCATAAATGTATGAGTGATTAACAAATTTATATGTACCTAAAAATCTTTTAAACTATGTGCTAAATCTATTTCCCTTTGGGTAACATTTGGATCTCCATTACGATGAGCTTCATTAACCAATGAAGACACAAATTCCCATGTTAATGTGTGACCTAAATGATGACATCGTTCAATCCATTTTGTCATCCAATCTTGATTGTTTGCAATATACAAATGTATTGCATCCCACTCTCGAGCAGCTGTACAAAAAATAAATAGATGACTTACGACTGATTAATTTTGAAGATTAAAAATTAATTAACAACTACAATAACATCTTATAATTTATTACCTCTCACTTTCCTCATTCTGCCTTCCCCCACCAAGTACTCCCCTTCGAATTTTCTAATGGTGTCGAGATCCCAAATGTGATCTATATGGATCTTTGCTACAAGCTTAGGAAGATATTCAGTAACATACACCATAGTATGGTATACCATATATCCCTCCACCATGGAACCCTCAGGACGTGCTCTTTGCCGAACCAAAGCCTTCAAAAATTTCAAGTGTCTCTCAACCATCCACATTGACCGAGTGTGTACGGGTCCACACATTTCAATCTCCTCAACTTGGTGTATGAGGTAGTGTTCTTATGCATTGAAAAAGGTTGAAGGTAGACACTTTTGCATTTCACACATTAGAAGATGAATTCTTCTCTTCCAGTATTTTATATCTGCTCTCTGGATTTTTTTAGATGACAACCACCTACAAGACATTCAAGACACAAAAATATATAAATACGAGACTTTACTTTACAATATATATACAACAAATTGAACAGATATCATTTCTTACCTCATGTATTTTCCAAGATCATATATCACTTATTTGATGTTATTATCGAAGTTCTTTGGGAGAGATAGGGGTAGCACGTACTGCAACAATTATAAAAATAATCATGTCATTTTTTTCTCATATAATACAATGAGAAGTACATGCAGTTTACAAATATATTGTAAATATAAAAGAACATGACTTACCTTGATGAAGGTATGCCAATCACGCATTTTCAACCCTGGCCCAAATTCACCTTTCTTTGATATGGTACTGCTTATGTTTGCAGCAAATCCTATGGGAAATCAAATTTTTCGTATGACTTCTTTTATGGCATCACCTTGTTGTTCTGTTAATAACCAAGGAAGGGCACTTGTATTAATCCGTTCTCCATTTCTATTTGATTCAATGAAATTTTTCATTGCATGATTGGATTCATGAATGTCGCTACAAATTTTGACAATTTTTTCTTTGTCACGCCTTCCATCCAATATCTTCCACAATGTCTCTGTTACATTCTTTCCAATATGCATAGTATCAAACAAATGCACATCAAGCAGCTGCTCGTAGTAGGGAAACCTACTAAATTGTCTAGGATAACTCTTTAGTCCCTTTGGAAGGTGCTCAGTAGTGTTGCCTTGACGATATTCATGATCATCAATCACATAATCAGCAAACAAAACACAATAAAAATATACAAATTCCAAATATAAACCATTAGGTAGAATGGTAGTACCTTGATGATTAATTCTATTATATTCCAACTTCCATAAGTGAGGTGTCATTCTCCGTGGCTTAGATGTAGTCTCTTATTTCCCATTGAAAAGATATTTTTCGGTAATTCGCTAGTTATGATTTTTGTGGAGAAAGTGTCTATACTCATCAAACACCTACTTTCCTAAACTTTTTGAATAACAAGATTTCATCTTTGGACCACAAACTGGACATGCAAATTTTCCCTTTGTTTGAAGACCTACAAGGTAATGATACAATTGGATTAAATATGTTAATTTTTATTTTTAGAATTATCATGTGCAACTTGAATTCACCATAACATACCAGAAAAATGTGTTAGCCCTAGGGCATCATGTATTGTCTATACAAGCATTGCATGGAATTGAAATTGTCTGTATCCTATTGGTCTAGAGATGTCATACATAGTGACACCTTTCCATAACTCCACCAACTTGTTGATAAGAGGCTCAATATAAACATTCATATCTTTAACTTGGTATTTACTTGGTTGAATGAACAACAACATTACATAATTATTGTGACCATTTTACTACAAGATTTATAATTACATGTAGATAACTATTAAATGATCAAATACCTAGAATGATCATTGCCAACATAATATGCTCCCTCTTTATTGACATCCATGGAGGAATGTTATTGTTGATGACAAAAATAGGCCAAACAGTGCAAACAGATCTTAGCTCTCCAAATGGATTGACACTGTTCGCTACCACTAAAAGCTTGAGATTTTGAGGTTCTTCGATAAAGTGCGGCCACTTTTCCTCTATGTACTTAAATATAGAACCATCCACAGGCATTCGAATAATGTCATCTTGACTCCTATTGCATGCATGGTAATCCATAAATTATGCCAAGCTACTACACCTAAATAATCTTTGCAAACGTGGTATAATGGGGATGTAATGAAGAACCTTGTGAGGCACCTTTTTTGTTATTTGATCTGTTTGATATCTACTCATATGACATTCAGGGAATTCTATTGCAAATTCATGTTCTTTATGATAAATAATATGATCATTGGAACAAGCATCTATTGCTTGATACTCTATTCCAATATCTTTCATAGTGGCACATAATTATCAGTATGAGTGAGGGAGAATATTCAATGGTGGTAACAAGAACTCACCTATCAATCTATAGAAAAAAATATATGTTGTTAATATTAACAATATTTATGGTACATGTTTCACCATTTAATTACTATAATGACATATATGACATACCGTAGCATACGTGACATTGTTGTGTTGGATAAACCATTCATAACCTTCAAGTTCAACAACAACAATACAGTAGAGAGAAGAGTTGTTTGGGAGCCTTCGTAAAGGGGTGTGGCTGCCTTCTCAAGTAGAGGTATATCATGTATGACATCAACATCATCCTAATCATCATCATCAGTTGCACCAATACCAAATGTTTCATGGATCAATGTATTAGTACCATCATCTGGTGCATCATTGTCATCTTCCATGGGATCATAATCTTCAGCTTCAATATTCACACCTCCATGATCCTCCACTTTCGAAGTCATATTCTCAATATTCGCACCTCCATGGTCCATATCATGTACTCCCCTAGGGAGGTTGACCTATATTAAAATGATGAACACAAATAAACCATGATAATGATCTCATCATCAGGTGTATTTCATATATATATATTAATTGTTAAATAAATATAATGAAAAACTTACCAATTCATGATAATCAAAGCCTCCTTCAATGTGACCATTATCCCTACAATGTCTCTTAGCTATTTTGATTAGCAATCTTCTAATGTTTAAGCCCTTACAATTATTGCAGGGACAATAACATTTTCCATCGCCTTTTCTTTTCAAGTTCGACCACAATCTATTGATTGCATCCCCATTACCTTCTTCACTTGGATTGTCTGACATGATGCTTCTTCACTTATATTATCTATAACCTAATTATATATAGAAATTGAAAACTTAGTTATGAAATGATGTTGTAGTATAGTATACCAAATTGAAACACTTCTATTATTGTAGTCTTCCACCTCAAACTCTTTCCTATTGTGGCAAGAAAGAAAGATATTCAAATAATATAGTAGTTTGTAAATCAAAATAAAATGGAGGCAAGTTGTTGATTGAGGGAGCAGGGAACAACACCCGTTAGTACTTTTATCGAATTGTAAATTTCAATTTTGAACCATTCTGTGAATATAGAACATGGATGTAATCTTAGAAAATAACAAAATGTAGACATGACAAATTACTTATTTTGTTATTCTACATTACTTACTATTTGAGTGCACGTTCCACCTGCAACTTGATCAAGTCTTGTTTGATGCTTCAATTTTGTGTTAACTGTCCTGTAGAAGTACACAATTTTGTATTTGCCCAATATGTTATTCAAAAAACAACAATAGAATAAAATACTTGTTGAGAAAGATCATCATAGGAGTATCAAAAACTCAAGATTTAAGGTAACACAACATTATAAGACTCTTACATTCAACCTTCAACTCATGCACCTAATAAATAGGAGAAAAATACATGAAATTGAAAAATTTAACTAATGAATTGTGTTTTTCTTCTCATCTTAATCGACTTAATTTATATGAGATTCTAAAGAAGGCCTCATTCTTAATCAGCCAAATCTTCCTTGTACCACACAAAAAAATTGTGTGATAACTATGTCTACTCTAACCTTAATTGTTTAAGAATTCATCATATCAGATAAAGTATGTTTAAGAATTGTTGGGACTGGTCCTTTGGCGTGTATTAAATAGAATACAATTTTCAGCATATTATTATCACTCTATTTCTTTGTTTTAAACATGCCATTGGTTCAATTTTGTAATAAAAAATTGTGTTAGATGCATTTAAAAAAAATTTCATTGTCTTCCGATTGTCTAAATGCTTCTTTATTTGTCAACCAATTAATACATGCTACTATATAAAGAAGACAATCAGAAGACAATGAAGATTTGTCTGACAAAAATGAATACACTAAACTGAACCAATGACATGTTTACAAAAATTATCATAACTCGCAAGAAAAACTGAAACAATGGCATGTTTATAACTCATTAAGAGTGAGGAATAGCTTGTGCAAGGGTGAAAGTAGTTTTGATCATTTTGGTCGTGACTGTTCCTCTACACAGTCAAGAAATGTAACTATCTAATGATTATATGTAATGTTGAATGGATTAAATGCTTTATTCTTGGTAGAAGTGAATGGAAGGAATAGTGTTGGTCTTAGGTTTCATTTATTATTGAATTCAATGGTTTCCAAGATGTGTTGAGGAGTTTGCTCCTTGTTTAATGTTAACTATTCCTGCACAATCCACTCATACAATAGTGAAATGCTATGTGGAAGGGATGGTTGATAGTGTTCCTTGAGGGAAGGGGGATTTTGAAAGACTTGTTATCATTGTATTGTGTATTTCCAATATGTTTGGATGCAGGGCAAACCAAGAGAATGAAGGATCACTCACTGATTGCATGATAACCCCACCAAGCATTCTTTCCTTTAATTTTCCACAATATCTCAAAGTATGATCATTATTATTTACTTTCTTCTATATGCTATTCTTTCTATGGTTTTTTTATCTCATAAATATATCAAAAACATTGTAGATGTGCATATAAAAGTAAAATATTGTCCTTCAATTGTTCCACATTGAAGCATTTCCTCTTTGGAGTATTCTCTTCATTTGTACAATATCTGTCAAAAATGGTTCCCATGTTTCTTCAAGATCTATTTTAATCTTTATATTGCAATTTTGATTAGATTTGACCTATAGTTGATTTCATTAGTATTTTATAACATATACTCCTAATGTGAAATGTGGAGAGAAAGAAAGAGACTCACTAGGTATGAATTACATGATATACCCATCATCACTTAGCACTTAAATAATAAATTATGGACAGGGAACAACCCCCTAACCTCTGGATGTTTGTTTCATGTTGGCCTCTTATTATATGAAAAGGTAGGCCTGTCTTAATTAGGCTAACAACCACAGTGTAGGGGCCATAAATTATGGAGCCCAAAATAGTGCACACTTATATTAAATTAGGTTCAATATACTACAAGGGAATGGAAACCATGCAATAATGCCTCATGGGGATGGAAGAAACCCTTCACCAAGAAGATGGTTGTGTTTGCAATATTTACTAGAGGCAAAGAACATAATTTGGTTCCAGCAATTACTCCTAGAAGATAATGGCACCCACAAAACACTTGGAAAAGATAGCACTCACTATATCTTTTATCACTCTTTTAAAATTGAGACAATAAATCTCAAAGATTGATCAACGAATTCTTGAACACAAAGAACCATTGACAAATATGATTCATGTGTACAATAGCCAACAACTAGTTGTTCCAATCATGGTGTCCAATAATTATGTTAGAAAAAAAGAATCTACAAATCCCTTACACAACCATAATAGATTCAAACCATGAACTATAAGAACCTAACAAAGGGACTAACAAAGATATAGCCTAAACAAATCTTGATCATATTCCACCCTATTGTAAGGCCCAAGAAGTAAATATATCTTAAAGCTACACATTCCTTGATGCAAGAGCATCCTGGGTGTAAGAGCAATCTTGCATCACCCAAAAATATTTCTATTTTTGTATTCAATAAGGGCTATCTTATGCAGAGTTGCTATTTATGGAAACTTGCTATTTTTAGTAAGTTGGTCTTAAGATCTCAAAATGTCTGATTTTACATATGGAGGTTCATCTCAGTCATATCAGCCTGCCAGCAAAGTTTCATGGCTAGATCAGGTGTAGTTTTGAAGATATTGAAGATTTTCGATATTGGCAACAGGGTACAGAAACTTTGAACTCAGTTTTGAAGGCTTTAGAGGCCCCGGATGAGGTTGAAAATTTGGGTGACAAGCACTTTGCATGGGTCAAGCCTGTAGAGAACTTCATGGCATTTCTAGAATGGGGTTATAATAGCCAATTGGGTCAACGGGCGATGACTTATGGTCTTCAGAAGTTGGGTCACCTGAAATGGCAAAAAATAATTTTTCTTCAAAATTTCTGTTGGGGTTTCAAAACTCATTTTGAGCTGACTTTGATGTAATAAATTGTAAAATAAAATAATTCTAAGTTTGGTCAGCCCTAAGGGCTTAATTTCTAGAACCTTCTCAGGTGGTGGAAATTGCCTATATAAAGAAGGCCCGTAGTGTTGTCTAGGGCAATTCTCGGTAGTAGATCTGAGTATTGATTCGAGGCTTTGTCCTACAGAATATTGTAAGGGAATGCCCATGTGGCTTTGCATATTTTAATTCTGAAAGTTTGTAATTCCACATTTGTGGAGATAATAAGAAGCCAATTTTCTGTTCTTGCATATTATTGTTGTTGTTTCTCTATTTCTGTTATGTGTTTGTGGTATTAAGGGGAGCTCCCTTCATCATTCCTCTAGATGAAGCTCAAAGGTTAGGTAGCTGAAGCATAGTAATACTTGAATGAATATAGGAATAATTTGATGTACAATCATTTGCTAGCTTGGTTTGTGGGTTTTCCACATAATATTTTCCCTTTAACCACATTTATAGTTTGAGAAAATCAGAAAAAATTATTTCAGATTTATATTATCCTTTTGATCTAGCACACTGCCATCAAAATGCGTAATCATTGGTCATCTCAAGAAAATTCCTATTGATTAGTAGGATATCCTTATAAAAATTTGATGCATGGATTTCTTGTGAATTATCAACTGCTATGTATCTTGCAACTATGGAAGGAATAGTGTTAGTGTTAGGTTTCATTTATTATTGAATTCAATGGTTTCCAAGATGTGTTGAGGAGTTTGCTCCTTGTTTAATGTTAATTGTTCCTACACAATCCACTCATAAAATAGTGAAATGCTATGTGGAAGGGATGGTTGATAGTGTTCCTTGAGGGAAGGGGGATTGTGAAAGACTTGTTATCATTGTATTGTGTATTTCCAATATGTTTGGATATAGGGCAGACCAGGAGAATGAAGGATCACTCACTGATTGTATGATACCCTGGTTTTGAAGGGTCACTGGTTGAGGGGACAGTCAAGGTCCAGATGATTGTGTCATTGGAGGACCCTATTTCTTTGTAGTAATTTCTATTCAAATTGGATGCATGGATTTCTTGTAAATTATTGGCTGCTATGTATCCTACAATTGCATCCATAAATCTCCATATACTTCTCTAGGGTTGTAAGCCACTTAGGGATCAAAATACAGAGACTAAATCAAAATTGTTCTTTGTCCTATTTCCTTTTAACAAAGTCTCAACTATCAATGATACAATGTACATTTGATGCCCTAAGCTATCAAATATACAAATGGCACCTACCTAGAAGCTCACCAGGAGAATCAAGGATCACTCACTGATTACATGATAACCCAGTTTGAAGGGTCACTGGTTGAGGGGACAGTCAAGGTTCAGATGATTGGGCCATTGGAGGACCCTAGTTATTTGTATTAATTGCTATTCAAATTGGATGCATGGATTTATTGTGAATTATTAGCTGCTATGTATCCTGCAACTACATCCATAAATCTGCATATACTTCTCTAGGGTTGTAAGCCACTTAGGGATCAAAATAGAGAAACTAAATAAAAATCATTCTTTGTCCTATTTCCTTTTAACAAAGTATCAACTATCAATGATATAATACATTTGATGCCCTAAGCTATCAATACAAATGGCACCTAGCTAGAAGCTCACAGGCTGTCCATTTGATAACCATAGTCAACATTTCAAAAAAATGGATATCCTTGAGCACAAGCACCAATAACATCAAATAATGGAGTTAAAGCACAGGCTAGGGCATGACACCAGTAGAATGCAGTCATTTTAGTGACAACAATTTACAATGGCATCATTAAACATATATGCCAGTAATATCAACAAATGTGCATCCAAACATTTGAATACAGTGAATCGATATCCTTGAGCACAAGCACCAATAACATCAAATAATAGAGATAAAGCACTGGCTACAGCATGACACCAGTAGAATGCGGTCATTTCAGAGAGCATTCATGATCAAATAAAATGAACTGCATTTGAATATGATGCTAGAGGCTCGAAAGATGAAGAAATCACATACCTTCTCCCGCGCTTAGCTTTCGCTCCTTTTCTCTCGCTCCCTCTATCCAATCGAAATAAAAATGATGAGCCCGTTTCACTTTTTTTTAAATCTATATCCTGAATTTGTCAGAATTCTGATGGTCAATTAAACACCCATCAGAATACTGACATCATTGGGGCCTATTACAAAAAAAAACACCAAATTCATAATAAAAAGTTACCCGTCGGCAACTTCTACTGAAATTTGGCCCCAAATGTAGTAGTGCATGGAGGAAGGTGAGACAGATATGAAAGAATTATTTAATTAAATGAATGAATATTGCCACATGGGTGGCTTTTTGAGTAATTTTGAATTAATCAATCCAAATAAAGATGTCCATTCAAATAACCAAATAATATTTCATTCCCTTGATGTGTATTAGCTAAAGGGGGTGCAATTAATTTAATTTAAAGCACATAGGACTTTAGAATTAAATTAATTAATCATAGGGATTATCTAGCCAATAAAGTTGAATATTTAGGAATTAAATATAGTGTATGATTAATGCAAATTTAAGGTTTTTTGCATTTGACACCTAGTCAAATAAAGTCAATTAGGAGACATAATTGCCTAGTACAATAGGACTTCGATGATGTTGAAATTCGAAGAAATGCACCAAAATTGATTAGAATTGTAAGGTGCCAATTTTGGGGTATTACATTTTTCCCCTCTTTGAATTGATGTGCGAGCAACGTGTTGATTCAAAGAATAGTCTGATGTGATAGATGATGAGATTTCAAGATTATCTCTAGAACAAAGCTTAACCCTTAGAAGTCAAGGTTAGATTGCCAAGACACCGATCATATCGAGATGCAGAACCAAATTTAGAATGAAGCATGATTCTCCGAAGTCTAAGTTAGATTTTGAAGACCTCGGTCAGATTACCACTTGAGAGAAGACCGGAATTAGGGTTAGATTTCCCCGATACCCGTTAATAGATGATAACTGATGCAGATTTAGGACTATCTCTAGAACTAGGGTTAGATTACCCCAATACGAAGCTTAGTCCTTCGAGACCCAGGTTAGATTGCCCAGATAACGGTCCAAAAGAGATTTTGAGAGCCATCTCCAAAATGAAGCTTGAATTTCAGGAATTAGGGTTAGATTGCCCCAATACATAATGAGATTTTGAGAACCATCTCCAGAATGAAGCTTGATCCTCGAGGATCCGAGTTAGATTGCTTAGATACCTAAAAGATAGATGACAAGATGTGAGGCCCAAAGATGCCCCTAGTGAAGAGATGCCCCAAGCGATGAGGTCTTTTGATTTAGATCAAACTGATTCAAGAATTGATTTGACAAGATTCAATGATGCAATCATCCTACCCCCTCGGGAGCGAAATCAAAAGATGACACATCAGAAAGATGATTGATAGCAAAAGGTTGCAAATACAGATAAACTGAAAGATCCAGAGGAACTCAGAACAGATTAAGGAAGCATCGAGAGGATGCAGAAGCAATTTGGAGCAATTTGGAGGTCATGTTGACCAAGTTTGACCATAGTTGACCATGGTTGACCAGATTTGACCAAAGTTGACTTTTGATGAAAACATTGAAGATCTTGAGAAAATGATGATGAGATAAGATTCTGGCAAGAAAATGACACCAGAAGGTTGACTGCACAAGCGTCCAATCCCAATGGTCCCAAAAATTTAAAATGTGATTTCGAGCTATCTAGGAGTGTCAGATTTTGATTTCGATCCTGAAATGGATTCAGAAAGGTCGATTTAGCCAAGGGTGAAGTTTTCATGCAAAACAGAGCACTTGAGTAGTCCTGATGAAGCTGGGATGTGAGATGAGAACCCTCAGCGAATAGATTGAGGAGACAATAAAGAGAGCACCAAAACACCGTCTTAATGCAAGCCTAGAATGAAAATGCAAGCCTAAGCTAGATGCAATCCCTAGGACTGGTTGTTGGACTCATTTTATTATCATCATAGAGTTTTTAGTAATGAACATTTGTAGGATGCCATACAACCCTCATTGACATTGCAATCATGAGAATATGAATATGACATTAGTCTTAGATTTGTCAGAATGAGGTGTAAGCATTAAGGCACAAGAAGCTAGAATGACCTGAACACCTATTCCTTTTGATTTAGCAAGTTAACATAAACATTAAAGCACAGCTACTAGAATGACAAAAATGTTTCTTGCATACAAACACGCTAGACACATGAGAGTTTCTCCTTTTTCCAAGTGAATGATAAGCATATCAAGGTGCTCACAGTGACCCTTACGTTCACTCCATAGGATGAGCATTTGTGATTCCACTTGTAGCAGAAAGAAGTCACCCAAATAGACAAGGAGAAGAATCAACCTCACCAAAGTTTCCATATAAAAGGAGTCGAGGTACACATGGTCATCCAATACGTGATGAAGGCTCTTATAGATGGACACCCCTCTTATGTGAATCCTTTGGATCATTAGAACTAAACCAGAAAATAGAAAGCAAATGTAAGACCATGTCCCCAGTCTTCGCTTCCCTCAGTCAAGAAAGATGTCTTAGAGCTGCTCAAGGAGGAATAACAAAGAGAAAAGATACACGAGAGATCCTCAAGGGGAGAAATCTCAAAAGTAGCTAAGCATCAGTAGGCAGACATAGTGAGAACCACTGGTGATCGATGCAAGAAAATCCTTCAAAAATGATAGGACAATGCCCCCAAGACCAGGAAGGTGCCCCCAAGTGTGACCAGTTTTAATCCATGTAGAGTTAAGCACAGTCTCAAAAGTAACTGAAAGCAAGTGCATGAGATAGAAAACTAAAGTAGGAAACAAACTAAAGCGGGAAAACAAATGAAAGCAAGAAAGTGAGAAAGCAAACTAAAGGTGGAAAGCAAGAGCCAAGCGGTGCTGCAATAGGTATAGCATTGGGGAACAAGAGGTGTCTGTTTACTAGGTTTTCACCATCTTGGTAGAGATTCTATTTTTTCTACCATGATGCCTGTTTGCCAGGTTTTCATCAATGGTACATTTTTTCTTTTTCAATTTTTTTGTACTTTTCTCTTTTTCTCTTTTTTTGTATTTTTCTCTTTTTTTATTTTTTTTGTATTTTTGAATTTTCTCTTTTTTTTTTGTATTTTTTGTATTTTTCATTTTTTTTATTATTATCAAGGCACCTATTTACCAAGTTTTCACCAGGATAATAGATACATCAAACACCTGTTTACCAGGTTTTCACTAAGATGATCATTTTTTCAGGATATTTTGCAATTTTTAGGATTTTTTGACAATATACCATTTTTTGGATTTTTTTAGGATCAATAAGTATGTACATGAGCACACATGAAATGTCTCAATTGTAGAATTTCTTTAGGTGTAAAGCATTGATCAAATCTTTGAGTTGTTCTCCTTTAGTAGTAGATAGTTGATAAGCACCAAACCCAAATGTTGTAGTGATAATGTATGGACCGAGCCAGTTTGGTTCAAACTTTCCTTTCTGTATCCACTACTATTGATTCTTGGGGTTTTCTCTCAAGACGAGATCACCCACTTGGAATTCCCTTGGTCTAACTTTCTTATTGTAGCTCATAGACATTCTTTTCTGGTATGCTCTTAGATGATCGAACTCCACTTGCCGATGTTCATCCAGCAACTCTAGCTCTTGTAGCCGAGATATTCTAATGTCTTCATCAGTAATGAGGTTCTTTAGAGAGACTCACAATGTAGGAATCTTGACCTAAATTGGAAAAATAGCATCCACACCATAGACTAAGGAAAAGGGTGTGGCCCCTATTGAAGTATGAATGCTTTTTCTATAGGCCCATAAAGCCGGATTAATCTGGAGGTGCCAATCTCTAATAGATTTGTGAACTATTCTATGCAGGATCTTGAGGATTGTCTTATTGGAAGCTTTTTCCTGTCCATTACCCTGGGGATAATAGATCGAGGACCAATGTTGAATGATTTTGAACTTAGTACATAATTCCTTTAGATCCTTGTTCTTGAATTTCCCCCCATTGTCAATGATTATTGAGGAGGGTACACCATATCTACAGATGATGTAATTCAGTATGAACCTTTCCACAAACTTTCCATCAACTATGGCGAGAGGCATTGCCTCGACCCATTTGGTAAAATAATCTATAGCTATGATAATGAACTTGTGTCCTCTTGAGGAAGATGGATGTATCTGACCCACCAAATCAAAGGCCCATTGTTGAAATGGCCAGAAACTAATAAATGGAATGAGCTCCTTGGTAGGAGCATGGATCAAATTTCCATGTAATTGGCACTATTTGCAAGATTTAGCATATTGTATAGCTTCCTTTTCCATTTCTGGCTAGTAGTAACCAGCTCTAATAAGTTTACGAGTTAATGTTAGATTGCTCAATTGAGAACCACAAATGCCTTCATGCACCTCAACTAATGCACGTTTGGACTCATTAGGCTCTAGACACCTAAGGAGGGTACCATCTAGACCTCATCCATACAAGTTGTTAGTTACTATGACATATCGTGAAGCACTGCAGATTAGGTGACATTTTTTGTTTCAGGTATAAGTGTCTAGAATAATTTGATCCCGAAAATAGGAGTAGATATGATGGTAATGAGATGAATCATGTCCAATGACTGAATAGATCATCTTGGAGTCAGGGGTATTGTAGGCTGGGTAGCATAATGCCTCCACTAGTAATTCATGTCTAAAGTCATTTTTTGGCATTTGTAGCATGGAGGAAAGAGTTTCCAAGGCATCAACTACTTTATTATCAACCATTTGTTTATAAGGCACCAAATTTTCATCTTTTGTTTGATAGATATCATTAACTTGATTGATAACCAATTGTGAGTCTCTAAAGACCTTAAGTTCATCCACATGCCATTCTATGGCTATCTTCATACCATTAATTAAAGCTTCATATTTAGCGATCTTATTTGTGCAAGGGAATAACATCTTATATGCCTTTGGTAAAGAGTATCTCTATGGTGTGACAAATAGTATTCTGGCACCCGACCCCTGCTGGGTAAATGAGCCATCAAAGAACATATTCCATGTTTGATGTGTAAGAAGCATTATAGACTCATCTGGAAATTCAATTTTCAATGGTTGATGATCCTTGAGAGGAGCTTCTTCTAGTTGATTTGTAATAGCTTGTCCCTTAATAGCTTTTCTCTCTACATACTCAATGTCAAACTCACTTAGTATCATGACCCATTTTGCCAGCCTGCTTGTAAGGGCCACTTTGCTAAGTAAATACTTTAACAAATCAATTTTAGCAATAAGTCTTGTAGTGTGAGAAAGCATATAGTGTTGTAATTTCTGTGAAGAAAAAACCATTGCTAGACAAGCTTTTTCAATGACTAAATAGTTCATCTCATAAGAGACTAGAGTTATATTGATATAGTATATAGCTCTTTCTTTGTTATTCTGATCCTCTTGAACCAACAGAGCACCCAGAGATGTGTTTGTAGATGAAATATAAAGGATGAGTGGATTCCCATGAATAGGAGGCATCAAGATTGGTGGATTTGCAAGATATTGTTTGATTTGAGTGAGCCCTTTGTCACATTCTTCATTCCACTCATAAGTCACACCTTTGTGTAGAGTTTTGGTGAATGGTTGTGACTTATCAGCCAGTTGTGCAATGAAACACCAAATAGATTATAGTCTACCTTGAAGTCCTTTCATTTGCTTGATGTTCTTTGGTGGATGCATTTCCATGATAGCTTGAAATTTCTCGGGATCTACCTCTATGCCTTTAGCACATATGATATAACCCAACAACTTGCCAGAAGTGACACCGAATGCACTCTTTTTTGGATTGAGTCTAAGAGTGAATTGTTCCATTCGATCCAGTATGGGACCTAGATCTACAAGATGTGTTTTTCGCTGCATGCTTTTAGCCAAAGTGTCATCTACATAATCTTCCATTTTTTTATGCATCATGTCATGAAAGATGGTTGTAACAACTCTTTGATATGTAGCTCTGACATTTTTCATTCTGAAGGGCATGACATTCCAATAGAATGTTCCCCAAGAACATCTGAAGGATATCTTTTCTTGGTCTTCTGGCACAATTTTTATTTGATTATAACTAGAAAAGCCATCCATTAGAGAGTACATTTGGTAACCAGCTGTCATGTCCACTATCATGTCAATATTAGGCAATGGAAAGTCATATTTAGGACATGCTTTATTCAGGTCTCTGAAGTTTGTGCATACGTGGATAGACTTATCATGTTTTGTAACTAGAACAATATTAGAGATCCACACTACATAATCAATAGCTCTGATGAAACCAGCCTTGATAAGATTTTCTAATTCAGCTTTAACCAAAAGTGCCACATGCGGATGCATCTTCCGAAGCTTTTGTTTGATAGGCTTGATGCCCAGTGCAATAGATAGATGATGCACGATTAGATTGGGATCCAATTCAGGCATATCAGAATAAGTCCATGCAAAATTAATTTTCTTGCTTTGAAAGAATTTGGTGAACTCTTCCTTCTCTTTTGCAGATAATGTCTGTGCTAAATGAATGATTTGTGGTGTAGCCTCCATACCCAAATTCACTGGTTGGGTTGGCTCAATCAATACTGATGATCTCTCTTGAAAATGACTGGGAAGTGCATCAAGTATCTCATCCTTTGGTGCCTCAAAGAGGTTTTCACCCTCGGATACGTCTTTTATTTTTACTTTTTTTGGCTCTGACACTGTCACAATGTGGTTTTCACCATCAAAGCACCTTTTTTTTCTTTTAGTTTTATGACTAAGTTACTTGATATCAACTTTTGTCATATTGATACTATTTTCACTGGTGGAGAACATTACAAGTTCGACAACATTAAGATAATAGGCAAGAGTGTAGTCATTGTGGAACATAAGGACTTCGCTAGCTGGAGAGGGAGAGTTCTAGTTGATAAGTTCAGGATGGTGGAGTGAAAGAGTAGTACCAAGTTCAAGTGCATTCATAGTATAGCCATCAAAAGTGTGGATGAGTAAGTCAAGACCTAGAGCGATCTCATCCAAACATGTGTTCAATTCTTCTTGAGTCCTCACAACGGAAGTAGAGGGAATGTCAGCATTATTAAATTCACACTCGGTCGACCTAACACTAGACCCTTCACCTACTTTGAAAAGGTTTTCATACACATGAACAACATCTATATCTTTATCAAAATGGCATCAGACAGAGAGTCAAACTCATATTCATGTGAATCAACGATGCTTGATATGGGAATTCCATCAACACTAGCTGTACCATCTGACTCATCTTCATCTCTTGTAGAATTAATGGTTTGCTAAAGTTGATCTTGTTCAAACCCTCTTGGAAATATGGTGGTATGTACCATTCATCCTAAAAATTGGGATCAACCATTTGTATTTCTCTCCATTGGTCATATGTGAGTCGATGCACTAAAGCAGTGTCATCGGAATCACTATCAGTCTCTACCAGATGGATAGGTATAATAGGTTTGTTTGGTTATGCAAAGAGTGCAGTAAATTATAGATGAATAGGATATGGAAAAGTATCTCCATCAAAGTTGTTCTCTGATTTATTCACTGTGGTAATGTCCTCAAATTCTATTCAGAATTCTGGCTCTGGTTCTAGCTCTGGTACTGGTACAGACTTGTTAATCCCTAGATGAAATGAAATTTTCTTGAAGCCTAAACCTAAGGTGTCCTTGGTGCAATGACCTATGGCTTCAATTGGTTTAAGAAAACCATTATCATTCACCCCTATAGGGCCACTCCCTTTATAACCAAAGCGCTTCATGATTTTGAAGGCTTCACTATATGGTTCTTGTTCTAATTCATGAGCAGGAGTGATCTGTTCAGATGTTTATTTTCCTTTGTAAAGCCAAGCTGTAATAGATCTTTCCTCATCTTCATCCTCTAATGGTGTTGTGGCCTTGACAAAGGCACCATCATAGATTATTTGGGGAGAACAAGAAGAAGGTTTGTTGTTCTCAGAGGGTCTCCCATAGGAACGTAGAGATGGAGGTAGAGCCGCTAATGATAGCACAAGTTCAATTTGATACCCCCCCATGACTATATCCTTAAGTTTCAAAGTCTATCCCATTTCCTTGAGCTTGGCATCATATAATTCCATGGACTCTCTATTAGTTGGGACAAGACTGTCTGTAGATTGTGTGAGTGTGTTGCAAGAATAATTGGTATTGGTAGGAATTGTCACTTCTGCACCATGGAATGGGAACTTGATACATTAATGATATGTAGATGGAACCACCTACATTTCATGGATCCAGGGTCTACCCAACATTATATTATATTCCAGAGGAATATCTAGAACTTGGCAAATGACATCTCTTTCAACAAGCCCAACTTGGATCGGCAACACAACCAGACCTTTGGATTTGAATTCTTCTTCATCATATGCCTTAATAGTAATTTTCTTACAGACATCTATGTAATCCTCATCATAGCCTAGTTGGGTGAGTAGCTTAGTAGAGCAAATATTGAGGCCAACACTATTGTCAATGAGGATGCGGCAAACACGCTTTGGACCTATCATGACTTCTATATGTAAAGGAGCATTGTGCAGATGGCTCAGCGAATGGTCAACTTCTTTAGAAAAGGAAAAATAGTGGGGTGAGGTCAGGTGACCCACCATGGATTGAAACCAATCAAGATCCAAATATTTTGGGATGTTTGCCTCGAGGAGGGCTTTATCCAGAATCTCCCTATGGGTAGGCGAGATCTTCAACAGCTCAAAGATAGTGATCTGAGCATTGGTATGTTGCAATTGGTCTAAAATGCTATAACTAGCCGCACTAGATGTAGGGACTGATTTCAAGTTCTTGTTGGTAGGACCAACAATAGTTTTATCAACAGGTTGCTTCGGAGCAGACGTAGAAGGGTTGGGACCCTTAATGGTGATTTTCACATGAGAGCGAGTAACAACATTTTCACAACCCTGAGACGATTCAAATTTGGAAGAATGAGGCCCGGGGCCTCGCAAGACAAATGGAGTCTTAGTCTTAGGAGCATCCTCGCTCCCCCTAATATTAATCACATTGCAATACTCAACCTCAACAGGTTCAATCATACCAATGACATTGTCATTAGTAGTGTACATGTAATTGACCTTAGCATTGGTGTTCTTAGTCTTGGAAGATTCACCTTTCTCATGAGGAGGAAAGGGATCTTTAAATGCCTAATGATCTAAATTCTTGTTATGGTCATCCACAACAATTTCACCATTATCAATCAAATCTTGGACCTTATTGCATAGATGGAGACAAGGAGAATTCTTATGGCCCTTATTTTGGTGATAATCATAGTATGCGTTGTCATTCCACCAATGAGGTCACGGTTGCAGATCATAGAGACAATTTTCCAAAGGAGTGAGTATCTAGTTTTGCACAAGAGTCTTATAAACCACATCAAGTAATTCTCCTGAGGACATGAACTCATGCTTGGGTGGGGATGCCCAAGGTTTATTTTTAGCAAATTTTGAAGGCTATTGAGTCTCTGTTGCAGCCTTTTTAGTAGCTTTGACCACCTGTATACTAGAAGAAAGATTGAAAATAGATTTCACAAGCTTCAGGGTTACATTGTCAACCACTCCATCATTTACAACATCTCTATTCTTGTTGAAAAACTTCCCTTTATCTTTTTTAGAGGAGGAAGACCCTTGTTTGTTATCCTTTGCAAAGTCAACTCTCCTTTCTTGATCATAAATGCCTCTATGCACACAACTTTCTTAATCATACTATCGAAAGTTAGGGGACCTTGTAATTGTACTTGATATCCAAAATCTGGGACAAGATTGTCCAAAAATATGTCGAGTTTTTTAGACTCATGCATTTTGTGGGGATATTTCATACAGAGTTGTCTCCATCTCTGGAGAAATGCTTAGAAAGGCTCCCCTTGCTATTGTTTCAGATTACAAAGGTCTCGAATATTGACTGGATGCTAAATATTGTGTGAGTAATGTTGGATAAATAGATTAGTGATCTTGTCAAAAGATTTGATTCCAATAGGTAACTGAGAAAACCACTCCATAGATGACCCTCCCAAACTACAAGGAAAGAGGCACATAAGATATGTCTGATCATGTATGAATTCCATGGATAAAGCACCAAACTCCCTCAAGTGATCTTGGGGATCGGTAGTACCCAAGTATTTGTCATATTTAGGTAGCTCTACACCTTTGGGAAAAGGTGGCATGTGAAGACTCTTATCAAATGGGAAAGGATAGATGCTTTCCATTGTGAATTATTGTATAGGTTTATCTTTATCCCTTGCAAGTTGGCTAATTTGGTCTTGCATGTCTTGAATCATCTTTTGCAACTTTGCGGTCTCAGTCTCTTCTTCTTTGGCCACAAGTGTTTTGAATTGGTAGTCTTGGGGTAATTTGGCCCCTTGTTTGGCTAGTTCTAGAAAATATTTCTCCTTCTCCTCTAGAAGGAGGATCTCCATCATCTTAATAAGACCCTTGTTGGCTTTCACTACATCTATGTCATTTTGGGTTATTACCTCATCTTCATTACCGATAATTTCATAAATGCTTGGGACTTGATCTTGTTGCTGATCATCTTGGTCTTGGTCATGTGGAGGAGGATGATAGTGATATGACTGCTGATCGCTTTAAGGTTTGTTTCAGGATTGATCATTCTGGGATTGATTTTGGTCATATGGAGGAGGGTGATAGTGATATGGTTGTTGATCGCCTTGAGGTTTGTTTTGAGATTGATCTTGATTCTAATCATTTTGGGATTGGTCATAACGTTGATCATTTTGAGAGTGATCAGGATGTAGGTTGTTTTGAGATTTCTCATCATTTTAGTTGTATTTGCCTGGTTGGAAATCGATTGGGTTTCCCATCTTGTAGGAGTGGGTGGCGAATGTAGACTCAGTAAAATGATATGAACGATGTCAAAAGGGCATGACTAAGGTAACCTTTGGTGCTTTAATAGGATCAAGAGGGTCGATAGGTTCAAATGAGTCAATATCGTCAGCTGGGTCAATAGGTTTAATAATAGGACTAGTCCAAGGAAGTGGCCTTCCAAGGTTATGAAACAAAAAGTTGTTTTGAAAGAATGAGTTGTCCTATTCTTGAAATGATAAGTCAGGTTGCGCTTGAAACAATGGATTATAACACTCCTAGAACACTAGAGGTGATGATTGTGATGGGTTGTCTTTCAAAGTACTCAATGAAGAAGAACTTGTGGATCCCTCAAAATATTCAGATTGCACGACAGGTTTGGGATGACCTATTTCCTGATTATGAGATCTACCTCTACCTTGTCCAATACCATGAATGGGGAAAGTATTGCCACTTCTAGTCGTAATAGTAATAGATGAAGATGTAACGAGAGAGGACTTGGGATTATGCTAAAACTTTGAATCTAGGATAGCAAAAAAAAGAGATGAGGCTAGAAGAACCAAGATGTAAAATGGACCCAGCACAAATCATCAAGAGAATGGCTAGAATAGCCGAGATGTGACTATCACATCGCAAGGTAAAAAATCACAAAAAGATGAGACAAATAATAGGGAGATAGCATGAGTTTAAGAGGTAATCATTTAGTTCATAGTTGAGACACTCAGTTTCAGACAATGGATGAAAGGAAAATAGGAAAACAAACCTCAGACAAAAATTAGATCTGGCAAAAAGTTGACCAGTCAATGGGAAATAACTTGCTATTTTGAAAACTAGGGTACAGGTTCGCACAAGAAAGTGTTGGGCCATGCGAGAAAATTTCAAGCTTCGCACAAGAGAATGAAGTCTCGCGTAAGGAAGTGCTCTGGAAAGTGAAATTTTGTATGGGAAAGAACCAAAGTTTGACAGTTTGACACAGTTTTTGAGGTAAAAAGTCAAGTTTTGAGACATAGCCTAAACTATTCTCTGACAGAATTTCTAGTTTTCAAATAGTTTGAATCAACAATCTCAGTTTTGAAGGTTTCAAGCATTCATTTACAAGCATAAAGTTTTAGATCAATCGATAGTGATGCAAGAAGTAGTCGCAAATAGTTCTACCAAGGACAAAGCAACTTGGCAGAATCATGGGAGTCTTTGTTTAATCATGATGGACAGTTTAAGACTTGAAATAATCACTTAGTTATCCCTACAAAAAAATGATAGAGAAGACAAAATTTGTGCCTCACAGCTTACGTGCATGCGTTCACCTCACACAGTCGTGTCACCCCCTAGAGGGTGCTTGTGTTTTTGGTGTTTCCAAGGACTCAATAGTATATGTTCAAAGGTTACCCTTCAAGTAGGGGCCAGTGTCATATACCACCTCTAAACGTCCAGGTGTATGCCTATGGTGAGAATCTACGAGAGAGATTCTTCCCCCTCCTTATGCAAAGATTATGTCTCCTTTCGGAGGTGATCTAGGTAGGAAACTAACTAAGAAAATTTTTAGTGGGATTTTATTCACACTAACCTTTGGTGCCCTTGATATAGGGCTAGGGCCTCATAGCCACACCAACACCCAAAAGTCATACACCCTCGCAAGAAGGGCTAGGAGTGGCACTGCTCAGTACAACAAACGAAGCTTTCTCAAGATGATAGTCGGAATCAAGAGAAAGAAGCTAACATGGATTTGGAGTCTTTAGAATCAACAAAGCATTCTTTATTATAGTGAGGTGCAATCACCAGCAATAGTTATGTACTTACTTGGGTTGTTCTCGGAGGTTCAACTTCTGGCAAGCCCTCTAAAGGTGACACAACTTGGCTTGGATTCGAGGGTTAGATTTTTTTATTCCCTCAAAGAGAGAAGAGCATACATCTCTACCTCTTCACCTTACTCAAACATGAAAGACATATTCATCACTGAGCTAGTTCCTCCTCAACCAATCCACAATCTTTTGGGTTTCTAGTTCTCTCAAAGAGAGAAGAGCATAATCCCCTAACACGTAGACATGCCAAAGATTCACTACCTTTCATTGCTTCCCCATGTATCTATCATGCTAGCAAGATCTGGGTCTTGGGTTCATCCATGGGCATCATTTCCATGTAATGAAGAGCCTATTACCCTAGCTCACTATCAAGACCCTTAAGAAATCTTCACAAGGCCCTAGTTATACTATGTGATGAAAGCAATAAACAAGAAAATTGTTTTTGAATATCTTCGACAATCGTCCTGCAAGAAAACCGTTAGCAAGTTTTGTCTTCATCACACGCCCTACAGACCACTGTTATGCTGTCAGAAAAATAGAGATATAAAATCACAACAAACAGTAAATGTTAGAAATCTGCAATAGAAAGACACAAAAATTAAAAAATTCTTAAAAATTGATGCCCAAAACTTGCGTGAGGGAGTACACCTCTGTACGTGAGAAAGTACTGTGTTGCACATGAAGAAGTGCTACTGGCAGCAAATCTTCACACGAGGAAGTACCTAGAAAGAAAATCTTCACGTGGCGTGGTCAAAAAGCTCAGGTGAGATTTCGTACACAGTGATGTACGGACATACGGAAGAGTTTGAAATTCTTGTCAAAAATTTTTTGAGAGTGAGGCCAAAAATCAGTTTTCTGCCCCACGATGGGTGCCAAAATGTTTATAGCTGAACGTGGACCTCTAATCTAGCCATAGACACAACATAGTCATTTCTCAATCATTGAATCATGAAGATGAGTATGAATTACTCATTTCACAATATCGATTGAATCTACCTATTGCCTCCTAATTAGTTGAAGTGTTTGAATTACTCTCAGATTGGAGAGCCAACAACCATAGACCAAGCTAAGATGGAGGATTTGAAAACTTAGAGAAAATGATCAAATTGCAATGAGATTAAACTATATAAATAAGAGTGTAATTAAACTATGAACTTGAAAGAAATACGAGAATGCAAATTCTAATCTAAAGAGCTTGAAATGAACATGAGAAATTAAGCTACTAACAAATAAGAAAACTATATTAAGATGAGAATGCAATTAAACTAGAATGACAATTACTCTAATTATGCAATAAAATCTTGAAAGCATGAGAGAATTGAGACAAAAAATGACTATAGTTTTGATACTCTAAAAATTGCCTCTCCAAAATGAAGAAAAGGAGCTCATAATATAGAAAAGCCAAGAGAGAGGATGAAGAGTTTCTTGGAAAGAAACGGCTAACTCTTCATCTCCATGGAGGAAGGTGAGACAAATATGAAAGAATTATTTAATTAATTGAATGAATATTGCCACATGGGTGGCTTTTCCAGTAATTTTGAATTAATAAATCCAAATAAAGATGTCCATTCAAATAACCAAATAATATTTAATTCCATTGATGTGTATTAGCTAAAGGAGGTGTAATTAATTTAATTTAAAGCACATAAGACTTTAGAATTAGATTAATTAATCATAGGGATTATTTAGCCAATAAAGTTGAATATTTAGGAATTAAATATAGTGTATGATTAATGCAAATTTAGGGTTTTTTGTATTTGACACCTAGTCAAATAAAGTCAATTAGGAGACAGAATTGCCTAGTACAATAGGACTTCGATGATGTAGAAATTTAAAGAAATGCACCAAAATTGATTAGAATTGTAAGGTGCCAATTTTGGGGTATTACAATTATCAAAAGTAAATTATGGTATCGACCAAATCAAGACATTACTTTATGTTGATTATGCTATCAACTATGAATTTGAATTATAGTATTGATTAATAATTATTGATAATGATATCATTGTGATTATCATTATCAATAATGATAATCATATTTATATGATCATCAAAATACTTATATCGACTTTATTCTTATCAACGTAACAAAATTACCATTGTTAATAAGGATACTGTCGATAGTATCATTATTAACAATGATTTTGTTAAACATATGTTTGGACAAAAAATAGAATGAAGGCCAATATGTATTGGCTAGTATAATGTTCAATGTTAATATGAAGATCGACATTAACAAGTCGATAATGAGTATTGACTTTGATAAATAATATCATGTTGATAATGCAATTCACTAAATTGGTAAACTTTGATAATAAGAATGTCTCACGAAGAGAGATCACTCTTCGTGAGACATCCCTGAAGAACATATATATTACATCAAATTCATTTGATGAAATTGATTTATTAATAGCAATACAATTCAGCCATATATATATATATATATATATATATATATATATATATATATATATATATATATATATATATATATATATATATATATATATATATATATATATATATATATATAGTCCTCTATGTACACATTAGTTAATAAGAAGATTATTTATATTATATTCATATTGATATATATCAAATAAGTGATTTGATATAATATCAATTTGGAGATCAATATATATAAAGATAATATTCTAAGGAAAATTTATCAAAATATACTTATAGCTATCTAAGATTAGATAACATTGTATTGTGAATTTATCTAATATATATACATAAAATTTTAAAATAATTACATACCCTAAATTTGATCAAACAACATGGTATCAAAGCTAGTCTAAGGAAGATCCAATCATATTTTAAATCAAGAGGACAATCAAATTGCCATTTGTATTAATTCTATACGAAGACTAAAATCACAAACGGAGTCAAATTTGAAGATCATCTTGAAGGAGCCTCAAATTATGTTTCATGAAAGTTTAAAATTATGCTCACTCTTAGAGAACATGAATTGGACACATTTGTAGAAAATGAGAAAGAGATGTCTAAAGATGAAGGAGATAAATGCCAATGGATAAAGAATAACAATAAAACCATGAAACTATTAGTAGATGTTGTTAAAGACCATATAGCACCCATTATCTCCAAATTGGACACTGCATATAAAATGTTCTCAACATTAGAAAATATGTATGAGATTAATAACACTAACATGGCTTTATCTTCATCATATTTCATCATATAAAGATGAGCAAAGGATAATCTATTTCATCATACTTTATGAGGGCTATGAAATTAAGGGACCACCTTGCCACTATTGGGCAACTTATTAATAAAAAGGAGTTATCTATGTTGGCTTTGAATGGAAAAATAGCTTCATGGATGTATTCATTCAAGGAATCAGTGCTCGTCCAAAATTCCCTAAATTTGACTGGTTGAAGATAGACTGCATTCAAGAGGAATCCAAGCTAATCACTAGGGGTGTTGGTAAAAAATTCACAAATCAAGACATTCATGTGCTAAATACTAATTCTCACAAGAAAGGGAAAAAAAGAGGGAACTTCAAGAGGATGAATGACAAAGAAACTAAAGATAAAAGATCATCTATAAAAATAAAAGACATACCCAAAGTACATTTTTTTATATGCAACTAGTTTGGACACTATGCCCTAAAGTACCCAGATAGACCTAAACCTCAAGTCTCCATAGTTGAAGTTAAAGGTAAAGCTAGAAAATAATATTAAGAAAATTTTATTCTAATACTCAACAATCATAGCATATCATAGGAAAGGTGACAGATTCCTTCATAAGATATGCTTTAAGGGAATAAACTATATCTAATATGTGTGTGTGTCTATATATATATATATATATATATATATATATATATATATATATATATATATATATATATATATATATATATATATATATATATATATATATATATAGTTAAGTAGAGGATGTGTATGTTACCTTTTGTAAATAACTTCTCAAGTCTTAGAGTTTTTTTTTCGAGTTAGAAGAATTCCGTATAAGGTTCAAGGAATTTAAAACTCTAAAAAAATATATCTAGGAGGAGAAATTTCTTAGTACTAACATAAGAGAAATATTTTTATAATAAATATGTAAATGATGAGATTAAGGAGCACAAAAATTAAAAGTATCCAAAACTTCTTTATACCTAGTCAGAGTGAATTAAGAAAAGGATGTTTCTTTAGAAGTTTAAAAGGCATTCACAAGTCAGGGAATCTTGAACCACCTCAAAATAGAAGAGAATCAGGTTCCTAATAATTAGAGGGAGACTCTTGAAGATGAATGTCAAAATTAAATCTATGGATGAGCCTAAAGCCTTGACATAAATAGAAGAGGCCACCTTTGGCAAGGAAGATGAGTCAAGAGGCAAAAAGATATGTTACACTTGAAGGAACCATCAGAGAAAGGAAGAAACCTAATAGATAATCTAATTATATTTCCTTAATGAGTGAGATCATTGAAGTAGAACCTTTCAGTGTTGAAGAAGCCACCAAAAGTGAAGCTTGAAAATATGCCATGTCAAAAGAGTATCAGTCCATTATGAAGAATGACGGGATATTATGCCCAAACCTAAAAACAAGTCTATAGTATCTTCTAAATGGCTCTTCATAATCAAGCATGTTGCAAATGGAAACATTGAAAAATATAAGTCTTGATTTGTGGCCAGAGTCTTCTCTCAAAAGGAAGGTATTGATTATGAGGAAATATTTTCCCCAGTTGCAAGATACACCTCTATCAGGACCATTATTTTTATTGCTACTTTTAAAGGATGGAAGATTCATTAGATGGATGTAAATACTACCTTCCTTAATGAGATAATAGATGAAGAAGTATACTTGGAAAAACTTGAATGCTTTTTTATACATAACAAAAATTCACATGCATACAAATTAAAGAAGGCATTGTATAGGCTTAAGAAGGCTCTCTGAGCATGATACAAAAGGATTGATAAATACCTTCTACATCTAAACTTATTCGAGGATGTTGCAGATCAAAACTTATACTAAAAGGTAATCAATGGTGAAATGGAAATTCATGTACTTTATGTTGATGATTTACTAATCACAAGAGAAGATTACCTAATTACAAAATGTAAGAAAGATCTTGCATCAGAACTTGACATGAAGGATTTAGGAATGTAAGTGTGGGAACAAGAGGATAGCATTATTCTAAATCAAGAGAAGTACACTATAGAAATTCTAAAGAGGTTTGGAATGATGGAATGTAAGTCCATGACAACACCTATGGAAACAAATTTACACAAGCTAAAGACAATAACAATTGACTCATTCTACTAACAAATAATTGGATCCTTGATGTATTTTAACACAAGACTACATATTTTCCATTATGTAAATGCCTTAAGTTAGTTCATGTGTGAATCAAAGAAGATACATCTAGCTGCAGTTAAACACTAGCTGTACCATCTGACTCATCTTCATCTCTTGTAGTATTAATGGTTTGCTGAAGTTGATCTTGTTCAAACCCTCTTGGAAATACGGTGGTATGTACCATTCATCCTAAAAATTGGGATCATTCATTTGTATTTCTCTCCATTGGTCATATGTGAGTTGATGCACTAAAGTAGTGTCATCGGAATCACTATCAGTCTCTACCAGATGGACAGGGATAATAGGTTCGTTTGGTTCTGCAAAGAGTGCATTAAATTTTGGAGGAATAGGATATGGAAAAGTATCCCCGTCAGAGTTGTTCTCTGATTTATTAGTTGTGGTAATGTCCTCAAATTCTAGCCGGAATTCTGGCTTTGGTTCAGGCTCTAGTACTGGTACAAACTTGTTAATCCCTAGATGAAATGAGATTTTTTTGAAGCCTAAACCCGAGGTGTCCTTGGTGTGATGACCTATGGATTCAATTGGTTTAAGAAAACCATTATCATTCACCCCTATAGGGCCACTCCCTTTATAACCAAAGTGCTTCATGATTTTGAAGGCTTCACTATATGTTTCTTGTTCTAATTCACGAGCAGGAGTGATCTGTTTAGATGTTTCTTTTCCTTTGTAAAGCCAAGCTGTAATAGCTCTTTCCTCATCTTCATCCTCTAATGGTGTTGTGGCCTTGACAAAGGCACCATCATAGATTATTTGGGGAGAAAAAGAAGAAGGTTTGTTGTTCTCAGAGGGTCTCCCATAGGAACGCGGAGATGGAGGTAGAGCCGCTAATGATAGCACATGTTCAATTTGATACCCCCCCATGACTGTATCCTTAAGTTTCAAAGTCTGTCCCATTTCTTTGAGCTTGGCATCATAAAATTCTGTGGACTCTCTATTAGTTGGGACAAGACTGTCTGCAGATTGTGAGAGTGTGTTGCAAGAATAATTGGTATTGGCAGGAATTGTCACTTCTGCACCATGGAACGGGAACTTGATACATTGATGATATGTAGACGGAACCACCTACATTTCATGGATCCAAGGTCTACCCAATAGTATATTATATGCCAAAGGAATATCTAGAACTTGGCAAATGATGTGTTTCTTGTTCTTGTTTCTTACTGATGTGTTTCTTGTTCCATCAAAATTGGGGATTTGGGTTCATCACATGGTTCTAGATGACTCTTTAACAAAAACCTCTAGATTAACTTTACTCCACTGGGCTAATCTCTTAATAAAATTCATTACATCAAACATATAATAATTACTATTTTACTTATGTAGCATGTAGAATTTTTTAACAAATGGCAATTAGACAATCTAAATGGTCTAGGTGTATCACATACCTAGGATAGATATTTTAAAAAACAACTTGTTTACATCATAGTTTTCTGTGAGGACTCTTCTTCCAATTAAAATAGTTTCTATTTATGGAGGTTATAACTTTTCAAGGTTTGCTAGCTAATTTCTAGTAACTTTGGTCATTTGAAAGTACAATTTTTTTCCAAATGTTATCAATAATGTCATTGTAGATGATAACACCATATTTGTAGGTGCTTACAAGTTTTCCTCTCTTATTTTGCAATGGTAGGATATTTGATCATCGGTTGGGTTTTCTTGTATGTTAAATTTGAGCTCTAACAAAAAGTAATATAATTTTAAATTTTCCCAAGCAAAAAAATCCACTAGTTGTGTTGCTATAACAAACTTCCAATTTTCTTTCTAGTTAGGTGATCCCATAAAAACACATTCTACCTTTTATTCCTTTCATAATTCTTCATTTTTCTTAAGATCGTAATAAGCTAAATATGGATCCATTATTATAGATAATTTATATTACATGGGGGTGTTCCCCACTCAAATCTCCATTCCTTGTCCCCTGAGATGTTTAGGAGATAAGAGACATTGGGGTATCCCTTGGTTGACACCTTTAATTAATTAAATGAAGAAACATTTTAGAACATGTCCCTAAAATCAAGGATCATAGGAAACACATAACAGACACTTGGTCATCCTCGAGGTGGCCAAGAACATCTTATATGTCTCTTGACAATCCCAAGGGGTGGCCAGACATTATAAAAATAGTGAAACATAATAAAATTATACTATAAACAATAAATATATTATGACAACTCTGTAACATCAATTAAATTAATCATTGTGGTAGTAACAAGAACTATAATATAGAAACAACAAATATACCAGGACTCTGATTCACACACACACACACAAACACATCACATCATCCTAACTCCAAACAAATGGCCATTAGATTGTCATCCCTACAATGTGTCCCCCACTTTCTTTTTGTTCTTGACCTATAGACTTAACACAAACATAAACAAGACGATAACTCTTTAGATAATTACAATAACATTCCTCTACACAAATCTAGTTTGTTGTATTTAATTTTTAATTAATGTTCCACACTAACCTATATTTCCAAATATAATGAGTCATTTTGGGGATAAGGACCTCTTTAGGACTCGAGGATGGAGATGGCTGCCACACACACACATAGACACACCTCCTACCATCATAACTCCAAAAAATAGCCATTAGATTGTCATCCCTAAAATGTGTCCCTCACTTTCTTGTTGTCCTTGACAACATAACACAAACATAATCAAGATGAGCACTCTTGGATAATTATAATTATATTCTTCTATGTACAAATATAGTTTGTTGTACATTGTTGTATTTAAGTTTTAATCAATGTTCCACACCAACCGATTTTCCCAAAAATAAAGTCTCATTGGGAATAAGAACCTCTTTGGGGCCTAAGGATGGGGATGATTACCACCTCTATACTCCTTACAAGTGGGAGATGATCCTATAGAAGTGAGTGCTATCTTAGGTGAATTCCTAACCCATGAAGTGTTAGTGAGAATCTTGAACATCCCCAGTATAGCTGCCAAGGGATGTATAGGCATGGACTATGAATACCTTGGATATGTGAGAGATTCACAATGCTTATCAAATATTTTTTAATCATAATAATAATTATGATTTGTCTAGAGTCTTTGAAAAAATAGGCTTCATGATGGCATATACAAATAGACCAAAAAATTTACCACAATCTCTGACATGGTTCCAAAGTTCTGAAGGATAACCGATTCCCCGACTTCGGTTCCATTACCCTTTGGAATTTTGTTGGCAAATAATAGACAACATACTCATTTGAGACAAGGTGAAGAAGATAATCAACAAAGATCCTCAAAGAAGCACCAATTTACACTTTGTTTGGAAATGCTCATGCAAAAAAATGCAAATGGGAAATTATACATGGCTATCTCTAAGAAACATGTTTTGCACGTAATGCACAAATTTATTTGTTAAAATGAGTTAGTGATTTGTTGAAAGGGCTCGTGGTTAGGTCAGTGTCTTGTAGAGTTCATGAGCTTTGAGTGGACCTGACAAGCATCATTAGAAGAAAGTTTGAAATGTTTAAAATCCTCCATATAGTTGGAAGGTTAGGCTCAACATACAAGTTTAGAACTATTTCCAAATTCCTGACAAGTCTCTGGACCTGACCAACCATTAAAAAGCACATTTGAATCTTGTTAGTTTTGTAGTATGATTGGTAAGTCGGGGAAGTTTGGAACTCTCAAACTAAAACAAAGAAGTTCTGAGGTTCCCAAGTTATGTGACAAGCCGATATCACATGGTCAGACTGTCGGCATTTTTAAGAACTATATAATCAGAGGTGAAGTTGCAATCAATGAATAGTGTGAAGTCACAACAGGCTCAGATAACACCAAATCTTTACATATAGTAAAATGTTTCAGAATATGATGCTCCACAAGGTTCACATACCGAGCATGGTGCTCGCCTGCTTAAAAGCCCCGACTCGGCTGCAAACATTAACAAAGTTGGGATACATCTTGAAAGTTGTAAACAAAAGGTAGACCATAATATTTTTATTTCTTTGAATGCCCATATTAGAGTTTTAAGTACCATAGGTCTGTTGGCATAATGATCAGCATTCCCCTCAGGATTCGTGACATAGCTTAATCATCTTTTGTGTCTTCTATAAGTCTAGTGGTTGTATCAAGCATTAACTAGTCAATTTTTTGGTGCAACGACAACTACTACTTGTAACAAGTGGTATCAGAGCTTGGTCACAGATTCGAATCCCCTCGGATAACACTGAGGGGAAGATTGTTGACATAATGGTTAGTGCTCCCCTTGGGATTTGCGACATGGCTTAACCGCCTCCAGTGTCTTCTATAAGTCTAGTGGTTTTATCGGGCATTAACAGGTCAATCTTTTGGTGCAACAACAATTGCTACTTGTAACAAGGTCTTCTTGTCAATGCAATAACTGTAAGAGATAAATAGTATGCACATTCACATGTTATGCAGAGTTCACAATAAGTATCATGGTCAGAATGTTGTAATGTTCTCTTTTCTAGGCCATTACTTTATAATGTTTCCTTAGTTCATTTTATCTTGGTCCCATGGGCTAAGTAGGACTTTGCAGGGATCAGAGAATGAGAATTGGCTTAGGCAATTCTAATTTCAAGCCAATCGGAGTGTTTCAGTAGTGTTTCCAAATACTTACTATTTATAGTAAGTTAGCAGAGCTTAATTTTCTTGGCATTTCAGTGTTGGTTTGGGAGCGTCTCATGCGACTTTTCCAACGAGCTATCACATATGATTATCCGAGTCCATCTCATCAGTAATTTTAATACCTGAAGATTAAATGATTTATTAATAAAGTGACTATTAAACTAAAGTACATATTATTGTATGTCACTTTATTATTAAAAGAGCACTTTATTCTTTTAAGTGGGAAATGATATTTTAAAGGGAAAATAAAGAAACAGAGAAAGGAAAATGAGGAGTAACAGGGTTGTTCTTAAAAAGAAAAAAAAGAGTTCATTTAAAGATTATGTTGGGTTTATATTTTTGGATTACATTTCTCTCTTGGAGGGTTCTGGAAAGCTTTAGCTTTCAGCAAGTTTGAGGACGAAAACTCTCGAGCTTGGAGACAGTGGACAAAAATCCATTGTTGGTTGGAGACTTATGTAGGTGTTTCACATAGTATTTTAGGTTCATCTTTCTGGTATCCAATCTTGTTGTAATTTACTGTAAATATAATAGAATCTTTGTTATTATTTTGCTAAAGAATTAAATGCAATATTATTTCTAAAACTTCATTTCAACTAGGTATTTGTAGTTTACTTGAAAAATTGGAAAACATTTACATACAAAATTATCTGTTGAATTTATGTGTGAAAATCTAGAGTAAAAACCCTAGTGGGATATTCCAGTGTTATCAAAACTAATTTTTTTTTGCTAGCTTGTGAAGTTTTATTAGTTGCATGAAATCAAGGAATTTATAGTATTTAATATTTCGATCTATTTTAGAAACTAAATTATTTTATATATATGCCCAATTGTGAGGAGAATTATACAGTCAAAGAAAAGACGGAGGATGTGGCAATTAATATTCCTCTCATTGCCTTGGTTGTAAAAATAAGGTCTGTGCGGTCAGCATATGGTAGAAAACATTGATAATTTATCAGGCCCTCCCGTGAAGTTTAGTATCGTGGATGTATTTGGTGAAACATTGATTTGTGCGGGAAAATTTATCCATAGCCCAACTTTATTGTGGGGTCTAATATATATCAAAGGAGCGCAAATGTAAGTTTGAAGCCATTTGGTAACATTTGAAAATTAATAAATTTTCTTTGCAAAAGTCTAGGCAGAGAATGCAACTTGAATAAATATTTGTCATGGGTATTATTTTTGGTCGAATATTAACCAAGAGCAAAGTATTGGGCAAATATTTGTGAATGAGATTGTACATCATGAATAGATAAGATAAGATAAGATAAATTTATTAATGTCCAACAAGAGACCAACAAAGGTCTAAGGGACTGAAAATGTACAGCAAAAGGAACAGTGAACCAACAGACCAACAAACAATGGTCAGAAAAGCAACCAAGAGTGACAAAAAAAAGAAAACAAAAAATAGAAAACAGAAGTTTTAAAAAAATATTTGAGCCGAAACTAAAATGCTTTATTTGTGAGACTTTATTTAAGCTACTGACTTAAATCCAATATTTTTCCAAAAGTCTGTAGTTCCAGCACCGAATATATTTTGGCCTTGAGTATAGTAGTACACAAATATTTGATTATTGGACATCATTCTGATTAAGTTTTGGAGACTTGTCGAACTAGTTGGTGTCGTGGGTGTTTTTCCTTTTTTTAGCACAGGAGGAATACAGTTACACTAAGCCAGTGCCATTCGAGCATATATTTTGGCATCACCTCTGCAAACATCTCCAACAGCGTGGGTTTTGGTATTGATTCAGTATTTCTTGTGAGTGTATTCAGCCTACTTTTTATTATCGGGGGCTTTTCCGAGGAGTCGCGTATGTATTAAAGGTGTTACTAGTGGTCACCGTGAATAGTTCATCATTCCTTGCTACGCCTGGTGTTGTATGGGACACAACGAGGAAAATTAAGTGTTAATTTTTAAAGCTCAATAAATAAAGACCAAGATTGTTTCTGGGCGTGTGATATCTTACTGTTGTAGCTGCGTCTGGCACTGTCTGGTTGGTCTTCGACAAGGAAATATAGGAAAATGCTAAGTATCTGCTGGGTGCGTTAAAATAAGATGAATTGTATATTGTGAACAAAGCATTCCTATTGAAGTCTATATTGAGGTTGGAGCTTTGAAAAGGAGTAGGTGGAACGATATCAAGTCTTCTGAAACAGGCTGATACTTTGCTTGAATCAAAGTTTTTTATTAGAGTGTTGGTAACTGGAAATCGCAGGTGGACTTTGCTTCTTTCCCATCTTGTGAAATCATCATCGAAAGGCCTGAACTGAGTATAGTTGGTTGGAAATAATCCTGCGATACCATTGACTCGTCTATAGCCATTTCGTGGGAGTAGATAGAAGCTGGGCGGTTTGGTTTAGTTTTGCAAGACATTGAAGGGGAGTCGGTTCATTCGAGTTACCTTCTGAGCTGCTTCCCAGTAACTACGTTAACTGTTGCATGATTGCATGATACCCCAGGTAGTTGGGTGGAGATAAAGGTTGCGACGTAAAACTTACAACATATTCACATCATTAGAATTTGTGTCGTTATTTGTAATAGGTTCCATTTTCCTTGGTTTGATAATTTCCTTCTACCATTTTGATCTCTGCACTTTGTTATTGAAATTCAGTGGAGAATGTAATTTGGGTGGAACTGTCAATAAATTTTACCGTGAATTCTCACGTGTATGTTGAGTGGCAATATTATTGTTGCAGATGCTTTGGCCTGATGCAATAAACTGTTACGTCTGGGTGTTGAATGGTTTTATCTTATTTTAAATACTGTGTATGTATGGGAGTTGCCAAGTTGTCGGTGGCCATTCAAACAAACTGCAGATTTTATTATGAAACTGGAAACCTTCACCAACAACACTGTTGAAACAAAACAAAAACAAAAAACCTCAATGAATAACAGTTATTCCAACGGTACAGTCTAAAACAGCAAACATTTGATAAACCATTTCAAATTTTGAAGTTTAAAAGCAATTGGGATATTACATAAGTGCAGGTTTAAACTTTGAAATCTAAATCAGACCATCAGTGGCTGGAATTCTAGAAACTCAAACAACCTCAGGTTGAAACTTCATTTTAAAATCTTTGTTAGTCAAGTTCCAAATCATGAGAAAAAAAGTTTCATTTAGACTCCATCAGGTGTATTAATTGACAAAATTCTTGAAAGGAAAATATGAGAAACGGGGCTATCATCTTTCAATGGTATCATGAAAAAATTTCCAAGTATAAAAAGATCATAAAGGATCTTGGTCGAGCTCAACGACAGTTAACCCATAATTTACAGCAGGATAAAATGGACGAAGTACTCAGCATGCTAGATGGATATGATACTCTTACTACACATGTTAAAAAAGATTTTGTCCTTCATTGATTACATGTACTTTCATCCAAGACTAGAACACAAGAATATTGTGGCAAAGAAATAATACCGTAAGATAGCTCATGATCTTCTTGTAAAAGGAGTTTGCAAAGAGTTGTATGAGGAGTTTTCAGCAGTAAATAATCAGCCTACAGGTGAACAAAGTTTCAAACAAAACATGGAAGGAAATGAAGAGAAATTTACTACACAGGTTACATGTTGTCTAGAAAAAGAAGAACAACCAACTTACGTGATCATGGGAAAGATGTTAATGATTTCATAGGTTTATTTATAGGTAGTGTGGAGGTGGAGGTATCCTACGAGTCTGCCTACATTAGTGCACTTGATGGGCATGTTGATAGGCCATATGAAGAAGTGTTCCAATCAGCGTATGATGATGAATCCAGATCTTATGTGAGTGCTAATGCTTATTTTGATGCAGTGCAAGGCCAAGAGAATCCCCAAAGGAGATGTCCAAGCCCCCAGCTAAACAACCACACAATGAAATCACAATAGTGAAGCAAGATTTGATGACAATCTGAACTTCTTATTCATAAATAACTGATTACATGCCATGTGTCGGGTTGTAAGGCCTTCTTGGTTATGGCCAATTACAAAGCAAATAACAATTCTGCAAGATCCCTCAAGATCCAATTCAAACCCTAACCCTAGCTAGCCAGATTTGTAACAATAGGCTACAACAATCTGGTAGGAACATCCAACAAGATCTAACTTGTGCTCGCAAGCCACCAAGAAATCTTCTTGTTCCTAAGCCACTAGCTCTTCTTGCCAAGTCACAACTTTAGATTCCTAACTTGAATCTCTGCTCCTTTTCTCACTACCTCGCTGCTTCAAATAATTACCCCAAACCTCTCTTAAATACTACTTCTTCAGCCACAAGTCGGCTGGAAGAAAGAAATAACTCCTAAGCCCAAGTCGACTCCTAAAAAAAAATTATTAAATGCAATACAAGTCGGCTCTCAAATAGCTTTACAAATAATTAATTCTCCATGTCGGCCTCTAGATCTACCTAGGAGAATAAAACATAAGCTAACAACATTAAATACATCAAGTCAGCCCACTAAATCTATAAGGACACTAGTCGGTAAGCCAAATCACCGAGCATCAGCAAAAAAAATTGAACAAGCTAATCATCACCGAGAAAACATGTTGACTCAGCACCACAAGCATCACCGAGCGTAGGTTCTACCGAGCACCAGAAGTTTACCGAGTTCCTTTAGTGACCAAGCCCTTCAATGACCGAACTCCTCAGTCAACACTGCAATTGAGAAACATAGAGAGAAAACTTACTCCAACATAACACACCAACATACAGGATTGCCAACTACCCTAAGATGCTCCTACATCATATTTTGATATAAGTTTAATGGTCCCTACTTATGGTGTGAACTCTTCTTGTAATGTTTTTTTTTTTTTTTTTTATCATAGTTGTATCCCTATTTCCTATACATAATTAGGCATGAAAGATGACATTCATGACATGGATATGTGTGATGAAATGCACTCCCCTACCTCGGGTGTATCTGATTTCTCTCCTACACCTACTAGTTCACCTAATTTAAATATTCAAATGAAAGTTAGTCAAGATAAAATTATTGCAGTTGTATCACGATTTGATGACATATATGGAATGTTTGAAAACCATCTTTGGAACGAACAATTGGAGGAGAAATAAAAGGGACTCGAAAAGGAATTTTCACTATTGTTAATGATCCAAGAAGGGCTAAAAATAATGAAATCGGATTATCTACATCTTCTTTCAGATTGTGATCATCTCCTTGATCTTGCACAGATTTAGTCAGAAGCATTGAGGAAGAAGGAAGAAGTAGACACATGTACCAATGAGCTCAAGAATTCTAAGGACACCCTAGAGGATACCTTAGTGGCACTTTGGCTAGCTGAAAATCAGGTTATTAAGCTTAATCAAAAAATAAATTTGTCATGTTCTACTTTAGCTCAACATTCAGATGTAAGAGTTGAGGAGGTTTTCAATGATGATAGCATAAGGGTTGATCAGGATGAGTATGATTCATCTACATTTAGTAGGAAGATTGTTCTTAGTGATGAGCCATTGACTAAGATTGGTGTTCTTTATTTTGACTTTATAGTGAGGAGTGTTAATCATCTTCCTTTTGATCCACATGTGGAGGACTTGATGATGCGCAGGTGTAGATTGGATCAGGGATTGTATCTAGTGTGGGATGGAGGGTTTCCATCCTCATAAGATGGGACTAGCAGCTGTAGGTATTCAACTCATATGATAGTGGGATATTATTTACAAGGACACCAGCCTATTTTCCATCATACTGATGTGTATCTGAGAGGGATGGTTACTTCTATATCTCAAATATTTCATACATATACATGGTTAGAGGGTGATTACGATGTGAGTAGCTACAAGCTAGATTATTTGTAGAGTCATCCCATCTGTGGGAGTATGTATGTATGTATGTATGCATGTATGTATGGGTACATGGATGTATGCATGTATGTATGGATCCATGTATGTGTGTATGTATACATGTATATATGCATGTATACATATATATATGCATGTATACATGTATGTATGTATGCATATATGTATGCATATATTCATGTATGCACACATGTATGTATGTGTGTATGTATGTATTCATGGATGGATGGATGTTTGTATCTATGGATGTATGGATGCATACATGCATGCATCTATGGATGTATGGATGCATGCATGTATGTATGTATTTATGCATGTATGTATATATGTATGCATGTGTGTATGTCTGTATGTATGTGTGTGTGTGTGTGAACATGTATGCACACACACACACACACACACATATGTATGTATATACATATATATATCAAAGATCTGAGAATTGCCAATGAATCACGTGAATCGCGATTCGGCTCATGCCTGGAAATTTTTTTGGAATTCTGAATCGAAACTAGCAATTTTTTGCCATGAATCACCTGAATTGCTAAATTGGTGATTCATGGCAAAAAATCACCTAAATCGGCTCGTGAAATCGACATGAATTGGCCACGCGTCAGCCATAATAATAAAGTTAAAAAACATAAAATTTGACTTGTTTTTTTAAGGTTTAGTTTCGCATTTTCTTTTTGTTTTAATCTTAAAGGGTCTTCTATTTGCTTAGCATGAGTAGAAGAGAGGAAAAGTGAGAGAAGAAGAGAAAAACAAAACCACAAGTTTGCAAACAGCAAGAAGGAAGAGCACCAAAGAGAACAAAAATTCATTTGGGGAGGCCATAAGATTGCATTGGGAGCATTAAGTAGTCTATAGCAACACTCCTCAACTCATTTGCAAGAGGTAAGTGTTGATTTTTTTTTGGTATGTTAGTGTATTGTTCATTTTTTGTTAAATTTTTTTAGTTTTCAATTGCAAATCTTGAATGTTTGTTTTTTAGTTTTACTAAATTGTAAAATAGGCTTTGTTGTTTTGTTTATTAGTTTATCATACTTTGAATTTTGAAACATAGAGGTTTTACTTGAAATTTCTTATTGCAGCAGTCTTAATTTTCATTTTCCACAATGGGTAAAAAAGATGAGTGTTGGAAATATACCGAAGACTTTTCTGGAAGAACAAAATTTCAAACAAAATGTATGTTTTGTAAAGAAATAAATTTTGGTGGCATTTATAGATTCAAATTCCACATTGTTGGCATACCTGGACATGATATTGCAATTTGCACTAAACAAACAGTTGAGGCAAAACACACTTGTTTAGTGGCATTAGAAAAATTTGAACAAGAGAAAATAAATAAGAAAAGGCAACTAGAAGAGATAAGGGCTATTGGCTCCCATGCTCCCACAGTCGCATCTGCATCTGCACCTACATCAGAGTCCACATCTGTAGGTTGTGTTGGAGAGGGTTCTTCCAAGCCTCCTTTTCATCCTAGTGTTGTTGCTCGTGCTAGTGCTAATGCTAGTGCTAGTGCTAGTGCTAGTGCTAGAAGTTCTTATAGTCATATTGAGTCTGGCGGTGGCCTATTGCAGTCTAGAGTGTGGAAGAATAGATTGGATAGTTACTTTGTGCCCTGCACTACTCCTGGCTCACAACCCATGCTTGAGGGCATGGGTTTGAACAAGGAGATTCATGATACTACCAAAAAAGAAATTTGCAAATTTTGGTACTTTTGCAACATTCCATTTTTAGTAGCTAGGTAATTGATTCTTTTTTTTTTATTTTCTTTAAGTTTAAAGTTAAATTTTAATTATATCTATTTGTGTAATCATAGATTCACTTTACATAATGATTTTTCATCTAAATTTCTAATCATAATCTATTTGTGATAGGGCTCCTTATTGGCAAAATATGATAGATGCGATTTCTATATGTGGTCCGGGGTTTAAAGCCCCAACTAAGGCTAAGTTGAGTGGATACCTCTTAGATGAAATGGTAGAGGACATGAAGGTTGAGCTTCAAAACCACCAAAGGGAGTGGACTGTAAAGGGTTGCACCATCATGACTGATGGTTGGACGAACAGGAGGAATATAACAATCATCAATTTTCTTGTTTCCTATGGAGGTGATTGATCATTCTACTTTCCTACATGCATTGTGAAATTTGAATTGTGAATCGTGATTGAATAATTTAAATTTTGATTTGTTGATTGCTAATTTGTTGATGATCCATGATAATTCATTCTTTTGTAGGATATACCATGTTCCTCAAGTCTATTGATGTTTCCAATCATGTAAAAATGTCACATACTTATGTGAGATTATTGAGGAAGTCATCACAGATGTGGGGGAACAAAATGTGGTGCAGGTGGTGACTGATAATGCAGCAAGTTATGTTGTTGTAGGTAAACTTGTAACTTTTCAAGTTTTGAAAATTAATTTATTTAAACTTTTCTAATTCTAAGTTTCCTAACGTTCCAATTTCTAATTAATTTAAAATTATTGTAGGTAAAATTTTGATGGATGGGCACCCCACCATATTTTGGTCTCCTTGTGTGGCACATTGCCTTGACCTCATGTTGGAGGAAATTGGAAAGCTTGAGTGGGAAAATTCATGCGTAGATAGGACAAAAAATATATGCAAGTTTATCTACAATCATGCATTCATCCTTAGCACAATGAGGGCCTACACAGGAGGCAAGGAATTAGCTCATCCATGCATCATGAAGTTTACCTCGAATTTCATCACACTGTAGTCCTTGTTGACATCAAAGGGAGATTTGAGGAGAATGTTTGTTGGTGTGGAGTGGACTACATCTTCCTATGCTACGACCACTGCAAGGGTAAATGTGGCAAATTGCATCTTTGATGTGGATGGTTTTTGGAAACCTGCCAAAGAAATGGTTGAGGTAAATTTATTATAATTTAATATTTAGTATTTAGTTTTACTATTTATTATTTAATTGTTAATGATTTAGTTTTAGTTTTACTTTTATTATTTATATTTAAGTTTTGACTCAAATGTTTTTTTTACATTATACGCAGGTCACTGAGCCCCTCGTATCTCTCCTACGAACTGCTGATGGGGAGAAGTCCTCTCTCGGCTACATATATGAGGGCATGGATAGGGCCAAGGAGGCCATTAGAGCCAAGTATGCAGGAGTGCAGGAGAAGTATGCCCCTATTTGGGAGATCATTGATAGGAGATGGCAGAATTAGCTCCATCGACCCATCCATACAGCAACTTATTATTTGAATCCAGCATTTCATTTTCATCCTGACTTCAAGGTGGATGAGGAGGTTCACACCGGCCTATATACAGTGATCTAGAGGTTGAGTAGTGATTAGGATAGCGTAGCTGCAACCCTTGAGCTAGATAAATTCAATAATATGGAAGGGTCAATTTTCTCTAGCAGGATGGCCATAGATACTCAAACAAAACTACAACTAGGTAACCATAAAAATAATATATTCTTGAATGTTAAGTAACAAGTTTATGGCTTATAAGTTGTGCATTTTTATTTTTGATTTTGTAATTTTAAAGTTGTAAATGATACTAATTGATTTTGTTTTCCCTTATTTCAGATAGATGGTGGTAAATATTTGGGCCCATAACCCCAAAACTTTAAAAAATTGTCATGCATATTTGGAGTCAGCTAAGCAACACTTCTAGATGTGAGCGTAGTTGGTCCATGTTCAAGCATATCCACTTGAAGAGGAGAAATAGGTTGTCTGTGCAGAGGTTGAATGATCTTGTCTTTGTTCATTACAACCTTTGTCTTAGGATCAGATAGAGTTTGGGCGCTGACTCCTCTCCGATCATTCTGGAGGAGATTGATCCAGAATCAGAGTGGCTCACTGAGGCTATGGATCCGGTCTTCACTAAGGTAGACCATGAGTGGGTTGACCAGGTAGATAAAGAGGCTGAGAATGTGTCAATGGCAGAGGAGGCGACTAGAGCACATTCAGGCACTGGCAAACTCACATGCGTACGCACAAACATAGGTCGGAGTGATGTTGTTCGTGAGCCCATCTTACATGCAGGGGATATGGCTCAACAGTCCTCTAGGACCTACCTTAGATGCCTTTGTAGAAGGCAGACAGGATACTCAGAGGCTGAGGCTGAGGCTACGACCAAGCTTGAGGATGATGATGAGGATGATGACGAGGCTTGAGCTAGAGCCTTATTTTTTCATTTTGTTTACAGACTGATACTATTACAGTCTACAGATTACTGATAGACATATGTTTCATGGATCTTCATCTTACATACATTTATGATTTGATGTCTTATGGATCTTCATCTCACATACATATTTGATATTACATTCTATGATTTGACTCATTATGATAATATGATTTCAGATTTCTATTTACTTCAGTTCAGCTACAATTTACATTTTACGTGTAGCATATGTGATGGATTTATCATTTATGTTCCTTGTTTATGTATGTTAGATTCTATTTGATGATGTTATACTGTGTTTAAGTTATATTCAATAAAGGGTGCATGAAATAAGTTTTAAATTGTTAAAATCTAGAGTTTTTTAAATTTGTTGATTCATGGCCGATTTGATTTTGATTCATGACAAATTCGCGATTCAATTCGGCCTTTCTGATTCTGATTCTCATTTCTTTGATATATATATATATATATATATATATATATATATATATATATATATATATATATATATATATATATATATATATAGGGTGGCTGCAAGAAGTTGAGTCCCACTTTTGGCCAAAAAGTGGAAGTGTTTTCTCTATTTTTCAAAATTTATGTCAATTGATGTCCAAATTTGAAGCACTTAAAGATTGAATCTTGAAAAACTTCAATAATATAAAATTTAGTGCTCGAAATCTAGTTTTCAAATATGTAATTTATTTCAATACCCACATGGTATAAATTGAATTTTAGTATGCATGTCTAAAAACCTCTTTTTCAAAATGTCTATTTTAGGACCACACCTCACGCATGTACGGACACCCTTTTTTGAAGTAAATGAATGTATTTTGGGGAATCCTTTTGGGAAAAGGTACCTAAAACACTGAAGATTGGTCAGAATATTTTATCTTTTTTTTTTATTGAACATTTTTTTTATTAATTTTTAATTGACTATAAAGTACATTTTTGAAACATCTCGTGTACGGACACCATAATTTGATGATAACTTCACTTTTTTTCAATTTTTTTTAATTTGAAAAGAATTCTATGTAGTTTGGTCACATATAACTCATTTTTAAAAAAATGAAAAATTAAAAAAGTTATTAAAATTTTAGTTAACCTTGGTATTTCAAGTTTAGGTACCACATTGGCTTAATAAATATTGCATAAATGTTAAAATTCATCATATCATTATAAAATTTATATTTTTATAATCCGCACAATAAGAGCTAAAATGGGTTTTCATTTTATCAAAAAATTCATTTGGGAAGTTGTCCTAAAAATTATGGCAAGGCAAAAAATTTACTGTGTAATGCCTTAGCCATTTTTTTGCAAGGTCAACCACAGGCTTGGTCCCACCAAGCCTATCCCGAACCAAAACCCAAGCCAAGAGGTAAGGTTCCCGCTCATAGATTTACAAAATAGGTGCCCATTTTTTTTTAAATTCACAAAACGGGCGCCCGTTTTGTGAAACTAAAAATGAGCACCCATTTTGTGAAACTAAAAATGGGCGCCTGTTTCTTAAAGAGTCATTGCAACCCAAAAAGCCAGATTGAGGGTCTGATCTAATGATTGATGACTTTTCAATCTGTTTTGTATCGATTCACAACAGACAAAGAGAATATTTCTGCCAACATTCTTTTTTTTTTGTCTTATTTTGGATCTGACATTCAAAAAAGATTGTTTGAACTCAAATTTTGGTGTAAGAATGAGATCAAACCAATGTAGAAAGAGGTCAACAAAGGTTCTGACAGTTGAGGAGATTGCAGAAAATAGAGAGAAGGCAAAACGACAACAAGAAAGAAGAGAAAGACTTCGAAACCCGAATAATGTTGGAGCATCGAGTTCAACAATTGTTTCAGAAGAGGAGGACAATGAAGACACCATAATGGATGCAGAGGTTGAAGAAGCAAAATTAGGTGCATCTTCTAATCCCAATATTAGATACAGGTATGTCTTCACATGCAATTGTTACAACTTATTCTGATAAAGATGTTCATGATTTGCTAGAAGCAAGTTACAATAGAAATGATTTAAATTTTATTCCTAAAAATAGATTAAATTTAGTTGCATGTGAAATTTCAGAAATTAGTAATGTTAATCATAATGATAAAGGAACTGAAAGTCAAACCCCAATTGAAACTGAAAATCAAACACCAATTTAGATTGAAATCAACAATGTAAATGTAGACATAGAAACAGCCGATTAAGAAAGAAACACTTTTGAATGATAATGAAATAAATGAACAATTTCAAATAAAAATTGATGTGCTAGACAATCTGCGGGGGTTTGGTTTCATCGAGTCATATTAGGACACACGTGAGCAGATTGTTTAGACAATTTTTTTATACTAAGAAATTTGGTTTTCAATGTCAATTAATGTTACAATTAATTAAAATGTCTAAAATGTGAAAGGTGATGAAGAGGTTAGGCATTTATGTGAAAACTAAGAAGGATGGGTCTCTAAAACAAGTTGTATCAACTGTTGCTAGTGCCTTTGAATACAATTGGAAAGAAAAGTCATTCTAAAGATAGTAATGTGGCATGACGAGCAATACCAACAGCTTTAGTAAATAAAATTACTACTGATAAAAGAATGATTTCAAACATAAGTAGATATCTTAATATTAATCGTAAAACTTTAACAAGAGCTGTAAAGAGAAGAGTTAACTTTGAAAGTGATCCGGCAAATCATTTATGGACCTTCAGTGGTAGACTCCCGAGGTCTGACATGAAACTTATTGGTGAAGTTAAAACTTTGATTGAAAAATTTTGGCATGATAATACAAGAGTATCCCCTAATGCCAGAGATGTTCTTAAATTAAGAGTTAGTTCTAAAGTTCATGATCCACATTCGAAACACCTTTTAGATATGACTCAAATAGAATTGTATAAAAAATTTGTGGATGATAAGGTGTTAACTATTAGTATTAGTCAAAGATCTTTTGAAAAATGTAAACCATGGTATGTAAGGGATTAACAAAGAAAGAATCACCTGTTGTTGTAAAACTCATGTTCAATTTCGTTATCATTATGATATTTTTTGATCTATACGTTCTACTATGCATACTAATGAAATGTTGCAGGAATGTGGTATAAATATACCACCTGAAACGGTAAAGGAGTTTATATCAAATTTATTTTGTAACCCACCTAATGAGCAATTTTATCTTTTGAATGCATGTGTTTTTGGTGTATGTGATATATGTGGCAATCTTACATTATTAGATGAATGTTTGCATGAAAATATTTCATTTGATTTTGGACAACAATTAGTTGATGTACAAAGATTTAAAATTGTTGAGTATCCATTGAAGGAAGGAAAAGTTGGAAAACGGTGTGGCCTAATAACTGAAAAAATTAGTGTTAATGCTTTTATGAATGAATTCAAGAGTAAGGTCATACCTAAATATGTGAAACACTCTCACAATTCTAGATGGCTTGATGGACAATTTCGCATATGCAAGAATACATTTTCAATTGGTAGTATATTGTCAGTTGTTGACTTTGCAGGAGAACTACACGCTTGCACCACAAGATGAGATCCAACCACAATATTATAATTCAATGCGAGTAACAATTTTTGTTCATATTGTTTATAGACATGCACCTGATAGTACAAAAGAGGATCAAAAAATATTGAGAGAGTACCATTTCTATATGAGTGATAATAAGTTACACTCATCGGAGTTTGTCCAGTATTGCTTTAATACCTTTTATGAAAATTTAAGGGAGAGAGAAATGCATATAACACAACATCTAATATGGTCAGATTAATTGCACAGGGCAATTCAAGAATGCTAGAATATTTTATTGGTTGAGTAGGATGCACAAGAAAATAAATATCCAACATATCTGGAGTTTTTTTTAGGCTGGACACAGGAAGGGAGAACATGATGGTGTTGGTGCATGTGTTAAGAGGGCCCTTTGTAGAGAGCAACTCAAATTTGAGGAAAAATCAAAATTTAAAGATGCACGTGCAATTGTTGAATGGTGTAAAACAAGTTTTTCTATAGGATCAAGTCATAACTCTTGAAGAGAAAAATATCCTTTCAAGATATGATTGTAATAGAATCAATGGATCGGCTAAATGGCATTCATTTAGGAGTTATAATTCTAACACTTGGACTATATGGACTAGGGAGCTTGCATGTTTTTGTAAAACTTGGTAATTTAATACAATTTATTGTAAAAATTTAAATTATATATTATTTACATGTGTATGTCATATAATTTATGATTATATATATTTGAATTATAAACCTTTAAACAAGTTTTATTTACAATGCACATGTACTTAATTTTGTTTTGCAGGACATGTGTATGCTATTGTTGCACCTAAGGATAATGAAGAGAAGACAGAGTATTGGTTAGCTCGATGTGTAGAACCCAAGAAAAATTTGATATGTCATCAAGTAAATGATGATAATTTTCAATATCCAATTGGGTCTATTGTGGTAGTTGGTACATGGCTACGCAAATACCTAATAAGAAGGAATGATTTGCCAGCTTTTGAAGACTACCAATCAGAAAAGAAGATTATACACTATTCCCATTTGGTAGTGGCAACAAATATCAAATTGGAAAGATACAAAGGGAGACCTACCAATAAAATATTATGGACACTTTCAATGGAAGAGCATGAGGCAATCATAGACACATTGCAGAAAAGAGAAGATGTTGATGGTACATTAGGTTGAATTAAATTTATACATGTAAGTTTTTGTTCAATTGTCATATTAACTTTAAAATTAAAATTAACTTTAAATGAACTCGAGTACATAAATTCTAACATTTCAACATGTTTATTTTTATGATGCCGGATGTCGGGAAGAACATAGATGCATTGCAGAAAAAAGAGGATGTTGATGGGTACATTAGGTTGAATCAAATTTATACATGTAATTTTTTGTTCAATTGCCATAATTAACTTTAAAATTAAAATTAACTTTAAATGAACTCAAGTACATAAATTCTAACATTTCAACATGTTTATTTTTATGATGTGGGATGTTGGGAAGAACATAGATGCATTGCAGAAAAGAGAAGATGTTGATGGTACATTAGGTTGAATCAAATTTATACATATAAGTTTTTGTTCAATTGTCATAATTAACTTTAAAATTAAAATTAACTTTAAATGAACTCGAGTACATAAATTATAAGATTTCAACATGTTTATTTTTATGATGCAAGATGTCGGGAAGAACATAGATGCATTGCAGAAAAGAGAGGATGTTGATGGTACATTAGGTTGAATCAAATTTATACATGTAAGTTTTTGTTCAATTGTCATATTAACTTTAAAATTAAAATTAACTTTAAATGAACTTGAGTACACATAAATTCTAACATTTCAACATGTTTATTTTTATGATGCAGGATGTCAGGAAGAACATAGATGCATTGCAGAAAAGAGAGGCTGCTGATGGTACATTAGGTTGAATCAAATTTATACATGTAAGTTTTTGTTCAATTGTCATATTCGTATATGTTTTCTAAATGTCTTCTTTGAAGTGTCATAATTTATAATTTAGAGATATAGATTTGAAATTAAAATTAAAATTAACTTTAAATGAACTTTTATAAATTCTAACATTTCAACATGTTTATTTTTATGATGCAGGATGTCTGGAAGAACATGGACATGAACTATTTATGTAGTACAATGCACTCTTGTATTCATACAATTTTGGCTTTATAATAAATAAGTTCACATGAACTCACTTTTATACATCAAATTTTGTTTTAAATATTTACGTTAAATTCATAACTTTGTGTTCACCTAGTTTTGTTGTAAATATTAAACTATGTACATTGGTCAGATTATGTTCACTTAATAGATCTTATTGTTTAATATTTATTAATTTTGTAACATCCATATTGTTCTTGTCAATTACATGTATTAATAGATGTCATTGTTAGATCTAGATGATTTTTTTATAGTTAATCAAAGTGTTCATATTACTTGTAACATGTATCTAGATATTGTATTTAGATCAATTACACATGAATTAATAGATCTCATTGTTAGATAGATAGTTTTTTTAGGATAAATTGATAAATTTAATTACAATTGATATTAAAAATGATTTATTTTTCATAAGATCATATATATAAATAACAACTCATGATTAAGATAAATAACATAACAAGTCTTGAAATAATTTACATGTATCATAATGTCCATCATATCAACTCGTGATATATACATACAATCACAAACAAAGTCCTACTCTAAAAACAAGTTCAAGTACAATATATGATAACAAGTGGACTAGTATATAATGCAAGTCCTACTCTAACAACAAGTAAAAATAATATGAACAAGTCCAAACAAGCCCAAATAGTCATCATAAAACAAGTCCAAATAGTCATAAAAAATAATATGAACAAGTCCAAATAGTCATCAAAATAATATGAGCAAGTCCAAATAATTATCATAAAACAAGTCCAAATAGTCCAAATAGTCATCATAATCTAACTCTATTCATCTAGCTGATCTACAGTCCTCTTCACTCCACGTGAAGAGGACTGTGATGCATCGACATGCTATGTCTGGTCCTGAGTACCCTCATCCTGCTCTGTTTGGTCTCGAGTACCCTCATCCTCAACTACATGAAAAGTGGATGAAGCCAAGTCCTATAAAAACATTTAAAGTACAAATTAAAAATTACTTAAATTAATCATCTAAGATCTAGATACACATAGGACATTGAAAAATTACTTAAATTAATCATCACCTCAAAGGATAGTGTCAATGGCTGCATTTGGCTTAATCCTATAGTCATGCCAAGACTCATGGTGGTGTCGACCTGAACAACATATATAAAGCATGAATCAAACTTATAGTACATATATACATAAATTATAAAGTATATATAACTTGATTATATATTTATGGAATAAAAATATGTGTACATTACCTGTGTGTGACACGTAGCTAATGTCACCGATGAGTGTGGACGTAAATGTGATTGTGCAACATGAGATAATCCAAAAGCCTACAATTACAAAAAAATAAGTGTGAATCAAAGTTGTACATAAATTAGTAAGATACAAATACTTAAATTAATAAATGAAAAACATACTATAGGTATATGCGGCTGACTCTCAGTGACTGGTGGGGCAGAGAATGAAGGACTACCAATCTCATTGGTACATGAGAGACCTTACAAAATCACAAAAATATGTCAAACACATTATCAATTAAAGTTTATTTTGTTTAAAGTTTAAATGTATCAAGATCAAAGTGCATACTGTGAATGGAGCACCGAGATGTTGAGGTGTCGATGTCATATGATGACGGCTAATGAATGTTGGAGGGTCAACCCTCCTTTGTTCACCAAAAAATTCACATGTTATGGCTCATAATTATATAAATAAGAAATTTAATATTTCAATTATAATTAAATTTACTTGTGCGGGATGATCATCGTCTCATTGACTAAATCAACAAATGAAGGGATATCATCTCCAACGACACCATGTGCGCTACCATCATCATCAGCATATCCACCATGTGCGCCACCATCATCATCACCATATCCACCATGGGCAGCATGGGCAGCATCTGGATCAAACTAGGGACCCGTACATATACCCCCACAACTTGTGCAAACATGTGTTATGCTAGGGGCAGCCCTTGCCTCGGTCAAGTGCTGTAACAAATTGCCTGTAAGGGTACTCAAAGAACCAAGAGATGACTACACTGCTTAATGATGGATAGGTGTAGGAACTATAGGAGAAGGAAGAGGAACAAGAGGCTCATTGCGCACATGATTTCTAGTTCTGTCACTCAATTTGGCCCCTAGCCTATCCTATGGCATGCCCCAACCAACCCCCTGGAATGATTTAATGTCAAAATAATTGGGTTTCCTACCCAATAAAAATTTAGCCCATAATCTTTTCAAAAAATAAAGTGGGACCTCATGATTAGTGTGTGGTGGATTGTCAAATACCATCCACCACCCCTCCCAAAAATGCTTTGCCATACCAAGGTGTCTACATCATCTAATGGAAATACGTGGCTTCTTGCCAAGTATCTACTCACTCGTTGTAGGGTTATAAAAAAAGCGTGCCAAATCAGCTTTTGTAATTTTTAAATCATTAACCTCTTTATAAGAGAGGCCATCAGCATAATATGCACGCATACTCTCCCTCCATGACTCAAATCTATCAATCTCTGAGTCTAATGTGTGCACAGAATCTACTATGCTTTGCATGCTATCTGCAAGGCGTAGTAGCTAGGCCGATGGATAGGGATCATTTCTAATAATATTTATGTCTCTCATGATCACCTCTACATTTCTCCTAATATTATCCCTCAACTCTCTAGGTGGAGGTGGTGTTGGTGGTTCATGATGAACTATAAGTTCATCAATATCAAAATCATCCATATTGCCAATCTACGTACATATAAAAACATGATAATTTAAAATTAACATACTATAAATTATATTTTACCTTACAAAGAATGACTTAAATTATTAAAACTTAAAAGAGAGAGAGAGAGAGAGAGAGAGAGAGAGAGAGAGATGAGGAAGAGAAATAGATACACAAAGAGAGAGAGAGAGAGAGAGAGAGAGATGAGGAAGAGAAATAGATACACAAAGAGAGAGAGAGAGAGAGAGTGATGTAGGAGCCTCACATTAATATCATCAATTTGACGGTTCCCATAAACATTTGGATTTTTAAGTTCATTTCATATTATCTTAGGGCTTGTTATACCTTTATAGTCAACTTTGATGTAATTGGGTCCATATAAAGATTGAGTCTTAGTTAGTCTTTTAAGTGTCTTTAGAGGAATAAATACTTTGTAATCATCATGAAGTCATGACACATCTTAGAGTGGGATTTACATTAGTCTTAGACCAAATGTTCTAGTTGGTCATGTTGGGTAAGTTAGTTAGTTTAGAAGTTTCATTTTTTAAAGAGTTAGTTTGAGGGAGTCGGTTTTAATTTAGTTATCGAGTCTTTATATGAGTTACCATATATAGATCAAGGTGGGGATTCAAAGGAGAAAATCAATAGAAAAAAACAATGTAAGACCGAATGGAAGGAATAAATAGATCTTGTATTTGCAATGGAAAATTCATTGTAGCAATTCATCTTTTGGTATTTCATTGTTTCATCATATTTGGTTTTGTTTACTTGAATTCATTTCAGAGTTAATCAATTAGTATTACAATTTTGATAAACCTCGAACTCATGGATATTGCATCAGAGAGCGGGTTTGATCTTGGCATCAGCTTTTATTGATGCTAATATTTCATTGATGTCAATTTGTAATGATCTTATGTTGGCAAACTGGTGATTATTTCAAACATCCATGTTATCTCATTATAATCAGTTTCAGAAACTAGTTTGATGTTCAAGTTTGAAGTAAACCAAATAGATTATCATGAACATGAGTTAGTTCTAGTATTGAGTTTTTATTGGAAGATTTATTAGCTTGCTGAAATTAGTTTTGTGACAGAGGACTGATTCAAAAACCATGGATTCATTATTGATTGGGTTCAAATTCAAGTACAGTTTGAAGAATC